>OY856409.1:833930113-834287613 GCA_963693085.1 Alisma plantago-aquatica | reverse complement strand
ATATATATATATATATATATATATATATATATATATATATATATATATATATATATATATATATATATACTCAACCTCCCTATAAAAAGGGGTAAAACCAAATACTTCACATGAAGCTTTTTTATAGGAGCGTCCATGATCTCAAGAATAGTAGTTACATTAGTCCCTTTACTCAAGAATGATTGGCTATTAGAATTATTGAGTATAAGTCATGATACTCACAAACAAATTCAGAATCTCTAAAATGGTTTTAGAATTGCCTTCATTTTCTCTAGAGAAGACCAAGAGGTCATCAACAAATATTAAGTGAGAAACACTCAACATTTTTAAAGTAGGAATAGGGTCAATGAGACCATTCTTGACATAATAGTTCATAATAGCAGTAAGTCCCTACATAGAAAGAACAAACAAATAATGATATAAAATATCCCCTTGCCTCACTACATTTGAAGCATGAAGTCAATCAATAGGGGATCCATTAATCAACACTTGGAAAGAAGTAGAAACAAAGCATTCATCAATCTAGTTCAACCACCAAGGAGGGAAACCCCTTATCTTCATAATAATTAGAATGAGTTTCCTATTGATAGTGTCCTATTCTTTTGATATATCAACTTTAACACACATAAATCCTAGACTACCAAAGTTAAAAAGTTGAAATTCAATAGTTAATAAAATGGCATCACATAACTCCTTCCCTATATAAATTCAGCCTAGTTAAGGTCAATCAAATCATTAACAATAGTCTTCATAAAGTTAGCCAAAAATTTTGCAATCACTTTGTAGACCATAGTGAAATAGGTCTAAACTCTTCCGTGGTGCATGATTCAAAGTTTTTAGGGATCAAAGTGATAAAGGTCTATTTGTATTCCTTCAAAAGTTAAGATTTGTAAAAAGCTTATAACAAATTTAACCATACACCCCTCCACAATGCTCCAACAACTCATATAGAATATAGATTAGACCCATCTAGGCTAGGATATTTATCTTCATTAAGGCTTTTGAAAACAACTTAAACCTTCTCTTTAGTTACCCACCTTCTGAGGTTGTCATTTTGCTAAATAGAAATTCTAGGAAGGGACCACTCATCTCTTCATAAATCCTCATTACAATCAGAATTATTAAAAAGAGTATCATAATAACCCATAAGATTAGAGATCATCTTATCATGAATACACATAAATCCATCAATTACCATAGTGTGAATGTTACTTCTCAACCTTCTCATTTTCAAGGAAGTATAGAAAAAAGAAGTATTTTTATCTCCATCTTTCAACCATAGTTTTCTATACTTCTTTGTGTATAAAATATCCTCTTCATTCTGATAATAGATTCCAAACTTTTAATTTCTCTCATTTCATCTTGGAGCATGACATTAGTAGGATTAGAATCAACTCTTTCCTGCACACTTCTAGTCCTAGGTTCCAACTCTCTATATTTAGAAAGAGTATCGTTCATTGTCTCCCTATTCCACTCAGTAAGATTAACCCTGGTTGCTCTAAGATTTTCATATAGTTTGAACAAGGGGACTATCCACACAAGTTTCACCCCAAGAATTTTTAACTATATAACAAAGACCATCCTGGGTATATCAAGAGTTCATGAACTTGAAAGGAATCACAACTTTTTTTGACTGTAAACAAATGAAGATTCATAATATGATGGTCACTAAGAATGGTAGATATGAACTCACCCCATGCTGATAAGAATTAATTCAAAAAACCAATGTTATAAAAACACCTGCCAATTTTGGAAAAAAGTGACGGGACCTTTCTTACTTGAACTACCTAGGTAAAAAAGGGACCAAAAGACTAGTCTTCCAGACAATTATTAAAATTCTTCATACTATAAGAGGAAGGAGAATGCTTGCCAAGCTTCCCACTAGCATTGCTAATATCATTAAAGCATCTAACCCCAAGGTCCAAACACTAAATTATGCACCATCATCAAATTATCCTATAAACCTTTCCGTTCATCATCTCCATTAGAACCATAGGTAGTGGGAAGAAAAATATTACTTACCTAATATCAATAAAACAATGAAAAATAGCGATCACTTAGAAACATATTTTTATTACTAATAGCTTTGTCAATCCATAATACAATAATACGAGTATAAGAGTAGAACTCAGAGTTGTAAACGAAGCATGCATATATATATATATATATATATATATATATATATATATATATATATATATATATATATATATATATATATAAACATCATCTATCATACTAGGTTTTATTTTGAACTCTAAGATAAAATAGATACTAACTTTCATCATTTTCATTTTGTCATGTGTGTGAGAGATTTTATTTTGTGCTCCTCCCAAATTCTAGGATACCATTGATAAGTCTCTATCTATTTTTAAAATTCATGGTTCCCCTAACACGTCTAAATTATGCGTGTAAAATGCAGATGTATGCATCGAGTAGTTTAGGCCTATGAGGCCCTAATGTTGAACTCAAGGAAACTTTGTCTAGAGACTACTAGTAACTATAACCTAATCATCTATGCCTAAAGAAAGTGATTGGTTGGTTATTTGTAACTAAAATCAAGAAATAAAAGCTAAAATAAGCGAAAGTGATTAGGAATGAGTGGATTCCTTAGAATGACAATTTCACCATAGTATGCATTGCATTTAACTCCATCTCATCAATAATAATTTACCATTAACCTTGGACTAAGGATCTGTAGCAAGTATTACCCACTCCCACATCATATACACTACCTACACTAAGACAAACTCCACTTCCATATCAGTTTAGAAATTATCTATGTGAATTAATGATATCTCTAGGTTATTCCTTTAGAACTGTAAGCCCTCTCCCGAGGCACGATACTAGCGTGTAAATATACAACTTTTCCAACACCTAATCCTTATCTTAAAGCAATTAGTGGTCTTAAACATTGATTGTGGTGATCAATCACAAACAATGCAATATGCAATCATAAATTTAAATCCAGAATTAAAGGAAATATATACTATTGATTCACAAAAGTTCACTAAAATATAACACCGGGCTACTCCCAGGTCCTAAGGAATTAGGGGGTTAGCTCCTCGTAATTTCTACCATCAAATACATAGAGGAAGAGGATGAAATTATCTAAACATAAAAAACCCAATGAAAACCCTCAGAGAAGCGATCACGACGATCCCCTTTGGTAGGCACCTTGTCTATAGCGTTCCAGCTACAAATTTGTCTCCTGGAAGTGCCCAGAGTGTCTGATATGTGGATATGTCCTTCGTCACCTCCTCTCTCGGCTTTGTGCTCCATTCCAACGAGATAGAACATGCTCTCTCTTTTTGGCCGAACTCCCCTTAGGTCATAAGTGAAGCTCTAGCTGTCATTAAGTCATGCTCGCCATATCTATCTTAATATTTCATCTACAATGATCATGTAAAGTTGGTACCACCAATAGGAAGCCAGTGGCACCGAGTTCTCAACTGACTCGAACCCTTGATAAGTGTTAGTAGTACCTGACAGTAAGTCGATAGCACCAAGTTGTATCTTGGCAAGGTCTGACTTATTTTGGGTGCAAATGTCAATACTACCAACTAGGCTATCGATGAAAATGAGGCATTCAAATTCCACTACTAATGTTATTTGGGAAAAAAGTTGGTGTCTCTGACTCCTCATTTTGGTAGCATCAAACTTCATCTCGATAGCACCGAGTGTTGTCTTGGTAGCATCGAGATTTCAAGAATTCCTGACTAGATTTCACACAATGTTGGTACTACCGACTAGCATGTCTGTGGCACCGAGTTGTCATATAAGTGCTCAAATTTCCTAAAATAAGGAAAAACTAACATAAGTCCCAATACAAAATGATACTTTAACATAATTCAATAAAAATACTTAATAATTGATGCAATAGTGTTTTACGGGCTAATAATGATAAATAAGACATAAGAAATGTCTAAATGAACAACTATGCACCAAATACATGGGAAAATTACATGTGGAAAGCAACTAAAACTCAGTGCATCAAAATCCCCTAAGCTTGAATGTTGCTCGTCCTTGAGTAACACTACATTTGGATCTATTTGAGATAAGTCAGTAAGAGGACAAATATTATGAATTACGTTTCTCAGATTCCCCTACCTGATGGTTCCAAATCGACCCTTACCAACCACTAAACAAGTGACTACTCTGAAATGATAAAAATGTTTATTTGAAAATGTCCAACCTTAGATCAAAGAGACACTATTAATAGAATAGTTAATATCATAGTCAATAGGGCATATGCTTGATGCACTATGTGGTTCCCTATCTACATTTACTCTAATCTACCTTCCAAACTATGTTGGAAGCAGTTCCTCGAGTAGAAATGAGTGAGGGGATCAATCATATATGTGGCCTACCATACAAAGAATGGGTGAAATGAATTAGGTGGCTATGAAAAGAATCACTGGTAACATCAAAATTGTTTATGCAAAAACAAAATTTGATGAACCTACAGAATGAAGGGGATGAAAATTCATGAATCCTAATGCCTACTATCACGGTGCAATGATGAATGTAAAATGTCTTATCTGAATGATGAGTTTAGGTGAAAGAATGCACACATGTAAATTATTTTCACTTATCCTTGAAGAAAAATTCAAATTGAGTTCAAGGCATCCTTTTCTTGCTCTTTATTAGATATTCCTATTTTTTTCTTTCCTTTAATTTTAGCATGAATTATGAGTTCATATTCAAGATTTTTTCAACATATCATTTCTTTTTTCATAGGGAGGGATATGGATGTATATCCTTAGTATATGGAGAAAACTACATAGATACATGTTGCAAAAAATGATGCAAAAGTATGATGCACAAGAAAAATACAATCTACATGATTTTTTTTGTGCAACTAATTGATATACACATCTCTATATTTTTTTCTCTTTCTAACTAATGGACTATAGAGAACCTACCTATCATGGTATTCAATGTAGTCAAGAGGAAATAATTTGTGTTACTTGATAATCTTGTGGTGGTGGATGAAACGTCATGAAAAGTGGGTGGAATCACATGATTAAGAGAGAATGCCTCTCTTAAGGGCCTGTTTGGTACGTGGTGAATGTAGGGGAGGGAAAGAAAGGGGATAAGTCTTGAGCTATTTGGTTGGAAAAGTGATGGGTAAGGGAGGGGAGCAAAGGAGAACAAACCAAGTATATTTTCAGCCACTTCTCTTCCATTCTCTCCCGACCAAATCAGAGTAGAGACAAAGGGATGGAAAAAGAATTGGCTGGAAATATACTAGAAAGGTCAGAGAAAATTATAAAGTGAAAGAGAGAAAATATAAACAATATGGTGGTAAAAATTAGTATAACACACAACTAACATGAATAGAAAAGTAGTATGTCAAGTATGTGTTTCATCACTTAAAGGGACATATGAAATGTTTAAAAGTATTTGATAAAATTTGGAGGAACTTTTTTTTGGGAAAAAATAAAAATAAAATAATCAGAAAATGAAATTCATTTTTCTATATAAATTAGAAGGAAACTTAAAAGTTTATTTTTTGTTGAATAATTTGAAAGTTTTGAGATACAAACATAAAAATAAAAAGGCAGATAGTTGAAAAAAATATGGTGGACTATGGTGAGAAGTAACTAAATACATAGAGAAAAAGTTTGTTGTAAATACAAACATATGAAGGAAACTAATTATATTACCACAATAAATATTGAAAAACTCATATTATCTTGTTTTATAAAAAAATCTCTTATGTGACACTTGCAAGACATAACAAATAAGATCTGCAAGATGTTTTCATCTACATCTTATGATTTTTTTAATTTAGATCTACAAGCTTTGCCATCCAGAAGTGTTGACAATATTATTTGTTGTTTGTGCCCCTATAAAAATATTTATGTAAAGTAATGTATGCAAATAAATATCTAAAAATGTTATAATATATTAAATAACCAACATTCCACATCACCTACAAAGTTTTTATATTTACATTGTTTTTCAAGTTTTCCTTCCCCTCCCCATGTTAACCAAACACACTAACATAAGTGTCCCCTCCCCTCCCCTCCCTTCCCATCCCTTCCCCTCCCCTCACTTCCCTTCCCCTCCCTTTCATTCGCCACATACCAAACATAACGTAACATTGATATGTAGCTCTCCTATCAACCCGTGTATAGGGTAACCTTAGGGTTTCTTTCTAAAAATCCCATTTAAAGTCTCGTCACTTGTTTGGTTGGTTTTGGATCAAACCTCATCATCATACACAAGTGTAGGATAAATTAAGATTCTCATTCATACTAAGTGTCCTCAAGTGACCAAACCAAACACTTCCTTCAGTTGGTGTTACCTCATACTTTGCAAAATTAGCTTAAAAATATGTGATCATTTAAAAAAAATTAAAGTTCATTGTAAAGGCATGTAACATATTCTTTTTGACGGTAGAAGAAATCATGATAACTAAAATCTATGACTACACTAGATAGACTATGGATCCTAATAATTGTAAAATAAGTAGAACTAATATAAGATAGAAAATAAAATAAGATAAAGTCATTCCAACACCCCCTAAGCTTGGACTTGACTATGTCCTCATTGCCAAAATTCAAACCAAGATGTGGAATAGGATACCATGTACTCATAAAGTTGGTGGTGGTGCCTGAAATTTTTCTGGTCAATGAGTTGTGGAGATTAGCTGGCATCAACTTTTAACTAGAACTATCGGTTCCATCGACCATGGGATCAGTGGTATCGAGTTGTTTTGTCTAATTTCCTCCTTGATATTTATTTGTTGGTATCACCGAAATGCCTCTCGATGGTCTCGAATTTCTTTTCCTATAGCTCTGTGATTTTTCCTCACAAATGTCGGTACTAGCGACGGTGGCATCGATGCAATCAACATAATTTCTTTACGCACATATTTTTGAACTGATAAGGAGTCAGTACCATTGACTATGGAGTTGGTGGTATCGACTCTAGAATTTTTGCAAACTAAACAAAAACACTAAGGCACCTTTATCACATCCATTTAAAATCTAACACAAGAAATACAAAATGTAACCAATTAGAGGTCCTAAACAAAAGTGAAATAATAGAAATGAAAAATTGGTCGCCTCCCATAAGCACCCTTATTTACCATCCTAGGCTCAACACGACAATTTTCCTCATCTTGATTTGTCATAGGATGGTTGTGAAGATTCATCTGGTATTCTGAACTCCTCTCTGCTATCATATATCCCAAGTGTCAAATAGCATCTACCCATGTAAATGATCACATTGACTGTAGCTTGAAATGACCTTCCTAATAACATCTCATATTGTCATATATCGTGCATGTCCATGACCATAAAATTGACAGGATAGATGAATTTATTGACTTTGACTAACACATCCTCGCATATCCCATATGGCCTAACAATTGATCCATCCACCAATTGGATTGTTAGGGATATCTTAGTTGGTCTCTTCGATCCCAATTTCCGAAAGGTATAGAGATGCATGGGATTTGTGCTTGCCCCATAGTCACATTGTGCTTGTTGGAAATGTTTACTGTAAGTGGAACAAGGGATGTAGAAACACCCTGATCCTTTCTCTTTACAGGTAGCCTTCACTGGATTGTAGCACTCATTACTTCATCAACACACAATGCATATGTATCTTTTATCAATCTTTTCTTGTTAATGATATCCTTCAAGAATATTCCATATGTAGGATTTTTTAGCTGCCTCCACAAGTGGGATGATGATGTGGAGCTCTCAGAAGATGTCTAAAAATTTCTTAAATTGCCTTTCCTCCTTTCTCAGCTTTAGAATAGTTGGGAATGTCATACGTGGCTTCTCTACATGCTTGTATGGAGGAATGCATGGCATATTAGGGATCTCCTTCCCTAAGATTTCTTCAATTCCAACTCCTAGGACAACATTTGGAATGTATCCTATGGATGGGATGGCTTGTGGATGCTCCTTGTCAATTGTGGGTGCCTCATTGTTAACTGTGACTGCTTCACTAGGAATTAGAATCTTCACCTGTTCTTGTTGCACATGCACCTTTTCTGGAACTAGGGCTATGGACATTGAGGTGGTGGAGCTTTGAAGCTAATTGTCTTGCAAAAATGATGTAGATGGAGTCTCCTTGTCACTTGTTGCTAACTCATGTATCTACTGATGTGCATGTGTGAGCATAATACAATGGCATTTTACATCCCCCTAGTCTTCCATACAGGCAGTGAGAAAATGGACGTTTTGGCAGATACACCTAATTCGGCTCTAAAGTGTATTGATAGGGTGACTCCTCACTGACATGATCTGGTTCCTTGAAAATAGAGATGAAGTTCACCTGATGATGTTGATGATCTGTCTATGTGTTCACAAGGAATGCCTACTAAGTGGGCTGCTTTATGGATTCCATCTCTGCTGTCAGTTGAGAGATTGATTTCAATTACAGATTTGAGACCCTTGACTTTGCTACACTCTTTTTGTCTATTCCAATAAGGCCTCATTGTAACTCACTCATCTGTCCAACGTGTCTTCAATTATATCTATATTACTAGGACTTATATCCTGTTGATATTATTTACACAAGTACATGCACTCCTTATCTTCACCTCCAAATAAGGTGCTAGATATATGCTCGAGTCTTCTTGTGAGGCTGTCCAAATTTTCCTTCAAGGTTGTGATCTCCCTTGATTCCACACCACTTTTGATGGTTGTTGGAAAGCTACACTCTCCCCCCAAGATTGATTCTTAGCCATGTTCTTCAATATATCGTGACACCGTGTAGCTTTATTGTTTAGAAAGAAACCTGATCCTGCAATATCAACAATAGTTCTCCCCCACTTTGTGTATCCCATAAAGAAACATTTTCACCTAGGCATAAAGATCAATCTTGTGATAAGGGACCTTCCTGAGCATATTCTAAAATCTCTCTCAAGCTTCTGAATATGACTCCTTAGTGTGTTTTTTGAAGTTATAGATTCAACCAACTAAGTCATGCATCTTCTATGGATGATAGTACCTCTCAAAGAATGTGTCTATCATCTCATCCCAAGTCTCTATGGATTCTTAAGGAACACTACGAAAACATGATTTTGCCTTGTCTGACACTAAGAGAATAGTTCCAAGTAGATCACTATAGATAGGATCTTTTCGATCTTCAACATGCCAAAAATTCCCACAAAGATTTTAGTATGCACCATCGCATCCTCCATACCGTGGCCATGGAATTATTGATTTTTAATTAGTGCCACCTGTTTGAGATCTATTTTGTAACTACGTATGTTGACTGCCTACCGTTTGATCAGCCCAAGTTGCATTGTGGCTAAGGATGCCTTTATTTTCTTCCACACACTCTGCTCCTCATGCTCTTTCTCAAAGTGGTTATCCCTGTTATGTGACATGACTATGGCCTCTACTTTCTCTGCCTATGGTGGTGGAGTTTGAATGAGCTTCTCAGCTAAAGCCCCAAACTCTCTTTCTTTATGAAGGACCTCCTTCTGGTCTGCACATGTGGGAGTGGACTTCTCATAGTCTGTAGTTCTGGTATGAACCATACACTAGTACTTGAAAAATAATGGAAGTTTGAGAGAATGAATAATAGTATATTGTTACTAGAAAAATATTTTCAATTATGCACAATTTCGAAGAAAAGATCTAAAAAATAATTGAAAGAAAAAGAAATGTCCTAGAGTGGTTTGTCATAGCACTCGTAGTGCTAGAGTTGCCATTTCCACAACAATGACACCAATAACTTAACATGCCTAAACTATTCTTACAAAATACAAGTGTACGCGTCGAGTAGTATAGGCCCAGGAGGCCCAAATGTTGAACTCAGGGAAGTGTTCTCTAGAGACTACTACTAACTACAACCTAATCATCTAGGCCTAGAGAAAGTGATTGGTTGGTAGTTTATAAATAAAAGCAAGGAATAAAAGATAAATTAAGTGGAAGTGATCAACAATGAGTAGACTCCGTAGGATGACAATTTCACCACGATATACATTACATTTAACTCCATTTCATCAACAATCGTTTACCCTTACCCCTGGACTAAAGACATGTAGCAAGCATTACCCATTCTCGTAGCATAATACACTACCTTCACTAAGACAAACCCCACTTCTATAGCAATTTAGGAATTAGATAGGTGCATTAATGATAACTCTAGGTTATTCCTTTACAAGTGTAAGCCCTCTCCCGAGGCACAATACTAGATATGCAAAGCTACAACTATTCCAACTCCTAATCCCTATCCAAAATCAATTCGTAGTCTTAAACATTGATTATGGTGATCAAACACAAACAATTAAGTATGTAATCATAGATTTACATCTAGAAATAAAGTAAATATATAATATTGATTCATAAAAGTCAACTACAATGCAACAACAGGTTACTACCAGGTCCTAAGGAATAGGAGGATTAGCCTTGCATATTTTTTCCACCAAATACATAGAGGAAGAGGAAGAAAATGAGTAAAACATCAGAAAAACCAATGAAAACCCTCAAAGAAGTGATCCTGATGATCCCCTCTGGTAGAAACCTTGCCATAATGTTCCAGCTATAAATTTTCCTCCTGGAAGTGCCCAGAGCATCTAGTCCATGGAGATCTCCTTCTCCTCCTCTCTTAGCTCTGTGCTCCATTGCAATGATATAACACATTCTCCCTCCTTTTGACCAAAGACCCCTTAGGTCATAAGTGAGGCTTTGGCCATCATTAAGTCACACTCATTGTATCTTTCTTAATCTTTAATCTGCACTAATTATGCAAAGTTGGTACCAATGAAAGGGAGCCGGTGGCACCAATTTGTCAGCTGACTCGAACCCTTGATAGTGTTGGTACTACTGACAAGTATTTCGATAGCACTAAGTTGTCTCTTGGCAAGTTTTGACTTGTTCTGTGCAAAAGTTGGTACATCAACTAGGCTTTCGGTGGCACTAAGGCATCAAATTCCGCTAGTAATGTTTTCTAGGAAGAAAGTCAATGGCTACGACTGCTTAGTAGCATGGAAAACAATCTCAGTAGCACCGAGTGATGTCTCGGCAGCACTAATATTTTCATAATTTCTTATTATATTTTCCAAAAATGTAGTACCAGTAGATGGCATGTTGGTGGCATCTAATTGCCTGAAAGAAGGAAAAACCAACATGAGTTCAAATTAAAAATTTGATAATTTAACACAATTCAGTAAAAATACTAGTTATTGATGCGATAGTGTTTTCACATGATAATAATGATAAATAAGGCATAACTAATGTCAAAATGAGAAATTATGCACTAAATACATGAAAAAATAGCATGTAAAAAGCAACTAGAACTTAGTGCACCATCCCCTACTAATCATGTCTATAAACTATCCATCCTCTGTGTTATTCAGTAGAGAGAACTTGTTTGGAGACAAAGATGTAATATTGGAACCCATTACAACACTCTTCATATGACATGTAGGTGGAGATTCTGATTCTTATGTGTCTTCCAACTGTTATTATCAATGTAGATAATAACACATCCTTGAGGAGATACACTTTGGGAATGAACCACTATCATAACAAGATATTCAACACTAGAAAAGTTTTCAACCCCAGAACCATTTGTAATAAAATAGTTCAACATCTAGGAATTCCTCCACTTCTGCCCCTTGGCAAAAAACTTCAATACTCCTTGGCTTCCAGACCTTGTTTACATCTTATTCTGGCATAAAAGTTTCTTCTGCACTATGTTATCCATATAAGTTATTTTTTAAAACATAGGCTAGAATCATGAGCAAAATTACCTCAATTTAAACTTCTTATGGGCTCCCATTCATATTTCAAGGTCAGCACATCTGACTATCCATCTTGATTTTCAATTTGCACACTTCTCAGGAATTAGAAATCTATAGGAAGTAGCACATGTATTCTAACAAACTCCAATCTCTTTAGGCTTATCATTAGGCTATCAACCCTTAGCAGCCTCTACAAGGTAGCTGTGATGACCTCAATTTCTATATACTTAGAGTCATTCTCAGATATGCATGCACTCATATCTAAAGATGTCAAAAGGGAAAATACAAGATATTGTGATCGTCAACTATTTATAAAAAGAAGCCATATCGTGTTCACAATCATGATCGATTAGCCACACAAACAACATTCATTGGAGATAATAAAAGTCATACATATTATTTAGGAAAAGAAAGAAATATTTCTTATGGAATGAAAAAAATACATAGGATATGGAGAATCCTATACAACATCTAGTAGAAAAAGCAATTATCAAATTAAAAAAAAAGATAGGTATTAGAAATCTAGCTAGTCTATCCTCCATGCCCATTTATTTTGTAGCTTCATGTACTTTGAGGTGCATTATTTGTTCCTTGTACCTAGAAAATACGAGAAACAAAATTATCAACATAAGTTGGTACGTGGTAAAAGTACAAAAGTATGATTGCATAGTTGGAAATAGTTGAAGAAAGAAGAATAGAAAAGAAAACCATTGCTTAAGGTAGAAAATCAGGTGAACACCTCTTTTACATATTTCATTAGATGTAGTTGTACTACAATTTTTATCAGCACTTATCATACATCCAATATGGGCAAAATTACTTTATCATAGATCTAGCATGGGCATATCATCATACATCCATACTAGGAAAAAATATCATACATCCATACTGGGCCAATGTACACCAATAACTACAACTCATCAAAATGTTCTTTTATGTTCCATTAAGTTTTGGTGAAGCATATAGTACTAGTAATCATCCAACAAGGTATAAGAAAATGGATTCACACAAGGTACATCATGTTTTATGCAACTAGGGAAAACTAGTCTTATACTTAATAAAGACCACATACCTATTTTGATTAGATCTGGGATCTAAGAGTCTAGAGGAATAGTAAATAGATCATCTTGAAAGGAAACAAATACCTAATGTCATTATGTGTTATCAACACTTGATATTAGCATCTTTGACTCACTAGGGTTTCCTTTTAGTGTCATTGGCTTGGATCAGAGTATTTGGAGGGTTTGAGAGTGAATTGGATAATTGGTTCTTTCCTTACTCATCATTATTGAAGGAGAGAGAAAATAAGGGTCATTCATGTGATACTAGTATGAATGTATTATTGATCTTCATTTTAGGATTTTGAGTCAAGGGAATCAAGGTCAGATATGAAACTTCAAGGTCTTACAAATATACTATCATTTATTTTCATATTTATTTTCTACAAATTAAAGTTAAAAAGGACATAAAACAAAGTCATAAAAGAATACATCAATCTAGGGTTATATTTAGGTACATGTGATAATTTATATAGGTTCTCCTCATTTTTCTGAGAATAGGAGTATTTTTTGGGATTTTTTTTGGACATGGGATCTATTTATAATGGGTTTTGCAAGACTGGGCAATCATGTAATTTTCTAGAAGAATAAACAAAAAATAAAAAAAGAATTGGGTGACCGGCCTCACGGATCAGAGGAGGGATCTGGCTTTGCGGATCCTCTCCTTAACCCGTGAGCCTGTCTCAGTCAACAGGGTCAAGGGCCAGGTGTGAAGGATGCAAATGCCCATGAGGGTCAAATGCACATCGTGACATAGCATGGGCAAGGAGGGTATCCTGCCCATTTGATTGTTGCTCGCGCCACGTCAGCAGAGCGTGATGGATGCAGGGCAAAGGTGGTGATGGCTCAGGGTATCTTGGTGGTTTCTGAGTGCTTAAGGATGAGTGGGTTTTGTTTGCAGAATCTCCCCGAGTTCAACAAGCCCAAGAGGTTCATCAGAGATGGACCATAACATTGGTTTAGATAAACAAGTAGACAAGAAATGGAAATGGGGTTTGTGGGTTTTACCTACCCTCAGGTTGGATTGAGGGGTCAGGAAGCTCTGCACATGGTTTGCGATGCTCTGTGATATATAGCTCCCAGTGGCTCAAGCGTGTCTCGACCTCGACAGCGATGGAGCTCTGGAGATCGGTTGCAATGGCTCGTCGACTCGGGGATCTGGACCTTTGCGGCTCCAACAGGAGGTATTGATCACCTCGTCGAGGTCCCATGATGGTGTGAGCTTGGTCGATTAGAAGGTAGATGCTTCTGGAGTGGAAGGGGGGGTTCAAGTCAGGTGAGTTGAGGGTGCTTGAGGTCAATGATGAAGGGGTGATCCTTGATGCAATGAGGATAGGGGATGAATAAAGGAAGGTTAGATAAGCTATTGGTGGGTTTATATAGAGGTAGGGAGGTGTAGATGGGAAAGCCCTAATATGGGCGCAACCATCAATGCGAGGTGCGAAAAGGAGCAGGTTCATTCTCCCTGATCTGAGGGCCCTGGTGATGCAGCAAGGATTGTTGTGTTCGGTTGCGGGAGATGAGGAGGGTTATCCCACTAGAATCGTGGTTGGGGGTGTGGATGAGTTGCAAGATGGGTCGAGTCAGCCGCTGGGCTGTTGGAGTAGGGGCCGAGATAAGCGGGAGGTAGAAGAGGAGGTTAGAGTCTTCAGATCCTTACTTGATCCGCGATTCACCTCATCCAATGACTAGAGAAAAGGCCAGGTAGGGGGTTAGTAAGGTAGCCACATGGCACATCAAATGCCACTTATCTGATCAATTAGTACCGAAACCTAGGTCATTGCTTGAATAATTGAACTAATGTACATTAATTTCAATTACTCATAGATCCTAATTGGTTCATCCAATTGTAACAAAATTTTAGGTGGAGCTTCAAGATGCCATTACCCTACTATGGTAAAAAATTTAGGGCCAAACATGAATGTTTGTTGTATAAATTGACCAAGTATCCTAATATATGGATTTCATCTACTATGCAATTAGGGTTTGGATTTTTATGAAGTAAATAATCACTTTTAATCAATTAATCAAGGGAAAGGGTTGAGGGTATTATTGGAAATAAAAAAATCACAAGAGAGAGAAAATATAAGTAAAAACTCACTCTATCCAATTCTCCCCTCCTTTTTAAGAATTTTGTCCCCAAAATTCAAGTAGCTTGAAAGAGATGAGGATATTTCTGCTCGACCTCAGACTTGAGCTCCCAAGTGGCATCAGTCTGATCATGGTGGCTCCAGAGAACTTTCACCATATCTATATGCCGATTACTATGAAGCTCCTTTGTCTTGAAATCAAGAATTTTGACTGGGAACTCCGCATAAGACAAATAATCTTTCAACTCGAGAGGCTCATGATTCCAAAATGTGACTGGGGTCTTTGACATAAGACTTTAGATTATATACATGAAAGACATTAAGCATGGCACTATACTGAGGTGGCAAAGCAAGTTGATAGGCACATTCACCAACCCTTTCTAGAATCTCAAAGGGTCCAACATAATGAGGACTGACCTTTCCTTTATTCTTAGCCAAAGCTTGGATAGGTTGGGTCTTCAAAAAGATGTGATCACCTTCCTTGAACTGACATTCCTGCCTATGAACATTTACATAAGATTTCTACCTATCCTGTGACCACTTCATCCTCTACCTGATCAGTGCAACTTTATCTATATACAAATGCATCTCCATAAATTTCATCAAAGTGTGTTCTATGATGTCATCCCAGTGTACCAGAGATCTGCACGGTAGGCCATAGAGAGCTTCATAGGAAGGCATCCCAATACTTGCTTGATAGCTATTATTATATGCAAACTTAGCTAAGGGAAATAGTGGTCACACAAGCCTTACCAATCAAGAACACAAGCTCACAGAAGATATTCCAGAATATGTATTGTGTGTTCTGACTGCCCATCCGTCTGTGGATGGTAGGTTGTACTGAAGTTTAGTTTGGTGCCCAATTCTTCCTGAACCTATTTCCACAGTTTTGAGGTAAACTTCAGGTCCCTGTCTAAGATAATGGACAATGGAATTCCATGCATACGTACTATCTCTCATATATAAAGGTTGACCAATTCAAAAACTTTTGTAGTAGTCTTTATAGGAAAAAAGTGGGCTGACTTTGTGAGATGATCCACTATAACCCATGCAACATCGTATCCCTTCTTGGTCTTGGGTAGTCCCACCATGATACCATGGTGATGTGTTCCCATTTAAATTTTGGGATTTCCAAAAGTTGTAATAGGCCACCCGGTCTCTGGTGCTCTGCCTTAATTCTCTGGCATGTCAGACATCTGGATACAAATTCAACAATATCATGCTTCATGCCCATCCAGCAGAACTGACATTGCAAGTCTTTGTACATCTTAGTCGTATCGGGATGAACTATGTAATTTGACCCATGTGCCTCACTGAGAATCTTTCTCTTAATAATTGACTGCTCAGGAACCCACATACAGTTCTTATATCGAAGACCACCATCGAGACCCACATATGGATGTATTTGAGGCTTTGTTAGGAGAGAGGAGGGCTCTACAAGATCGGGACTAACTTTTTGTGCCTCAAGAAGTTTAGAATGCAAATATGACATGATAGTGATGTTGTTGACATGTACACGATTGGATAGAAACTATGGCTTCCATCCCACTAGGTCCTCCATATTCCTCCACTCAGGAACAAACAAAGATGCACAGACTGCCCTTTTTCTGCTAAGGGCATCCACGACTACATTGGCCTTGCCTGAATGGTAGCTGATAGTGAAATCATAATCGTTCTGATACTCGATCCATCAACGTTGACCCAGGTTCAAGTCCTTCTGAGTCAGGATGTACTTTAGGCTTTTGTGGTAAGTGAAGATATCAAAGGTTGCCCCGTAGATGTAGTGTCTCTAGATTTTAAGAGCATGAATGATTGCAGCTAGTTCCAAATCATGCGTGGGATAATTAAGCTCATTGGGTTTTAGTTGTATGGATGCAAAGGCCACCACTTTTCATGCTATTGTAGGACACATCCTAACCCGTTTCTTGAAGAATTGATGAAGATCACGAACCCTTCATTTCCATATGGTAGGACTAGAGTAGGAGCCGATGTCAACTTCTGCTTTAATTCCTAGAAACTAGACTCACAAGCAATTGACCAGATGAAGTGCTCTTCCTTCCGAGTTAGCTTAGTCAGAGGAAGTGCCAGTACTTTGGAGAAGTTCAGAATAAAGTGTTGATAATATCTGGCTAGACCCAAGAAGCTCCAAATTTCAGAAGGATTTTGAGGAGGTTGCCAATCAAGTACATCAGATACTTTGGCGGGATCAACAAATATGTTACCCTCAGAAATGACATGTCCAAGAAACATGACTTTATCAATCCAGAATTCACATTTAGAAAGCTTGCCATTGAATTTCTGAGCTCAAAGAATTTCAAGAACTGCCTTCAAGTGCTCAAGATGTTTCTCCATAGAATCCGAATAGATCAGGATGTCATCAATGAAGACGATTTAGGAGAGAGAAAGCATGCAAAACTGTAAACTCATTATTTAAAATAACAAACAACTTCAACAAATGGAAATAATGACAAATTCGTATCCAAAATATTTAATATGAGTTATGGGTGAAGTTTTGTAATTTTTGGATAATCGTAATGTCATTAATAAAGGAGGAAAGAGCAAATAAGTTTATAATTATTTAACCAATTAAGCATTCTTAAAATGCAAAACTAATTCCATATATGGATTCTACGTATCAAAATCAGTCGGAATATAAAATTTGGTAATTTTTGGATAACGTTTGATCCTCCAAACAAAGAGAGAGAAAAACATTTAAATGAATAAGCCTTTTTAGTCTATTATGAATAGGAATATCGCAATGATCTTTGACCGTGTGATCTCGATCAGAGGGTCCGTGGATTATCTTCTTCGTTGGCCCGATTTGACAACAGGTTGCTTGACTGCCAAGTTTTCAAATCCAAATATCTGGAGATATACTCGATAGATTTTGATAATTTTTGGTTCTATGAGTCCCTCGTAAAATTCTGCACAGATATATTCCAAATTTTTTTACGTTTGGTCAAATATTCGAGAAATGCCCAATGCTTGCGCCGACTCTCTCTACCTCCACCTAGCCTTACCCTAGTCTAGATTCCCTTGCCTATAAATATTTAGGCCCCTAAGTCCGTCGTCACATTAGCAACTAAACCCTGCCTTTGATTTCACGTTTGGTGGACGTTTCGACCCTTGTCTAGCCGCCGAAGTCTCTGGCCTTGCGGCGCTTTCCTCTCTCTCATCTCTGCGTATTCGTTCAAATTAAAGGTAGTGATGAAATCATATCGCTCTCCTCTTTCTTTTGCATACATGTGCGTCGAAATTGGTCGAGAATTGGCTTTTTCCCCAAACTTGGCCGGTCGCAGCCTGTTGCTTCGAGCAGCAATGACGCGGGGCTGGGGGAAGGGGATGATTCCCGTTCGATTTACGGTTTTACCCCCGCCACTTCCTTTGTTTCTTGTGCATTACGCAATGGGTAACACAACATTTTCACTGTGCTTTCACCGGGGCTTTTGACCAACCATTTGGGCGCGGGGCCGGCAGCCCGTGATTGGGCCAGGTCTTGGAGAGGCGGGCCCAGCCCCTCTCCCTCTCTCACTTCATCCCTCTTGCAATGGATGCGATGACGTGTCATTCTTTGATTGGCTAATTTTAAATAAATCATATCTTTTTATTCGTATGTCCAAAAATAAAAAATAAGTAGTGTTTTGAAATCAGAAGAACGAGATCTACCCATTAAAAATATTTTCGTGGTTTGATTCTGATGTTTTCGAATATGTGTTTTTAAGGATGATTTAAATTACTCTAAAATATGAAAAATAGCCAAAAAGTCAATATCTCGAAAATATACAAACCTATATGTTATTTTAATCAGAAGAATGTAAATAAGATAGTAGTGAGGTTTTAAGAGTCTAATTTGATCATTTGTAGAAAAAGTCGATGGTTTTAAGGTTTTGAGCCTTTAATGTAGATACATATATCTAATACATAAATATGATGATTATAATAGGACAAGTGGACTCTAATCTTGCTTATGATTTTGGAAAGTGTGTTAGACTCTGTGAGAGGTATGTTTGCATCTCCTATTTTTCTTTATTGAGCTATAACCTAATTTGTCTTTCTCTTGGTCCTATGGATAATAACCTAAAAATCATATCTTTTCCTCTTGAATATTATGCTTCATGTGAAGTATCCTACTTGTTACTGATATTGTGATCATAATATCTTATTAACTTTCTTTTGAATTCTTTATTATACCTTGTGCAACTCAATTTGTTGTTATATGCCCACTTTGAGGTGGTTGATAATGATCATCACTTATGTGGTGATTAACTTGTAAATCCGACTATACTTTTTACTTGCCTCCCAATTAAGCATGTTGTGTGACTTAGTGGCCCTAGAGTAATATAATTTGCATTAGTTTTGGGTTATGTGCCCTTATTGTTTATTTTGGGATGGTAGTTATGTGCCTCATACCCGGGTTTCATCTTTATGGGGGTTGGCCCAAATTTTTAAATATATTAGGAGTTTGGTTATGTGCCATTCTCTATCAGGTTTCAACTTTATGAGGGTTGGCCGCCAATTGTTATTTATTTTGTTCTAGTGCTATGTTTATCTCACCTACATGCGGGTTGTTATGAATTTTGTGCCATAAAATCTTTATGAGTGTTTTTGTGGCACCACTTTTATTATTGATTTTCAATGGCAAGTATTCCTTTTTATCATATGTTTGATGATCTTTCCTTTTATGCCCGATTGGGTAGTTCGTATCTTTTTGCATGGGAAGCCTTCTCTACTTGATGTACCTTTTTCTTAAAATATATAATGCTCAATTTCTTTTTAGCATGCTCATACCAGCATTTTGCTGATATCATCTTTTCTTCTCTTTTGCTGGGGTGCGCTTCCAACCCCAGGTGTTGGACAAGGAGAAGGAGTTCTAGGAAGACCTGGACCACAACAAGGATAGCTGACTTCTTGGGAGACCTTGCTTGAAGTTGTTAGGTGATCCTCAGCTAGTTCTACATATGTTATTAGTTTTCCTTTATGTCACCCTGCGTGGTGAAATTTAGTACGCTAAGTTGCCTTGTAATGGTTAGATATGTCTTTCAATTCCGCTGCTACTTTGTGTTATGATACAATCATGTTTAAATAAATTTGGTTTCATCCCCTTTTGAGAAAATTTTTTTGGTGGATGTTGCCCTCTTTATTTTTAGTAGGGAGTGGATCCCTATGGGATCCCACTCCTTACAACATGGTATCAGAGCCTCTAACTGTCGGTTATCTAACTATTTCAAACATGTCTCCCTTAGGATGTTTACCCTTATCTTAGGTTGCTTATACCTAGTACCTTGCCTTGTGCAGGCAAAACCTTATGGCGGGAGATAACTCGACTATTGACAATCACTTCGGTTATGAGACACCTTAGAACACTAGGATTGGTTAGGGGACCTCAACTACTACTGGTTTGAGAGGAGCTATGACTCCAGAGTAAGAGTTGGCCATGTTCCGACAACTCTTTGCTTCTTCCATGGCGGGAAAGGTGAAGGACACATATGTACCTGAGAAGTCTAAGGAGTTCTCAATCATGGAGTTCATGAAGATGCAACCACCTTCCTTCAAGGGTGAAGGTGAGATAGAGATGGTTGACAAAGCTGATGATTGGGTGTTAGCCATAGAGAGGACCTTTGATGGTATAGCCTGTCCTCCACATCAGAAGGTTAGGTTTGCTTCATATGTTTTAGATGAACCTGTAAGAGTTTGGTGGAATGGGATTGCTAGGACTAAAGACATCTCAACCATGACTTGGGCCGAGTTCTTGGTTCTCTTTTGTGGGAAGTACATCTGCACTGCTTCCTTAAAGAAGAAAGAAGCATAGTTCTACAGTTTGAAGCAAGGGTCCTTATCCATTTCTACTTATGTGCAAAGGTTTCTGCTATTAGAGCATTATGCAGTTGATTTGGGTGAGGAACGTAGGGCTGACCTTTTCCTCTAAGGGCTCAACTACAGTGTGGGACATGCTCTTATCCCACAACTGCCCTTGACTTTTCAGCAGATGGTCGATAAAGCATTGGTTGTGGAGTCATATCTAGGGTCTCAACCTAGGGAGTTTGATAAGAAGAGGAAACCTTCAGGAGATGAGCAGAGAAGAGACAAGTGTGCTAAGTGCAACGGTTACCATCCTCCAGGGAAGTGCTCTCAAGAAAAGAACTTGTCTGACTATCGAGTTGTGTGCCATTATTGTAATGAACCTGGACATATTCGTCCTAGGTGTCCTCAGCTTCATAATGGACATGTACCGGCTCAACAACAACAACATCAAGTGCCTCATCAGAACAATGGTAACAACAATGGTAAGAGACCTATGGAAAGGCGAGCTGGAAGAGTTTTTTCTTTGGATGGAGAAGAAGTCCATGATGATCAAGTTGAAGGTAACCCTTAGCTTTATAATAGACTTTCAAGTTATGTATCCTTTTACATGTTATATATGATGGACGTTACCTTTGTACCTATAGTTTGTTTGACTTATTAGGATGAATCTTTTAAGGGGTGGTAGATAGTTGTTTAGATTTTGAGGAAAAAATCTCTTTAAGGGGTGGTATGCTGTAACATACTGAAACCTAGGAATTTATCTTATTCCAGGGTTAATAGCTTAGAACCCTTAGTTCTTGGAGGTTTAGCCAAACAAGGATTTAGATATGCTCTTTGGTGACCTTGAATATAATAATACATGCATAAGTCACATTAAAACATAGAATTTAAGTTAATATTACCCAATACCTTCACATTAATCATAAAAGCAATATAGGATATGTGCATAAAAGGCAAAATATTCATAATTGAGGATAATAAGTTATAATTCCACAAAATACTAAATAAATAATCCTATGAGGGATAATGATGGTATAGATTAGTTCTAGATCCTTCCTATGCCTTAGGGTGCAAGGAAGAGAAAAAGGAAATCAAAGATAATGCTTAAAACATGAATAATGAGATATTAGATTATTAATGGGAGAAATAATAGAAATAATGAATAATATATTAAAATGAAAATTTATTGGATAATAATAACCTCAAATTTGTTTTCTTAACTTAAAAGATACTTAATGGCCAAGTATCATCTAATTTGGATAATAAATAAATATATATAAGCCTTTATTACAAGATAATGGGAAATAAGCCAATAAGGTGAAATACAATATATAATATCCTCAAATTGAAAAAATAACTCCAAATTCGTAATCTACATATCAAAATTAGTTTATGTGTGAATTTTTATTTAATTTGGTCCATGTTTAATATTTTATTTTATTCAGGAGAGAGAAAATGATTTAAAGACAAAAAAATATTCAATATATATTGAAAAAAATTAATTAATTCCACAATCATGTTATACACGTTTAGTATTGCATTTATACTAAGTTTTATATTTTTATAAGGTTTTTAGATGTCTCTAATAAATTAAAAGGACAAAATAAGTGATAAAATGTAAATGAATTAAATAAAATAATAAAAGTGTTCAAAAAATATAATAATGCCAAATTCGTGTTCTACATGTTAAAATAGACCTTTGGATGAATTTTGAATCAATTTGGAAAATATTTGATGAGAAGATAAATTTAGGAGAGAGAAAGTTTGCAAAACTTTAAACTCATTATTTAAAATACAAACAACTTCAACAAATGGAAAAATTGACAAATTTGTATCCAACATATTTAATATGAGTTATGGGTGAAGTTTTGTAATTTTTGGATAATCCTAATATCATTAATAAATGAGGAAAGAGAAAATAATTTTATAATTATTTAATCTATTAAACATTCTCAAAATGCAAAACTAATTCCATATTTGGATTCTACGCATCAAAATCAGTCGGAATATAAAATTTTGTCATTTTTGGATAACGTTTGATCCTCCAAACAAAGAGAGAGAAAACATTTAAATGAATAAGCCTTTTTAGTCGATTTTGAATAGGAATATCACGATGATCTTTGACCGTTGGATCTCGATCGGAGGGTCCGTGGATTGTCTTCTTCATTGGCCCGATTTGGCAACAGGTTGCTTGACTGCTAAGTTTTTAAATCCAAATATCAGGAGATATACTCGATGGAGTTTGATAATTTTTGGTTCTATGAGTCCCTCGTGAAATTCCGCACAGATATAATCAAAATTTTTTTACATTTGTTCAAATATATGAGAAACGCCCAATGCTTGCGTCACCTCTCTCTACCTCCACCTAGCCAAACCCTAGTCTAGGTTCCCTTGCCTATAAATATTTAGGCCCCTAAGTCCGTCGTCACATTAGCAACTAAACCCTGCCCTTGATTTCATGTTTGGTGGACGTTTCGACCCTTGTCTAGCCGCCGAAGTCTCTGGCCTTGCGGCGCTTCCCTCTCTCTCGTCTCTACGTCTTCATTCAAATTAAAGGTACTGATGAATTCGTATCGTTCTCCTCTTGCTTTTGCATACCTGTGTGTCGAAATTAGTCGAGAATTGGCTTTTTCCCGAAACTTGGCCGGCCGCAGCCTGTTGCTTCGAGCAGCAATGGCGTGGGGATGGGGGAAGGTGATGATCCCCGTTCGATTTACGGTTTTACCCCCACCACTTCCTTTGTTTCTTGTGCATCGCGCAATGGGTAACACAGTCTTTTTGCTATGCTTTGACCGGGGCTTTTGACCAGCCAGTTGGGTGCGGGGCCGACAACCCGTGATTGGGCCAGGTCGTGGAGATGCGGGCCCAACCCCTCTCCCTCTCTCACTTCGTCCCTCTTGCAATGGATGCGATGACGTGTCGTTCTTTTATTGGCTAATTTTAAATAAATCGTATCTTTTTATTCGTGTGTCCAAAAATTAAAAATAAGTAGTGTTTTGAAATCAGGAGAACGAGATCTACCCAATTAAAATATTTTCGTGGTTTGATTCTGATGTTTTCGAATATGTGTTTTTAAAGATGATTTAAATTACTCTAAAATATGAAAAATAGCCTAAAAGCTCAATATCTCAAAAATATACAGACCTATATGTCATTTTGATCAAAAGAACGTAAATAAGATAGTAGTGAGGTTTTCAGAGTCTAAAATGATCGTTTGTAGAAAAAGTCGATGGTTTTGAGGTTTTAAGCCTTTAATGAAGATACATATATATAATACATAAATATGATGATTATAATAGGACAAGTGGACTCTAATCTTGCTTAGGATTTTGGAAAGTGTGTTAGACTCTGTGAGAGGTATGTTTGCATCTCCTATTTTTCTTTATTGAGCTATAACCTAATTTGTCTTTGTCTTGGTCCTATGGACAATAACCTAAAAATCATATCTTTTCCTCTTGAATATTATGCTTCATGTGAAGTATCCTACTTGTTACTGATATTGTGATCATAATATCTTATTAACTTTCTTTTGAAATCTTTATTATACCTTGTGCAACTCAATTTGTTGTTATATGCCCACTTTGAGGTGGTTGATAATGATGATCACTTATGTGGTGATTAACTTGTAAATCCGACTATACTTTTTACTTGCCTCCCTATTAAGCATGTTGTGTGATTTAGTGGCCCTAGAGTAATATAATTTGCATTGGTTTTGGGTTATGTGCCCTTATTGTTTATTTTGGGATGGTGGTTATGTGCCCCATACCCGAGTTTCAGCTTTATGGGGGTTGGCCCCAATTTTTAAATATATTGGGAGTTTGGTTATGTGCCATTCTCTATCAGGTTTCAACTTTATGAGGGTTGGCCGCCAATTATTATTTATGTTGTTCTAGTTCTATGTTTATCTCACCTACATGCAGGTTGTTATGGGTTTTGTGCCCTAAAATCTTTATGAGTGCTTTTGTGGCACCACTTTTATTATTGATTTTCAATGGCAAGTATTCCTGTTTATCATATGTTTGATGATCTTTCCTTTTATGCCCGATTGGGTAGTTCATATCTCTTTGCATGGGAAGCCTTCTCTACTTGATGTGCCTTTTTCTTAAAATATATAATGCTCAATTTCTTTTTAGCATGCTCATACCAGCGTTTTGTTGATATCCTCTTTTCTTCTCTTTTGCTGGGGTGCGCTTCCAACCCCAGGTGTTGGACAAGGAGAAGGAGTTCTAGGAAGACCTGGACCACAACAAGGATAGATGACTTCTTGGGAGACCTTGCTTGAAGTTGTTAGGTGATCCTCAGCTAGTTCTACATATGTTATTTGTTTTCCTTTATGTCACCCTACTTGGTGAAAGTTAGTATGTTAAGTTGCCTTGTAATGGTTAGATATGTCTTTCAATTCCGATGCTACTTTGTGTTATGATACAATCATGTTTAAATAAATTTGGTTTCATCCCCTTTTGAGAAAATTTTTTTGGTGGATGTTGCCCTCTTTATTTTTAGTAGGGAGTGGATCCCTATGGGATCCCACTCCTTACAATTAGATAATTGGTTCTTTCTTTACTCATCATTATTGATGGAGAGAGAAAATAAGGGTCTTTCATGTGATACTAGTGTCAACCTATTACTGATATTCATTTTAGGGTTTTGAGTCAAGGGAATCAGGGTCAGATCTGATACTTCAAGGTCTTACAAATATACTGTCATTTATTTTCATATTTATTTTCTACAAATTATAGTTAAAAAGGATATAAAACAAAGTCATAAAATAATACATCAATCCAAGTTTGGATTTAGGTACATGTGATGATTTATATAGGTTCTCTTCATTTTTTGAGAATGTTTCACACATGGGAGCTATTTTGTGGGAATGTTTCATACATGGGAGCTATTTATAATGGGTTTTGCAAGACTGGTCAATCAAGTAATTTTCTAGAAGAATAAACAAAAAATAAAATAAGAACAAGGTGGTGAGTCTCGCACCTCAGAGGAGGGATCTGGCTCCACGGATCCTCTCCTTAACCCGTGAGCTAGTCTCAGTCAACAGGGTCAAGGGCCAGGTGTGAAGGAGGCAAATCCCTATGAGGGTGACATGCACATCATGATAGAGCATGGGCAAGGAGGGTATCCTGCCCATTCGATTGTTGCTCACACCATGGTAGCAGAGCGCGATGGATGCAGGGCAAAGGTGGTGATGGCTCGGGGTAGCTAGGTTGTTTTTGAGTACTTAAGTATGAGTGAGTTTTGTTCACATAATCACTCTGGGTTCAACAAACCCAAGAGGTTTGTTAGAGATGAACCATAGCCTTGGTTTATATCAATAGGTAGACATGAAATGGAAATGGGGTTTCTGAGTTTTACCTGCCCTCAAGTTAGATTGAGGGGTCAAGAAGCTCATCACATGGTTCATGATGCTCTATGATCACTCCCTGCAGCTCAAGCGTGTCTCGACCTTGGCGGCGATGGAGCGCTGGAGATCGATTGCAACAACTCATCAACCCAGGGCTTTGGACCTTCATGGCTCCAACGAGAGGTATTGATCACCTTGTTGAGGTCCAGGAAGGTGTGACCTCATTCCATTGGAAGGTGGAGGCTTTTGGAGTGAGTGGGGGGGGTTTGAGTCATGCGAGTTGAGGGTGCTCAAGGTCAGGGATAAAGGGGTGACCCTCGATACAATTGAGGATAGGGGATGGATAAAGGAAGGTCGGAGAAGCTATTGGTGGGTTTATATAGAGGTAGGGAGGTGTAGATGGGAAAACCCTAATATGGGCACCACCGTCAGTGAGAGGCGCAGAGACAAGGGGGTTCATTCTCCCTGATCTGAGGGCCCTGGGCAACATGGCAAGGGTTGTTGTGTTTAGTTTTGGGAAGCAAGGGGGGTTATCCTGCTATAATCATGGTAGGGGGTGTGGATGAGTTGCAGGATGGGTCAAGTTAGCCGCTGCACTGTTGGAGTAGGAGTCGAGATAAGTGGGAGGTGGAAGATGAGGTTAGAATCGTCAGATCCTTACTTCATCTGTGATTCACCTCATCTAACGGCTGGAGAAAAAGGTCGAGTAGGGGGTTAGTAAGGTAGCCGCGTGACACACCTAAAGTCACTTATTTGACCAATTAATACTGAAACCTAGGTCATTGGCTTGAATAATTGAACTAATGTACATTAATTTCAATTACTCATAGCTCCTAATTGGTTCATCCAATTGTAACAAAATTTTAGGTGGAGCTTCAATATGTCATTACCCTACTATGGTATAAAATGAGGGTCACGTGAATGTTTGTTATGTAAATTGACCATGTACCCTAATACATGGATTTCATCTACTATGCAATTAGGGTTTGGATTTTTATGAAGTAAATAATCACTTTTAATCAATAAAGCAAGTGAAAGGGTTGAGGGTATTATTGGAAATAACAAAATCACAAGAGAGAGAAAATATAAGTAAAAACTCACTCTATCACATTCCTTTATGGTTGAACATCTCCTCATCCAAAAGCTCTAGAGGGATATCAAAGATATTTAACCACACTAGATTCTCTTATAGTCTGATCCTTTCTATCAAGCCCCTTCTCCCACTTTTTTAATATCAGTTGCTTCCCGATGCCGTACCATGGACCAATATTGAGCATCATGTTCTTGTCTTTCTCATTTTAGAAAAGGAATATAAAGAACTATTACCCCTTGAATGTATGTCAAACAAACCCTTAACACCCCAGATCTGAGAGAAGTGGTTTACTAGAGTCAACCAATGAGGTTTCAACCCAACAACGTATCCCACTACTACGAATCTCTACTTTGCAATGTTCCACTATGCATTTTTCATCGGGTAGATGAGATTTCCATCCACTAGTTGCATATGAATATTTTGAATCTTCAATTGTGTTGTTGATGTATGGTCTTGTTTGAAAAGGTATGACCAACTCCTAGTCTCTGCTGTAACCGTGACAGATGAAATGCTTCTCTTTGTCTTCTTTTGGAACCAATCATCCTCTTAACATCATAATGTGGGTGCAGTGTGGTAGAGACATAATGAATTGTCTCCCTCCTGATTTTCCTTATGCTTACCCTTTGAATCACCACTCTTTCTCCCAGGTTATTCGAACAAGCCATTTTTTGTGGACTTGGTCTTAGAAAATACATTTCCCTCACCATTACTATTATTTATTCTTTGTGTTTTTCTTGCATTTGAGATTGATAACTCTTTTTGATTGTGAAACATGTACATTATGGTGTACATGAGATAGAGAGAAGAAATATCTAATCTCAATCAAGGGCCATGACCATCACCCCTACAATGGAGATACCCTAAGGATACTCCAAGATTAATTTCATCTAGGAAAATATATTTGTCCATTCACAACAAGGATTAATGCTATGCCCACTACAAACTTATCCATCCCTATAGCTCTTGTGCATAGCACCATGTATTCGATGGTTTAGATCATGGAAATCCATACAAGCATGTTGATGCTTTTCTAGAAACATGCTCAACCTTTTACACTTCAACTGCAACTTATGATCCCATTTGTTTTTCTATTTTCCCATTATCTCTAAATGACAAATACAAGGACTGGTATCCTTTGAAAAACAAATACCATGAATCTGGAGGATACAAAAATGCTTTGTTGAAGAATTTCTACTCCATTGCAAGTTTAGTACAAATGTGGCGTGTCATAGTAAATTTTAACCAAATAGATCATGATAAGTTCCACGAAACTTGGGAAAGGTTCTCAAAAATATTGGGAGAGAACCATCACCACAAAGTTCTTTTATGACATGTTGTTGAACCATTTTATTTTAGTCTCTCTCAAGTGAGTCATGTTGAACTAGACTCTTCTTGTGGAAGTGACTTCATGGACAATCCCCTTGAAGAATCTCGTCCTTTATTTGAGTAGTTGGTGAAAATTCATAGCAGCAAGATGCTAGTGTGATTAATGATTGTGATTGTGCCATTGGTGTAACATCCCTGACCTGGGTTATTATTTAACCCTAGGTGTTTTGATTAAGAAAGATGATTATATGCTTAATCTCATCTTGTGAAAAGTAATTAAGGCTCAAAAGGAACCTATGTTTCGATTTCAGTCCTTTTTGAATAATGTTGAAGCAATGTTTGCTTATTTTGGACTAAAGTGCAAATTACCCAAGTCGAGGGGTTAACTTGCAAATGTTGCATGATAAGATGTTCCTCTGATGTTAAGACATCATAATAATGAATGTGATGTAGTGGTATGGTTTCCACAAGCTTGGGCACCAAGATTAAGCTTGTAAAGCAATGTTGTGCATTAAAACCTAGTTTTGGTGAAAAGTGCAATTTACCCAAAATCTAGGGTTCAATATGCAAATTACCACTTCAATAAAGTCCCTAATGTTTCTTGGCATTATGTAGAGAAAATAAAATGAGAGTTACTTCTCATTTGAATTAAGATGGAGGAGAGAGAATCTTGATATTAAAATAATCAAGATTTAATCCTAATTGAAACCCTAATTCAATTTAGGGCAAAAATGAATAAAAATAATTGAAGGGCTTTCAACCAAAATGTTTTGGGTTGATTTTGAATAAGGATGGACGTTCGTTTGCCAAGATAAGGAACGAAACTATCTTAAGTAGGTGAAATTCCACTCACCTTATTATAAAGAAAAGTAATTTCCACTCACATATGGGATATTAATATAATAAGCATTAAGGTGCTTAATTTGCTTTTATTTAAATTGAGGATAATGAAGGAGAATTACAGGCAAAGGGATATGCCTCGTATCCATGGAGTTTAGGGGGAAGAGGCGGCCATAATTTTTGGATTAATTGGATTTTTATAAGGCATATTCTCTCTCATCAATTTCTTTATAAAAGTGCCATTTCCAAGCCCAAACCAAGGCCTTTTTCGGATTTTCTTCTTCCCCTTGCTTGCAAAACCGACCAAGGAGCTAGGGAGGAGCAGGGAGCACGTCCCCATCCTGTGGGTAAGCCCTTGACCTTCGTTCTCCATGATTTCATGGTGGAAATCGAAAATAAATTATGGATTCCTTCTTATTTCGATCTCCTCTTCAACCCTAGCCAACTTTTACAATCAAAAGCTTGAGGACGAGCCTAGGGGGAGTTGCAAGAGCTTAATCCACCATTAATGGCGTGCGCTTGGAGCTTTGGAGCTCAATTGGAGGCGGGTTTTATAACTTAAACCCTTAAACATTGCTATTGCATCAATTCTCTATGCTTTGTTGATTGATTTCTTCAATTTGATGCACTCTTGTTACTTGCTACAATTTCCATCAAGAACGGTTGCTGTTCTTGGTTGTTCGAAGGAAGTGGATGATGAAATCATCCTAGATGCTTATCCAAAGAAAATTACCAAGCAAAACCGTTTTGGTAGCTACTCCAAATCGTTTTAATTTGATTGGCTATGCGGTTTCAGCAAACCGTTTAAGGGCAAACAGTTTGAAACCATTTGGGAGAAAACGGTTTCAAGACCGTTTGAGATGGTTGACCAAGAGTTGACAGTTTGGGAATTTTGTTCCTAATTATGTAGGCTGATAACCCTCCAAATTTTAGGGATTAACTCCAAAGGAATCGAGAGTTGAAGGCCAATCAATTAGGCAATCGAATTGAATTATGTGCTGATTTTCAACCTGATTAACTTAACCTGTTTGGGCAAACGGTTTCAAGACCGTTTGAGTGAGTTGACCAAGCGTTGACCGTTTGGTATTACTGTTCATAATTATGTTGGTTTATGACGCACCAAATTTGAGGGATTAACTCCCAAGGAATCGTGAGTTGAAGGCTAATCAATTAGGAAAACCTAATTGGACTAAGTGCTGATTATCAATCTGATTTAATTGAACTTTTTGGGCAAATGGTCTCAAGACCGTATAAGATGGTTGACTAAGCATTTACCGTATGATATTAATGTTCATAATGATGTTAATTAATGACTCACCAAATTTGATGGACTAATTCCAAACGAGTTAAGAGTTGAAGGTTGATTACTAGGGCAAACCCTAATTGAAATCAGTGCTGAAATCACAATGAGCTAATTTGAGATTTTGGGTTGATTAGCCCAAACGGTCTCAAGACCGTTTGGGGAATCATCCAAACGGTCTCAAGACCGTTTGGGGATCACCCCAAGACCGTTTGGAGGTCTGGGGTCAAGTATAGTTGACCAATTGAAGGTCCAAAGGTACTAATCATATTGCAATGTAGTGTTGATTTGTTGATCAACTCGATAGACCAATCCATGATGAATTTTCACTAGAGTCCAAAGGTTGGATGGGCAAACGGTCTCAAGACCGTTTGGAGCTCATCCAAACGGTCTCAAGACCGTTTGGTGGTCACCCAAGACCGTTTGGAGGTCTAGGGTTGAGTATGGTTAGGTGTTTGAAGGTCTAAAGGTACCAAGATGTTAAACAATGTAATGCTGATTTGGTGATCAATCCAATGAACCAAACCCTAATTGGATTGCTTAGATTTGAGTGACATGATGGGCAAACGGTCTCAAGACCGTTTGGAGGTCATCCAAACGACCTCAAGACCGTTTGGGGTCAGGTCATACCCAATTTGGATGATGGTTCAATGGTTTCAAAGCAACTAGTCTTACATTGATTAGTGTTGTTGAATCATCGATTCCAAACCCTAATTCAATTGAATCAAACCCAAATTGATGATAAATTGAGGGTCAATTGAGAGTCAAATCAGTTGAAGGTTGACCTATTAAACTCAATTGAAGTATGAGGGTAGGTCCAATTGATGATTGGTTCCATGAATTCAATGATTGAAGGAATCAACATTGAAAACCCTAATTCAATTGGATACCTTATGTAATGGAGGTCCAATGTGATTGAATCTCTTGAAAATAGAGATGATGAATCATCCATTGATCCAATGATGATTAGTAATGATAATCAATGAAGGTACAAAGGTTGAAACCCTAATAGTATCTAAGTGATTAGTGCCAATTAAGGAATGAACCCTAATTTCTTATAAGAACAATGTCTTAGTACACTATGTTAACCATAGTTGTATATACTTGATTGAAGGGTTGATGTAACCTAATCAAGTTGATAGGATGATGGAAAGGAATTCATACATGAGTATTGATCATGTGATGAATAGGGTATGATCCTTAATAAAGAGATCATGTGAACCCTAATTGAGGTTGATTCCATGTAAACCCTAATTGAGGGTGATGCCATGAGAAACCCATGTTGGGATGAATAGTAAACCCTAATTTTAGGCAATATGATGAGAAAGCCTAATGAAGGGTGATGTTATATGCAATCCTCACCCTAATGAAGTATGATAGTATGGGAAACCCTAATCCTAATAATGGAATGGTTACTAATATACTAATGGGGGAAATGCCTAAAGTGATTGATTGTGGATACCCTTATAGCAAGTAATGCTTTAACTTGAGATGAGTCCATATCATTAAAGATAGTTGGACCATTCTTATGTGTGACCTATGCACTTCATGGTAAGGGTGATAGGTTAATGGATTAAAGGATTAAGATTGGAAATACCTTAATCCAAGATAAGCTGATAACTTAAGGAAGTTGAAAGTGATGAGGAAAGTGATATATCAATATGTGATAAATATCACTTTTAGCATTACACGATTGATATAGTTCAATACCTAGAATAGTTGCACAGGATTAGTATAGTCTAATACCTAGAATAACATCTGCACAGGATTGGCTAACTCCCAATACCTGGAATGATAACACAGGATTGGCTAACTCCCAATACCTGGAATGCACATGATTGGCTAACTCCCAATACCTGGAATGATAACACAGGATTGGCTAACTCCCAATACCTAGAATGCACATGATTGGCTAACTCCCAATACCTGGAATGATAACACAGGATTGGCTAACTCCCAATACCTGGAATGCACAGGATTGGCTAACTCCCATTACCTGGAATGATAACACAGGATTGGCTAACTCCCCATACCTGGAATGATAACACAGGATTGGTTAACTCCCAATACCTGGAATAATAACACAGGATTAGTTAAATCCCAATACCTGGAATAATAATACAGGATTGGCTAACTCCCAATACATGGAATGCACAGGATTGGCTAAATTCCAATACCTGGAATAGTTGCACAGGATTGACATAGATCAATACCTGGAATGGTTACACGGGATTGACATAGATCAATACCTGGAATGGTTACACGGGATTGACATAGATCAATATCTGGAATAGTTGCACAGGATTGACATAGATCAATACCTGGAATGGTTACACAGGATTGACATACTTCAATACCTGGAATGGATACACTTGAATAATATAAGTCTAATGCTTGTACTAGTTGCACAGGATTGGTGCAATCCAATGCCTGGAATATTTATATAGGATTGGTATAGACCAATGCCTGAATAAGACATGATGATGTACACTCTCATGTCCAAAATAACCAAAAATCTGTTTAGCAGATTGGCTAAGGCCAATAAGTTGAAACAAGAATGTCTCATGGGTGACATATTAAGATAATGAGTGTCACAAGAGAAGTTTTACATGATGGTATAATATGGAGGATAAATGATATACATGTTCTTCCTATTCCTTATTAAGAGAATAGTTGATCTATTGTTCTATCATGAATAGTTACAATACTTTAAGACGAGAATGCTTTAAACTGTTTATCCTCTGCCTAGTTTTATATGATTAAACTGCAATAACAATGTTTTGGCGGAGAGTTATATCTCCCGCTGGGGCAATTTACAATTGTCTCACCCCCGTGGGATCCAATGTTTTTAGGTGAACAAGTACGGAAGAGAGTGAGAACATCTTGCAGAGGAAGAACATCAACAACATCCGGGACAGCAGTGAGATCTCAGGTGGAGATACTGTCTGTCAAGTCATATAGTTTAGAAGTCCTATGTGTCGTCTCTGTACTCTCAGGTCCTCGGAGTTTTTAGTCTGTGTTTTTGATATATCAGTCTGAGGTTTTGGCTTGATGCCTCGAGATTTGTATGCTGCCTGCATATATGTTTATAAGGCAGCTGATGATGTAGTCTCTGGAAAGAGATGGTACAGGATATGTACGTTTGAAACAGAATGTATATGATATACAATGGCATTTGTTGGAAAAGATTTCCTATGTGTGGATCTCTTTGCAAAAAGTTTTAATTTTTAGTGATTTTCGCTAATCCGCTGCTTGACGAACGCTTCCGCATTAGTTAATCTTGTTTTCGCGAGACATTTGTCACAATTTAGTGGTATCAGAGCTCTAGGTTCGTTGAGTCTACAGAGACATAGGACTAAGTTGTTGAGTCTGTGTTAGTGTCCTCCAGTATACCCTATAATGATTTCTGCTTGTGCAGAGAAAGGGTAAAGTTTAAAATGACTGGAGAGCACAATGAACACATTGCTTAGGGCAATGTTGTTGCACCAAGAAGAGGTGCAAGGGATCATGCAAGAATAGAATGAGTGCCTGAGAATCCCCATTAAGACCTGATCAGGATAGAGAATCCTATGATCATGCTCTTGTTGGGAAGATTAGGGCAACAGTAATGCATATGAGTGGACTGGATGCTAGGCTTACAACCTAGGTTATCAGTCCTTAATACAGAAAGCTTGAGCTTTAAATGAGTTCCTAAATGACTTAGTCATGTTGGAACAAGGGAAAATATGGAAAAGATTAACTTATAGCAAGAAAGTGGACTCTGCTATGAGTTCAGACAGATAATAAATATGTGATGGTAGTGCCCAAGAAGGGGCAATAAGATGAGAAGTAGGGAATGGTCTCTATAATTCTAGAGACATTTGCCTAATGGTTTTAAAAAGCCAAGTTTTTGGTACTAATAGTCAATAAATGCCTAGTGTACCAGGGAAGTAGCCACTAAGTAAGTGCAAAGGTCTTAACCTTTCACCTGTAAGATTCTATGGCTTAGTTTTTGCTTCAGTAATAAGACTAGTAAGACCATGATATGAGTACAAGGTATGTTATAAATGTGTACATGTTGAGTACACTAAACCCTTTTTGTTATAAAAAGGAGGATTGTTGATATTGTTTTCCCCATTGGTTGCTATATAGGGATGAAATGATGAGAACTAGAATTTGAATTCTATTCAGTATTCTTTTAAATGCTCTATATTGATCTTACCTCCATGAAAGAGGAAGAGGTATAGAAGAGATGCCTGGATAAAATCCAGGATGTTAAATCTTATGTTATGGTAATATGAAAAGAAAGGAATATGATAGCATGTAAGTGCATACTACTTGATCTCAGTACTTGTAAACCCTGATCAGGTGTACAACTATTGATGATAAAGTGAGTATGGAAACTCTTAGATTGATATCTTTTTGATTGCCCTGATCAAGAAATCATTCTGATACAATCTAAAGAGTATCATGAAATTGGAAATATGATATGGATAAATGTATCATATCTTAAGAACAAGAAAGAAGGATCTGATAGGAATTCAGATCAGTATGTGTATATGAGGAAGTAAAAGTATGACCCTCATATGATGAGAAAGAGAACAAGGGAGGTGATCCCTGTTCTATAAAGTTGTAAATATGATAAAAGAAAGATGAGAATATAATGTGTTTTCAACACATGCGACTGATACTAAGGTAAGAGATTCTAGTATCTGAGAATTATCAGATGGTTTAGATTGGCTACCTGGAATGGTCAACTATGAAATCAGTCTTATTATATAAAATGATATGAACATCATATATTAGGGGTTTATGCTTTGCATAAACATAACAACTAAATATGTCTTTAAGATAAGTTCTCATTTGACTCTATGAGAATATTGTGTGAAGGAACTTTGTGCTGATCAAAGTTATATGATGTCTATATAACAATGAGGTGTTATGAAGAGACATGATGATATGATGAATGAATAATATCTATTCCCTTTATCTGGGATTTCGGGGACGAAATCCTTGTTAGGGGTTTATAATTTGTAACATCCCTGACCTGGGTTATGCTTTAACCCTAGGTGTTTTGATTAAGAAAGATGATTATATGCTTAATCTCATCTTGTGAAAAGTAATTAAGGCTCAAAAGGAACCTATGTTTCGATTTCAGTCCTTTTTGAATAATGTTGAAGCAATGTTTGCTTATTTTGGACTAAAGTGCAAATTACCCAAGTCGAGGGGTTAACTTGCAAATGTTGCATGATAAGATGTTCCTCTGATGTTAAGACATCATAATAATGAATGTGATGTAGTGGTATGGTTTCCACAAGCTTGGGCACCAAGATTAAGCTTGTAAAGCAATGTTGTGCATTAAAACCTAGTTTTGGTGAAAAGTGCAATTTACCCAAAATCTAGGGTTCAATATGCAAATTACCACTTCAATAAAGTCCCTAATGTTTCTTGGCATCATGTATAGAAAAGAAAATGAGAGTTACTTCTCATTTGAAATAAGATGGAGGAGAGAGAATCTTGATATTAAAATAATCAAGATTTAATCCTAATTGAAACCCTAATTCAATTTAGGGCAAAAATGAATAAAAATAATTGAAGGGCTTTCAACCAAAATGTTTTGGGTTGATTTTGAATAAGGATGGACGTTCCTTTTCCAAGATAAGGAACGAAAATATCTTAAGTAGGTGAAATTCCACTCACCTTATTATAAAGAAAAGTAATTTCCACTCACATATGGGATATTAATATAATAAGCATTAAGGTGCTTAATTTGCTTTTCTTTAAATTGAGGATAATGAAGGAGAATTAAAGGCAAAGGGATATGCCTCGTATCCATGGAGTTTAGGGGGAAGAGGCGGCCATAATTTTTGGATTAATTGGATTTTTATAAGGCATATTCTCTCTCATCAATTTCTTTATAAAAGTGCCATTTCCAAGCCCAAACCAAGGCCTTTTTCGGATTTTCTTCTTCCCCTTGCTTGCAAAACCGACCAAGGATCTAGGGAGGAGCAGGGAGCACGTCCCCAACCTGTGGGTAAGCCCTTGACCTTCGTTCTCCATGATTTCATGGTGGAAATCGAAAATAAATTATGGATTCCTTCTTATTTCGATCTCCTCTTCAACCCTAGCCAACTTTTACAATCAAAAGCTTGAGGACGAGCCTAGGGGGAGTTGCAAGAGCTTAATCCACCATTAATGGCGTGAGCTTGGAGCTTTGGAGCTCAATTGGAGGCGGGTTTTATAACTTAAACCCTTAAACATTGCTATTGCATCAATTCTCTATGCTTTGTTGATTGATTTCTTCAATTTGATGCACTCTTGTTTCTTGCTGCAATTTCCATCAAGAACGGTTGCTGTTCTTGGTTGTTCGAAGGAAGGGGATGATGACATCATCCTAGATGCTTATCCAAAGAAAATTACCAAGCAAAACCGTTTTGGTAGCTACTCCAAATCATTTTAATTTGATTGGCTATGCGGTTTCAGCAAACCGTTTAAGGGCAAACTGTTTGAAACCGTTTGGGAGAAAACGGTTTCAAGACCATTTGAGATGGTTGACCAAGCGTTGACCGTTTTGTAATTTTGTTCCTAATTATGTAGGCTGATAACCCTCCAAATTTGAGGGATTAACTCCAAAGTAATCGAGAGTTGAAGGCCAATCAATTAGGCAATCAAATTGAATTATGTGCTGATTTTCAACCTGATTAACTTAACCTGTTTGGGCAAACGGTTTCAAGACCGTTTGAGTGAGTTGACCAAGTGTTGACCGTTTGGGATTACTGTTCATAATTATGTTGGTTGATGACGCACCAAATTTGAGGGATTAACTCCCAAGGAATCGTGAGTTGAAGGCTAATCAATTAGGAAATCCTAATTGGACTAAGTGCTGATTATCAATCTGATTTAATTGAACTTTTTGGGCAAACGGTCTCAAGACCGTATAAGATGGTTGACTAAGCATTGACCGTATGATATTACTGTTCAGAATGATGTTAATTAATGACTCACCAAATTTTATGGACTAATTACAAACGAGTTAAGAGTTGAAGGTTGATTACTAGGGAAAACCCTAATTGAAATCAGTGCTGAAATCACAATGAGCTAATTTGAGATTTTGGGTTGATTAGCCCAAACGGTCTCAAGACCGTTTGGGGAATCATCCAAACGGTCTCAAGACCGTTTGGGGATCACCCCAAGACCGTTTGGAGGTCTGGGGTCAAGTATAGTTGACCAATTGAAGGTCCAAAGGTACTAATCATATTGCAATGTAGTGCTGATTTGTTGATCAACTCGATAGACCAATCCATGATGAATTTTCACTAGAGTCCAAAGGTTGGATGGGAAAACGGTCTCAAGACCGTTTGGAGCTCATCCAAACGGTCTCAAGACCGTTTGGTGGTCACCCAAGACTGTTTGGAGGTCTAGGGTTGAGTATGGTTAGGTGTTTGAAGGTCTAAAGGTACCAAGCTGTTAAACAATGTAATGCTGATTTGGTGATCAATCCAATGAACCAAACCCTAATTGGATTGCTTATATTTGAGTGATATGATGGGAAAACGGTCTCAATACCATTTGGAGGTCATCCAAACGACCTCAAGACCGTTTGGGGTCAGGTCATACCCAATTTGGATGATGGTTCAATGGTTTCAAAGCAACTAGTCTTACATTGATTAGTGTTGTTGAATCATCGATTCCAAACCCTAATTCAATTGAATCAAACCCTAATTGATGATCAATTGAGGGTCAATTGAGAGTCAAATCAGTTGAAGGTTGACCTATTAAACTCAATTGAAGTATGAGGGTAGGTCCAATTGATGATTGGTTCCATGAATTCAATGATTGAAGGAATCAACATTGAAAACCCTAATTCAATTGGATACCTTATGTAATGGAGGTCCAATGTGATTGAATCTCTTGAGAATAGAGATGATGAATCATCCATTGATCCAATGATGATTAGTAATGATAATCAATGAAGGTACAAAGGTTGAAACCCTAATAGTATCTAAGTGATTAGTTCCAATTAAGGAATGAACCCTAATTGCTTATAAGAACAATGTCTTAGTACACTATGTTAACCATAGTTGTATATACTTGATTGAAGGGTTGATGTAACCTAATCAAGTTGATAGGATGATGGAAAGGAATTCATACATGAGTATTGATCATGTGATGAATAGGGTATGATCCTTAATAAAGATATCATGTGAACCCTAATTGAGGTTGATTCCATGTAAACCCTAATTGAGGGTGATGCCATGAGAAACCCATGTTGGGATGAATAGTAAACCCTAATTTTAGGCAATATGATGAGAAAGCCTAATGAAGGGTGATGTTATATGCAATCCTCACCCTAATGAAGTATGATAGTATGGGAAACCCTAATCCTAATAATGGAATGGTTACTAATATACTAATGGGGGAAATGCCTAAAGTGATTGATTGTGGATACCCTTATAGCAAGTAATGCTTTAACTTGAGATGAGTCCATATCATTAAAGATAGTTGGACCATTCTTATGTGTGACCTATGAACTTCATGGTAAGGGTGATAGGTTAATGGATTAAAGGATTAAGATGGGAAATACCTTAATCCAAGATAAGCTGGTAACTTAAGGAGGTTGAAAGTGACGAGGAAAGTGATATATCAATATGTGATAAATATCACTTTTAGCATTACACGATTGATATAGTTTAATACCTAGAATAGTTGCACAGGATTAGCATAGTCTAATACCTGGAATAACATCTGCACAGGATTGGCTAACTCTCAATACCTGGAATGATAACACATGATTGGCTAACTCCCAATACCTGGAATGCACAGGATTGGCTAACTCCCAATACCTGGAATGATAACACAGGATTGGCTAACTCCCAATACCTGGAATGCACAGGATTGGCTAACTCCCAATACCTAGAATGATAACACAGGATTGGCTAACTCCCAATACCTGGAATGCACATGATTGGCTAACTCCCATTACCTGGAATGATAACACAGGATTGGCTAACTCCTAATACCTGGAATGATAACACAGGATTGGCTAACTCCCAATACCTGGAATAATAACACAGGATTGGTTAAATCCCAATACCTGGAATAATAATACAGGATTGGCTAACTCCCAATACCTGGAATGCACAGGATTGGCTAAATCCTAATACCTGGAATAGTTGTACAGGATTGACATAGATCAATACCTGGAATGGTTACACGGGATTGACATAGATCAATACCTGGAATGGTTACACGGGATTGACATAGATCAATATCTGGAATAGTTGCACATGATTGACATAGATCAATACCTGGAATGGTTACACATGATTGACATACTTTAATACCTGGAATGGATACACTTGAATAATATAAGTCTAATGCTTGTACTAGGAGAAAGTGGAGGTTGTTGCCATTCTAAGAAGTTTCAAGTTAATTGAAAGGCCTAGGAAGGATGTTGGCAGTGATATTGTGATGGATGGCATAGTTTATATTGTGACTCCGGTGGTTCACGATGTTGTGACGCTGAGTAGTATCAAAGATAATGTGATAGTGGATGATATAGTGACACTATTTAATTCCTACTATTATCTAAGAAAATGACCCATTTTGCCTGAGCAAAAAGATCCATAAGAACCCTCCTTCCCAGAGCATAACCATAGCACACACACACACACACACATATATATATATAGATCGCACACTACACTCAAGTGGTGTTTACATATCTCCAAAACTTTTTTGACAAATCCAATTTGTTGATATTCATTTTTATAACAAATACATGCTACATGCAAAATTTGAGTTCATTTGGATTTTTCTAAGTCATTCTTTTATGGTCAATGAAATGGACGCACACAACTAATTTAAATTAAATTATTTTTTTCACCTTTAGATGAATGACCTATAAGTGTTTAAATGAGCTCAAAATTTTTATGTAGTATGCTCATAAGATACTTAAGAAGATCAATGGTTTAGATTTTCAAAATAAATGTTGCATGATAGAAAACTACTTGAGTGCATTTGGTCTCCACTACACTCAAGTGTATTCCAATCTGACTCTCTCTCTATATATACTCTCTCTCTCTCTATATATATATATAGAGAGAGAGAAAGAGAGAGAGAGAGTGTCCTCTTACATTGTCACATGATAATCAATTAGAAAAAGGATCACAATTCAATATCTACTTGAGCTCTAATCTCCCACGTAGTACCTGTAGTACATGACCTCTCTTTTTCACTCCCCCTTTGTCATTTCAAAAAGGCAGGGGGTAGAAGATCTATAAAAGATAGGTCTAATCCATAGGCACAAACTACACAAATAGCCACCAAAGCAAGTACCAACCAACAATCCAATAGGAACAAGCATACTAGAGACATAATAAACATATGGAAGCACATGCCAATAACTCATAAGATATAACCAACCATAGAGTTAAGGCTTAAAAGATTAGAATAAAATACTAGATATGTCCTCTCATGATGAAAAACTACAAAGCACCGAAGAAAGTGACAAGATATGAAAAAATAGTATGCCTCAGTTACAGTGCCCAAATGTTCAATACATGAGAAGTCTACAGAAATAGATCTAGATAAGCACTCTATAGACTAAGAACTAAACATCTAAGACATCTATATCAAGAGGGTCATCTTCTTCTTCCTCTCATTGGTAGTCCTCATCTCTGTCAGAAGGTACATCTTTTGCAGCAGGTGTAGCCTCAACACCATCACCATCATCAGAAGAGCCATCATCGGAACCATCAACAACCTCAACATCATCGCTATCAGCTTCCTCATCATCCATTTCCTCATTGTCCAAAAGAACAAAGGAGAGAGGACCAAGACAACAATGGTTTTGCTCTACCCAAGAGATTCCACACTCTTTTAAAGCCTTAGATTGCTCAAAGTTTGGAATTGAAGTCCCATAAAAGCTAGCTAGCAGAGTGGAGGCAGGGTCAGGAGGAAAAGCCAAAAGCTGAGGAACAATAGGCTGAGAAGAAACGGGGGAAGGTCCACCATCAAAAGTAGGAGGTACAACGGAAGCAGTAGGTGGAGGGCCCAGGTAGAACTGACTATATGCATAAGAAGCATGGTCAGCACATGGGTAGGGCTGGTAGGTGGGGTAGGGATGGCTACCTGATAGGTTCATGTATGACATGATTTGAACTAAGTCTTGGTGGATGTGGTCCTGAACCTGAATGTTATACGGCTGTTGGTGAATCATATATCCCATGAGGGCTTCATTGGACACTAAAAATAAGGTGCAGTTAGGTCTAAGAGGAGGTGGAGGGGCCTGGGTGAAGGTGGAAGCATCTAGTGTGGTAGAGGAGGAAGGATGAAAGGACTTGATAGTGGTCTCACTGATAGAAACACCTTTCCAAATTGGGTTTTATATATCCAAGATCATGGAAAAGAGATTTCTCATTATGGTGAACAAACATACCACATATCAAATTGGGATAGAGGGATGGGCACCAGTGGTGTTGTTTCCCGAGTCAAAATTGGTCATATGGTGAAGAATATAATGAGATCCTTTGACTTCGACATTGTTCAAGAGATAATACATTATCATAGTAGTGTTCTCTACAATATCCATTTGATTTTTCTTAGGATGGATACTGTAGTTAACAACTAATGCAATAAGATGATTCTTGATGTCGAGGGAAGAAGAGGGAAGGATATATATATCTTCCTATATGGTATCTTGGGTTTCTCCAAAGACTTATGGATACTGAGAAGGGTAAGCACAGGGTCAAAGCTTTTATAGAAACCTTCAGTGTCAGGCATGCCATGGTAGCTAGGATAGGAAGACATCCATGTATCTGCAAAGTCAATACCATTGAAGTAGGTATTCAAAAAATCCTTGAGATTGTAATCTTCATGCTGGCAATCATTAAATTTAGTCGACTTTGGTGTTAGATGGAAACACGATGGTAGTTTAGTTCCACGTGAGATTGGCATAAAATTCATGGAATGCCTTTGTGCTAGACATGGAATTTGTGAAGAACAAACGCTCTACACAGATCACTAAGATGGTGTTCTTTGAATACCTCAACAACCTCTTTAATCACCTCAATAGTTGCAAAATGTGGTTCAAACAAGGCACGAAAAGGAAAGGGACTATGAAGGAGTTCCTTGTACCTATTCACGATTTGTGTGGAGATGAAAGATGTGTCATCTAAAGAGACGTGCCTAGGAGCAGTCGAGGAAGGATGGAACTCCAACTGGTCTGGTGCGTTTCCTATGATTGGAAGTCCTAGAGGTCGGATTGAGAGGAGGAGACCACGAATAAAGGAGAAAACACAAGTAGTAGGTCACCTAACCGCCTAGGTCAAAGTTTAGAGAGGCAAGGAAGGCTGATCCGGGGCTAGGAAGGGTGTAGGATAGGTTGGGTTAGCCCTAGGGTTGGAGGATGAACGTGGGAGAGTGTTTATCAATTGACTTTCTCTAGTTGAGAGGGAGAAAAATTGGCAGACACCCCTTATAATTTTCATCCAGCAACGTTGTCAGTTGAGTTTTGTGTTTTAGAAACTCAATTGATACTGCATTTTAGTTCAATCCTCATCCAAGTATCGGTTGAGTTTCTACCAGGTCAAACTCGACCGATTGGTCAGTCCATCCAAAAGATAAGAAATTTAATTCTAAGCCTTTTGAGTGCTATACAAATTTATTTTTCTAGCTTTTCATTCATTTTGAACATATTGAGGCACATTCCACTCATCATTGGCTACTAGTTTGTGATAAAACATGTGTTTGTGAAAAATAGCCAAATCAAGCAAAAAAGGCATTCAAAACTAGGCAAATTTAGCACTTACCAAGAATAAGGTGAGCAAGAACTGAGCAAGAACATATAGGTATGAGAACAACTAGCTAGAAGCATATCAATATCATCAAGAGCAATAATAAGCAAATTTGATATAATAAAGGTAAATTTGCTCTCTAGATAGAAGTTTTTTGAAAATGTCCACAAGTTAATTCTCTGTGTCCACATGCGTGATATAATATCCTTTTTGGCACTGTGGTCACGGAGGAAGTGATGGCAAACCTCTATATGTATTGCTATACTATGCAATACATGATTATATGAAAGATTAATTGCACTGGTATTGTCATAATAGATAGAAGCATAATAATGAATGTTAAAGTCTTGGAGCATTTTCTTCATCCATAGATGTGGGAACAACAACCCCCAACTATAATGTATTCAACTTCTATAGTTGAGAGAGGCAATGCACCTTGTTTCTTAGAGAACCAAGAAACCAAGCATTGTCCTAGGAGGAAGCAAGTTCCACTTGTGCACTTTCTATCAATCAAGCAACCTGTATAATCGACATCACTATAAGTAGTATGAGTAAAGTCCCTTGACTTGGGATACCATAGACTAAAGTTTTGAGTTTTTTCTAGATACCTCAAAATCCTCTTAACAACTATAAAATGAGATTTCCTAGGGCTTGACTAAAATCTAGCAAACAATCCAACACTAAACATTATATCATGTCTAGAGGCAGTTAAGTATAATATACTTCCAAGCACACCTATATATAACTTCTCATCCACTTTCCCACCTTCTTCATGTTTGTCAATCTTGGCGGTGTTTGACATGGGGGTTTCCATCAACTTGGTGTTATCCATCCCAAAGCATTTAAGAAGTTCACTAGTGTACTTTCCTTGGTTGATCAAGTTATCTTCCCTGGTTTTCTTGATTTGGAAGTTGAGGAAGAAAGTAAGCTCCTCCATCATGCTCATCTCAAACTTATTCTGCATAAGAGTACCAAACTCCTTGCAAAGAGCAAGATCAATTCTTCCAAAAATGAAGTCATCAACATTTTTTGAATGATCAAAAAGTTTCTAGAAGTGTGTTTTATAAATAGAGTAGAATCAACATTGCCCATGATATAGCCGTTGTCTAGAAAAAAGTTCTTTAGTTCTCATACACAGTTCTAGGGGCTTGTTTGAGTCCATAGAGAGATTTTTGTAACAAGTAAACATGGTTAGGAAATTTATCATGTTCAAAGCTGGGAGTTTGAGCCACATAGACTTCCTCCTCAATTCTACCATTCAAAAATGCACTTTTAACATTCGTTTAATAAAGCAAGAAATTCTTATAGCTAGCAAAAGGAAACTAGCATTCGAATAGACTCAAGTCTAGCAACATATGCATAAGTTTCATCAAAATCAATATCTTCTTGTTGGTTGTAACCTTGAGCTACTAACCTTTCTTTGTTCCTTACCCCTTTCTCACTTTCATCAAGCTTGTTGTGGTAGACCCACTTGGTGTCAATGATGTTCCTATCATTTGGTCTTGTCACTAGATTCCACACCTTGTTCTTTTCAGATTGCTCTAACTCTACTTGCATTGCTAGGATCCATTCATCATCCCCGAGATATTCTTTGACATTCTTTTGCTCTAGCTGAAAGATGAAGGTGCTCAGCTTTTTCTTTATTGAATGCAACCTGTGTCTTCACTTTTCTAAAAGGGTTGCCTATGATGAGCTCTTTTGTATGATTATTGGAAAACCCATGATTTGGATTTTTTCTTTTCTTCTTCTTTCTCATCTTCATCAACTATCACCTCTTTTCCTTTGTCAACAATGTTGATCTCTTTCAAGTGAGGGATCCCCTCATCTACAACATCATCATTCAAAATATTCTTGGAAATATAGGGGTTAGTTTCAACAAATTTAACATTGATAGATTCTTCTACTTTAGATAATTCAATGTTAAATACTCTATAAGATCTACTTGTAGTGCTATAACCAAGAAAGAAAGCCTTGTAAGATTTTGAATCAAACTTGTTGAGGGAATCCTTGGCATTCAAAACAAAATAAGGAAAACCAAAAATATAAAATTAATTGATGAAATTCTTTCTATCACACCATAACTCATACAGGGATTTGTTTAAAGATAAATGAGTGAAAACCCGATTTTGCACAAAATATGAAGTGCTAATAGATTCAGCCCAAAACTACTTTGGAGTATCATACTCTAGAAGCATGGTCCTAGCCATTTCCTGTAGAGACCTCTTCTTTGTCTCTACAACCCCATTTTTTGAGGTGTTTTAGGTGAAGAAAAATTATGTGCATACCCAGATTTCTCACAAAACCATTCAAAGAAGTCATTTTCAATTTCTCCCCATGGTCACTACAGATTCAGATGATCCATCAAGAAGCTTCGTTTTGAACCCATTTACAAAAAGTAGTGAAATCATTGAGAGCATCACTTTTTGAAATAAGAAAGAAGGTCCAAGTATAGCGAGAGAAATCATTAACAATCACGAGGCAATACTTGGTATCACAAATTGATTGAGTTCTCATTGGTCCAAATAGATCAATATGAAGAAGTTCAAGAGCTCTTTTGGTACTAAGGACTCCTTTGGATTTAAAGGAGGATTTGGTTTGTTTTCCTTGCGTACAAGGTTGGCATTCCTTATCCTTCTCAAAATCCAATTTAGGAAGTCCCTTGACCAATTCCTTTTTGCTCAACTTCTTCAATTGATGCATATTTACACGACCAAGCCTACAGTGTCACAAAGATATATCATTCGAATTAACAACAAGGCATCTACCAACAATATGCTTAATAGAGTCAAGAACAATAACATAGAGATTGTCATTTCTCATTCCCTTATATATAACATTATAGGAGTGGGAATCTAGAATCAAGCATTCAAGTGAGGTAAAAAGAACAAGATAGCCATTATCACATAATTGGCTAACACTAATTAAATTGTGATGTAGGTCATCCACAAGAAGAACATTCTTGATGTATAGTGAATCACCTACATCACCCTCACCTATCACTTTACCTGTGTTTTTGTCACCAAAGGTCACCGATCCCCCTTTTTTAATGAAAATGTTGAAGTGGCTGATTTCACCTATTATATGATTTCAACAACCACTGTCAACAATCCATTTTCCTTTTACCTACAAGAAAATAAGATGTCAGTGCCCAATTTAAACTTTGGGATCTAGAGTTAGCTTGGGGATCCATTTCATCTTTGGGCTAGTTCCCTTCTCTCTATAAGGACATAAGTAAAGTTATGGTCATCACTCTTGAAATGCACACAAACCATAGGATTCTTAGAGCCAAATGACTCCCCATGGAAGAAAGGAGGTTCCTTGATCTTTTTCTTACCCTTTCCCTTACTCTTGCTCTTTGGAGCTCCCCCTACATATCCCAAACCACCAATACCAACTTGTTTGGTAGAGCGATCTAGAACTTCATTGAGACACTTTTTCCCTTTTATAAATTTCTATAAGGAGGTTTTAAGTTTGTCATTATCATCACTAAGAGTAATTATAGAAGAAGATAAGCTAGCAAGATCATCTTGTGCATGAAGTAAGTCAGCCTCCAAATAGAGGGCTTTAGTAAGATAAGAATCTTTTTCTAAAGAAAGACTAGTTACTTTATTACTTAGCAATAAAGGTCTAGAAGAAAGATCATTGATTTGAGCACGCAATCTATAATTTTAAGTTCTAAGCAAGATAATCTAATCAAGATAATCCTATTTTCATCTTTAATAGCATCACAAGCATGTCTAAGATCATCATTTTCAGTTCTAAGACAAATTCATCAAGGCGGGTTTGATTTTCCTCCTTAATACTATTTATGTTCTTAAGGTAGACACCATTCTATACTTCAAATTCATTTTATTTGAGCTCAATATCAAGAAATTGGCCTTGTAAAGAATCAATACTATTAAGATGCAATTTCTGATTTTGTTCAAGCAAATCAATCTTAGCATAAAAACCATCTATGATCTTCCCTAACCTCTTCTTTTTAGACTTGCATTGAGAATAAGAAGAGTGGGATGCATGAAGCATATCAATGAGAGCTTCTTTGGATACTCATTTAAGCTTACCTCACTTACTTCTCTTACCTCATCAATGTCTTCACTTGTAGAGACCATGAGAGCAAGGTGGCATTTTCCCTCATTAGAGCTACAATTACTAGATGAAGACTCTTCCATGCAGTACATGCTACATCCTTGCTTCTTCTTTCTTTCTTGCCATTCTTCTTTTACTTTCCATCCTTCTTGTAGTCCTCCCTTTTCTTGGAGCTGCTCTTGTAGTAGGAATTATTTTCCTTGGGGCATTGATTCTTGTTGTGCCCCTTTTTTCCATATTCATAGCACCTTGGATTAGAGGAGGAGTTCTTTCTTTTCCTTCTTCTTGTACTTTCCATCCTTCTTATAGTACTCCATTTTCTTGGAGCTGCTCTTGTAGTAGGACTTCTTTGCCTTGGGGCATTGATTCTTGTTGTGCCCCTTTTATCTATATTTATAACACCTTGGATTAGAGGAGGAGGAGGATGACTTTCCTTTGAAGTGCTTCTTCTTAGAGTAGTTTGCTTCATGATCACTCAAGGCTTTATCTTCACTTGAGGAAGGAGGAGAGGATGAAAAAGTAAGTTTTTGTTCAAGAACAAGTACCTCCACTTGAGTTTTGAAAGCACTATCTTTGATCTTCTTTGATTCCTTCTCTTCTTGCTTCTTATCTTCCTCTTTCTTGTCAAGTCTTGGCTCATGATCTTCAGGATTGCCAATGAGCTCTTCGGTGGCAATGTCACCAAGTTTTCTAACTTCTTCAATAGATGTCACCTTGGATTCACATCTCTTGGGAAGAGACCTTAGAATCTTAGAGTTGATGGTCCCTCCATCCATAGTGTGGCCCAAGGAAGTAAGTCCATTGATGATGGTGTTGAGCCTTGTGTACATCTTGGCCACTCTCTCCTTCTTTCCCATCTTGAAGCTTTCAAGGAGACTCTTGAGCATGTAGATCTTGAACTCCTTGACTTGCTTTGTGCCTTTATAGGTTATGTACGACTTGTTCCATATATCATGGGCTGTGTCCTAAGAGGAGATCTAGTTGAACTAGGATTGGGTGGGGGCTGCATAGATTATGCTTATAGCCTTTACATTCAGTTGTGCCTTCTTGAATGTAGCTTCATCCCAAGTAGCTACATCTTTCGTACGCTCCTTGTATGCAATGATGACTACTTTCCACATGTCGTATCTCATTCTTTGAAGGTAAAAATGCATCCTCCTCTTCAAATAAAGGAAGTTTGTGTCGTCAAAGATTGGAGGTATCATGGAGAAACCACCTTCCAAGTTGAGAGACCCAAGTAGGTTGTCCCCATCTTCTCGTCTCGTAGAAGATTTGTTGGAGAAGATCATGGATGTGATATCACTTGTTGGATCAAAGGGCTCTAGAGGGGGGGGTGTGAATAGAGATAAAAAACACTTAAACAAAATCAATTAGACCTTTAAATTACTCCAATGGTTAGGCTAGAAAATAAGTATTTTGATATGAAACTAAGCATACATAGCAAGGATGAGAGAGATTGGACAAACACAAGAACAAGATATGTAGAGTGGTTCCAATCTCCAAACTTGGAGAAAGTTAGTCCACTACCTAGAGAGGTCAAGTCTAGGATTTAGAAACTTTACATACTTATATTCCATTATAAGACATAAAAGATGACCTTGATTTTCTCAACCAAGGATACTGAGTCTTCCCTTTGAGGATAAGGGAGCGAATAACCAACCAAGGACTTACCTATCCTTTGAGCTAGAGTCTTCTACCTCTACAAGGTCTTAGCCACTCTTGCAAGCATCTGGACACCTTCACCAAGGAGATTCCCTTCTTGCACTAAGTCTTTTGCCTTGAAGGATTTACTGACTCTACCCCTGGATCTTCAACCTTGACCTTCTCCTTCACCTTGGAGATGCTTTTGCTCCTTCTCCTTCCACTTGGAGAAGCTTTGCACCATATCCTTCAATTGGAGAAGATTTAACCAACTTGATCTTGAAGAAAGGGATTGGGGAAAGGGAAGATTTGAGAGATTTACAAGACTACAATGTAGTATCTCTCTCACACATATCCTATCTCACTCATATGGACGTTTAGATTTGCAAATAAGATAGAGAAAGGGACTCTAATGGACTGAATGCAATCAACTATAGCTAGGATCTTGAATAGCATGAAGGATCAACCTTGTAATGAAGCCCAAGAGGTCCTATGTATAATTAGGGATGTCCACTAGTATCTAGGAGCACTAAGAAATGTTTTCTAGCTATTTGGGATGTTGCAATGGATATAATTTTGAGTTTTTCAACAGTTTGATAGCTAGAATAACTTTTTCTGCACACTTTGTATAATGCAGTTGTTTGAGTTTCAATAAAGGTAACTTAACTAATTGCACTATATTTGAAGCATCAATCAAATTTATCCTGGATGAAACTTGACCAATCACTTAAATCTAATTTGCCAGTGCAGGGATTGGATTGAGTTTGTCCTACATAAACCCGGCCGATCTTAGGTATTTTCCAAGATCAATCCTAGTCATAGGTTGAGTTTCTAGGAAGGAAACTCGGACGATCAAACTGCCTGTGATCAATTTTGGAAAATGTCACTTGAGTGATTAAAAGTTTGAATTAAGCTCTCTTGATTTTCCTCAGCTTAGTTGCAAGTCATAACATCAATACAAATGGTTATGAAAGTTTGTCCTAAGGGTTCCAGGGGTTTTCCAAGAAAGTGCATTTGCATAGCTTTTAACTTGAACCATATCAAGCTAGGGCTTGATGGAATTGATCATTTTCATGTGCTCAACACCTAAAATTAACCTCAAATATACATATTAGACACATATAAATGGAATCCTTAAATCATCATTAAAATATAGACAATGTATAACAATTAGATAAATAAGAAGTTAATGTTGCATGCTTATAATTTTCTATCATCTTTTTGGATCATTGTCCATGAAATGCCGATTATGTGTGTTACATGGTATCACCCATTTGTGTGCATAAATACTTTAGTATTCAGGTTCCAAGTTGTTGTGATCATTTTTCTGAGAATCAAGATATATTGCTTGTAGTTTTCTTGCATTGGAGATATTAATGAAATACACAAGTTCTAGGATTTTTTTTATAAAACTAGAGTGGGAATTACTTAATTGTATAAATAAAGGACCATTGGATCTTAGTGGTTGGGTGGTAAAGGAATTCCACATTGCTCATTAGACAAGAAAATTGGTCCACTTGAGACGACCAACTCTTGAGTCACAAAAGCTTTTTGAACCTAGTCCAACCATATCTCCCTCTCAAATTCTTTATCGATGCATCTTCTGCTTGGGAGAACCTTCTCTATTCTTTTACAAGGAAGCTGCTTCCATTATGGATAACTTCGGTAGGGAAAATGGATGATACTCGATACTCTCTATTTGCATATATTTCTTTCACAAGCTTTGGAACAACCTTGATTAGTTCTTTGTCTCCACAAGTCATCTAATGCACATCTAGATCTTCATCCCTTATGAGATCATCAATAGTTGGCCCTTTTGTGGAGAAGCTAAAGAAGCAAAATGTCCTAGTTCATTCCCACACATAAAGGCCTCCAAAAACTCATGAGGTATGAAGAAAACCATTAGTGACTTCTATTGGAGTTGCAATATCTTAAAGATCCTCATCCTATATGTATTTTCTCCTCCATCATAAAAAAGTTCCTCAAGAAGTAGCACCATAATCAATTGAAAATCACATGTATTGACTGACATGACCTCTAATATCCTGCAACCCTAGCTACCGATCTCTTATGGTTTCCCATATAGCTTTTACTTATTATCTCCTACATCACATGCAAATGGCATTCAAGAAGTTCCATAAAATGGAAGGTAGTTTTCTCTTTTCTAGCCACCATTTATGCCGAGTGATGCGTCAAAGTTTTCCTTTTTTGTGGCTAGATTAACCAAACAATTAATTGATCCCTTTGAGCCATGATGTAGCGTACTAAAATCTAGGATCTTATCCTACTTCCATGATTAAATGTTTGGTTCTTTAGATTTGACCAAACAAGACAAAGCTATACCAATTGAATATTTTTAATGCATACAACATATTATGTGACAATATGTTCTATAATCAACAACATATATCATAACACACTCATATTTACATAATAACTTAATTATGTGTTAACATGTAAGTTGTGATGCCCCGATCCCCATGCCATATTTAATGACCCCAAAGACCGGGGAGTCAACCTTGGTAAACCACCCTTAACTTTTTCTTTTCTTAATCACTTAAAATTAACTTAAAGGAAAATATTATAACTTGGAATAAACTGAAATCTTACTAAGCTGCGGAAGCAACTATTATTTACATTACTAAATAGGTACAATAGATTTACACAACATATTACATTTTTCATGTAGAATATAAAGCACAACAAATAACTTAAAACTAAATTACATATTACATTACATTCTCTCTCTACCAAAACACATGCCCTAAGGACCGAGGGGAAAGGACTAAGAGACTTCTATTCTAACTATGAACTACCTTCTAAGAGCTTGGGCAATAAGATCCTTCAGCTTCCTCGTACTGACCCTGACCTGAAATATGTTTTAGTAGGTTGGCGAGCTACTGGCTCAGTGAATAGGATTTCACCCAACCATCACAGATAACTCATTTATGTTTATTAAACTGAAATAAAATGCAAGAATTACTACACTGAGCAGATCTAACAATTATAATTAAATACCACAGGGAATGTAAATATTACATTTAAAGAACAACTGCTGTAAAAATGTACCCGAATCTTTCTTAACCTTTCTTACTTATAAGAAATTCTTTGAACCGATATTAACATATTTTAGCTTATGCCCTGATCATATGCAGTGTACTCTACATATGAAGACTCGTAGCAAACTACGATCTCATCGTACAAGACTTAGCTGACACACCCAGGAATGCTAAGCCTGACTACATTGCTGGTCTGTAATAGGAAAATGGCTCTCTAGCCTCGACACACCTATTATGTCATAAAAACTGGACTCCTCCTCTAACCTGAGCACACAGGCGGAGAGTCAAGCCACCTATTGGCTTTACTATACTCTAGTGCCACCATGATCTCTTGGTTGATGTTGGACACTACACTCTGGATTTTAAGGAGACTTCCACTAGGGCTTCGTCCCCCGTACCACTGTTAGTACGTTCTGACCCCCTATACTGGACACTGCCAGGGTTAGGTCATTTCATCCCTACAACGCAGACCTCTCATAGGGAATCTATGGTGTTCAGGGCTCTTAAGTCTATTATTATATTATTCTTAGAAAGCTCTTACTATAATGTATCTTTTTCTTACTTATACTTGACTCTGGTATCTCTATGGTACCGTTTCTATTTATTTGAAGTTCATATCACAACATGTATATCATTCTAAACTTGGCAGAGCAATATACTCAAAACACTGTAATATACTGAGAAATCAATATTTTATACCTACAGGTAGATTGAAATACTTAAATAAACAAAATACATATCCACTTGGCACTTATACACTGGAATCATGTAATTAAACATCTTAATATACTGATAAGAGCTAATTACTTGGCATATGAGTAATCGTCATTTGCACCTATAAATTATTTGCACTTTCTTGGAAAATGTGCACATAGAGCCAAATATTGAGTTGTGCATCATATAACTTAATTAAGAGTTAATTGCTTAACATGCCAAGATTTATTAATAATAACTAAGAATTTCTAATCATGTCTTTGGGAAACGTGTAAATCCGTGTTAATACTAACCACACATATTAACTATAACTTGGAGCGTGAAAATAGGTTTCCATTGAACATCACAAGTCATCATCTTTTTCTTTGATATACGTAATTAGTAAATTACTAGAATCGTACAGCCTGAGTTTATACCCAAACCGTACAACTACTGTAACCCTGGGGTCGTGCACAAAGTAAGTCGTGCCACTGCCTGCAATCTCTTAAACTCAACAAACTAGGATCATGCAAAGCATGAAAAAGAAAAATGTGCAATGAGAAGTCGGGCGATGCCAAGACTGCCCGGTACTTGGGTAATCGCTGTTACCCACAATACACACATATTTAACCAAAATTGTCCGTTTCATGGAGTTAATACTTGCTTAGTGAGTGAAATTCTACTCACAGTGGTTCGAGATGGTCGAAATTAAATGGAAACACATCCAAAGCCTATTTTTGGGTGTCAGTAGGGTCGTCTTCAACCTTGGGCACCCTGGATTTCAGACCCGCTTCACGCAGCAGGTTCAATCGTGCACAGGAGAAGAAGGGAAACTAGGTTAGGTCGCCGTTCACGAGCTGGGAGTTGCAGATTCGGGCCCTGGACTCATGACCGAAGTCGATGGCAGCAATTTCTTGGTGCTTTCTCATGTCCAACTACTCCTGGCCGTGCTGGTGGTGACGCCACACCTGCTGCTGGTCAAGGCACTACCCTAGTTGGTCGGGGCGTCACTGCTCACGGCTAGGAGGTAGTGGATTCATGTTTAGGCCTCAAGGCTAGACTCAATGGTGGCAATTCGAGGTGATGGCCATGCCAAAATGACCTCTGGACGCCACCACAGCTGTTGTGTGGCCTTTGTTGCTGGGGGATCAAGCAGGTCGAGGTTGCGGTGGTTGGGCCAAGGAAGAGAGGAAGAAAGGAAGAAGAAGACGACCCAAGCTAGTTCAGCTCAACGAGCCCTAATCGCCCTGCCCTCTCCCTCTGTTGGATGATCGAACTGCAGCTACTGTGCACCCACTTCAAGCGGTGCTTTGCACCGATAGTAAGGTAGGGGATAAGGGAGAGGGGGCTAATATTAATCCACTAATGGGTAAATTGCAAATCTCATCCCAAGATACTAAAAATGCCATATCTTTTGCCTCAGTGGTCCAATTCTAGTGATTTCTTTTGCAAATTTTCAAGCACAAGATTCTCTACCTTCTCAAGGCATAAAAATACAATAACTAAACCATCTTAGCTAGGTTAATCATCTTAGGTAATTAACTTAACGATTAACACTGTAGTTAACATTAATTACATCAGATGAATCAATATCGACTAATGATTCACATCTTAGCTTATCTTGATTACCATGATGTTTAACAAGGTACTTAGCACTAATCAAGGTACTTCACACTAATTGAGGCACTTACTGAATAACCTCAATGTGGCTTGTAACAATCTCCCTCCCTTATAAGAATTTCATCCCAAAATTCCTAAAAGAGAAAAGGAAACTTGTTATGCATCTCTAACTCAAGCTCCCACGTGGCTTCCTCTAAGTTGTGGTTACTCCTCAAAACTTTCACTAATTATATTTCTCAATTCTTGAGCTTCTTAATCCTTCGATCAACTAGTTGTACTGGTCCTTCAACATAGGACACATCTTCTCTGAGCTGTGCATGTTCTGGGTCTACTATCTTCTCTGTGCCAGGGTAACACTTCTTGAGCATCGATACATGAAACACATCATGTAGATTAGCTAACTCAAATGACAAATCCAACCTATAGGCTACATGTCCAATCCTCTCAATGACAGGATATGGGCCCATAAACCTAGGATTCAGTTTGCCTCTCTTACCAAACCTCAACACTCCTTTCCATGGTGAAACCTTCAGATACACTTCATCACCAACCTCAAACTCAAGAGGTCTATGTCTCTTCTCAGCGTAACTTTTCTACCTATCCTGTGCAACTTTCAACTGTTCTCTGATCACTGTAATCTTTTCTGTAGTCAAATCCACCATCTCTGGTCCAAGAATCTATTTTTCACCCACACCGTACCAACATACAAGTGATCTACACTTTCTACCATACAAAGCTTCATACGGGGCCATACCAAGACTGGAATGGTGACTATTGTTGTATGCGAACTCTATAAGTCTCAAGTGTTCTTCCCAACTTCCTCTGAAATGTAGGACACATGCTCTTAGCATGTCCTCAAGAGTCTGAATGGTCCTCTCTGACTGACCATCCATCTATGGGTGAAAAGATGTATTGAATCTCAACTTAGTGCCTAAAGCATGATGCAACTGATTCCAAAACCTGGATGTGAACTTAGGATCTCTATCTGATATTATTGAAACTGGGATACCATGCAACCTTACTATTTCATCCACGTATAACTTAGCCAATTTCAGGACATCAAAGGTTGACTTAATAGGAAGAAAGTGAGAATATTTATTCAGTCTATCCACAATCACCCATATCGAGTCACAACCTCTAGATGTCCTGGGCAACCCTACCACAAAATCCATTGTGATATGTTCCCACTTCCACTCTAGTATAGGGAGAGATTGCAAGGTACCTGTAGGTTTCTGATGCTCAACCTTAATCTGCTGGCACACACTACACCTAGCCACATACTCAGCTACATCCTTCTTCATACCTGACCACTAGTACAACTCTTTATGATTTCTGTATATCTTAGTGTTTCCTGGATGCATGGCGTACATTGATGCATGCGCTTCCTCAAAAATCTATTCTTTCAAATCACTATCTCCAGGTACACACAACCTGTCATGATGATACAACAAACCATCATCTGAAAACCTGAACTCTGGTCTCTTTCCCCCTGTCATGTCCTACATGATCTATTGTAACTCACTGTCACTCTGTTGTAGTTCCTTGATCTGATCATAAAAGGTAGGCTTGACTTGCATCTGTGCAATCAAACCACTATGTTCTATCACTCCTAAGTCTAAGTTCAACTTCCGCATCTCTACTAACATGTCTCTCTTGAAACATGCCATAGAGAATACATCAGCTGTTGAACTTGACTTCCTGCTCATGGCATCTGCTACCACATTAGCTTTTCGAGGATGATAATCTATCATCACTTCATAATCCTTAATCAATTCTAACCATCTCCGCTGTCTTAGATTCAGATCCTTCTGGGTGAAGATATATTTCAAGCTCTTATGATCCGTAAACACCTGGCATGCCTCACCATAATGATAGTGGCACCATGTCTTAAGAGCATGAACTACTACAGCTAATTCCAAATCATGTTTCGGGTAATTATCCTCATTTTGCTTAAGCTGTCTAGATGCATAAGCTACTACTTTGTCTTCCTGCATCAACACACAGCCTAAAACTCTCCTTGAAGCATCACAAAACACTGTGTAGCCTTTATCTGCCTCAGACAGGATCAACACTGGTGATGTAGTCAACCTCTTCTTTAAAATATGAAAACTCTTCTCATAGTTGTCTGACCAGACAAACGATGCACCCTTTCTTGTTAAGTGTGTCAGAGGTGACACTACATCACTGATTTTTGGATGAACATCCTGTAGTAACCTGCCAATCCTAAAAAGCTTCTGAACTCAGTAGGAGTTTTAGGCTGCTCCCACTGTAGAACATACTCGACTTTCTTAGGGTCAACACTTACTCCATCTCCTAAAATGACATGTCCAAGAAAAGACACCTCAATTAACTAGAACTCACACTTACTGAACTTAGCATATAATTGGTGTTGTCTTAACAACTGTAACACTATCCTCAGATGCTTCTCATGCTTCTCATCATCTCTGGAATAAATCAGAATGTCATCTATGAAAACCACTATGAACTGATCCAAGAACGGCTTGAAAATTCGGTTCATCATATCCATGAAAGCTGCTGGGGCATTAGTCAGTCCAAACGACATGACCAGAAACTCATAATGCCCGTATCTTATTCTGAAAGCTGACTTAGGAGTATCTGAAGCCTTTATCCTCAACTGATGATATCCAGATCTCAAGTCTATCTTAGAAAAGATCGTCGCTCCACGCAACTGATCAAACAAATCATCTATCCTTGGCAACATGTACTTATTCTTAATGGTGATCTTATTCAACTATCTATAGTCTATATATAACCTCATAGTACCATCTTTCTTTTTCACAAATAAGACTGGAGCTCCCCAAGGCGAAGAACTAGGTCGAATGAAACCCTTATCCAGTAACTCCTATATATGGATCTTTGGTTCCTTTAACTCTACATGTGCCATTCTGTAGGTTGGCAGTGCTACAAAGTGACTACTTGGCAACACATGGATCTCAAAGTCTATTTCTCTTTCAGGAGGTAGACCTAGCAACTCATCTGGGAAAACATTTGGGAACTCACAGGCCACTAGCACATCCCATAGACTGACTGTGCTCTTCTCTGCTATAATATCTACTACATGTGCCAAGAATGCCTCAACCTTTCTGCAACATCTTATCAGCTACAACGGATGATATGATACACATAGGCAAACCTTTCCTATCTCTAGTAAAGACATAAGAAAATCTATCGTGTTGAAAGACAACCTCCTTCTTCAAACAGTCGAGCTGAACTCGATACGTCTCTAGGCAATCCATACCTAAAATAACTTGAAAAGAGTTAATATCTAGGGGTATAAGATTAATCGCAATTGTGTAACCACCAAAGGTCAATAAACATCTGGGACAAAACTCTGTCAACACTGTTGATTCACCTAATGGAACCCTCAACAAAAACTTAAATGGTAACTCCTGGGTTAACTGGTTAAGCTCACAAGCTAAAGAAATCTATATAAATGAGAGAGTAGCACCCAAATCTATCAAAACTGTAACTGAAATGCTATTAAATAAAAGCATTTCTCCAATAATTACTCGGGAAAAAACAATACCTTCTTATTGTGTTAGAGAGAAGAAGCGTCCTGAAGCTCTTCCTCTCCCACGATGTCCTCGTTGTCCTTCCCTTCCACTAGGTACTCCTCCTCCTCATGAACCTGAAGCCATTGAAGAACCCGCTCCTCCAGCTGGAGCCTATCACAGAACATTCTGGTATTGTAACTGGGAACCTTGTGTTGCCACTTGCTATAACTGAGGACATTGTCTTCTAAAGTGTCCCACTTGTCTATAGATGTGAAAAACCTAAAAATCTACACCCCAACACTGACCGAAGTGTGGCTTTCCACATATATCACATATGGATGCATAATTTCTCTGCGGTCCTATCACTGACACTGAAGATCCTGAAGACCTAGTTGGAGGTGTCCATGTAGACTGTGTATTCCATCTTTCGGAATTGGGCCTTCCTCCACTTGATGAAAACCTAGATCTTTGTCTCCCAAAATAGCCAAGTCCTCATCCTATCTTTGAAAAGAAACTACCACCTCCTCTGTATCCACCACTACTATGTCCCCCTCTAATAAAGTCTCCATATCTTTTCTTACTCTCAGTCTGCTTATCAACGTTAACTGACTCTTCTACACGTCTCGCTACTTCCACAAATTCCCCAAAGTTTTCTCTGTCTCTTTGACCAATGGCTGACACAGTGTGTCTAATCTCTGATCTTAATCCTTGTTGAAATCTTCTGCACTTTTCTACATCATCGGGTACAAGTTGCAGACAAATTTGCCAACTTTGTGAAATGTTCCTCGTATTCACCAATTGTCATATTTCCTTGTCTTATATTCTCCAGCTGTTTAATCTTATCACTTAGGAAGGTAAGAGGAAAATACTTAAGGTAAAATTCATCCACGAAGTCCTTCCAGGTCATCTATGCATTTCTCCTTTTATCTTCCACTCCTCACCACCACAACTCAACATCTCCCTTGAGTAAATAGAATGCATGATAGATTTGCTTATTTTCTGATAACTCCATTAAACGAAAGACCTTTTCTAGTTTTCAAAGCCACACCTCCACCACAGCTGGATCTGTTGTTCCATAAAATTCAGTTCCACCAAGCTTCTTCACCAACTCATAGGATCTCATCAGATCTTTACTGGAAGATGAAGACTTCCTCTCCATCTTGTATTTTTCTTTTGTCTCTAGAAAAATACGATACATCCTTGTTGCCTCATCATCCTCTTCACCTTGAGCCATTGCTTGAGGGTCAGGGCCGTAATGTCTCTCAGCTTGTTCCTCACCATGCCCGCATCCTCTTCCTTCCATCTCTGCATATCCATAATAGAACACATCTATTAGAAAATTGTATTTTAAAGAGGAAAACATCCTAATCCTATTGGTCTCTTATCGTCCCCTGACCTTGGCTTAGAGTAACTACGTACTCAACCTATGCTCTCATGACCTTGCTCTGATACCAAAATCACTGTGATGCCCCAATCCCCGTGCCATCTCTAATGACCCTGAAGACTGGAGAGTCAACCTTGGTAAACTACCCTTAACTTTTTATTTTCTAAATCACTTAAATTTAACTAAAGGAAAATCTTATAACTTGGAATAAACTGAAATCTTACTAAACTGCGGAAGCAACTACTATTTACATTACTAAATAGGTACAACAGATTTACACAACATATTACATTTTTCATGCGGAATATAAAGCACAACAAATAACTTAAAACTAAACTACATATTACATTACATTCTCTCTCTACCACACCACATGCCCCAAGGACCGAGGGGAAAGGACTAAGAGACCTCTATTCTAACTATGAACTACCTTCTAAGAGCTTGGGCGATAAGATCCTTTAGCTTCCTTGTGCTGACGCTGACCTAAAAATTGTTTCAGTAGGTTGGTGAGCTACTGGCTCAGTGAATAGGATCTCACCCAACCATCACAGATAACTCATTTATGTTTATTAAACTAAAATAAAATGCAAGAATTACTACACTGAGCAGATCTAACAATTATAATTAAATACCACAGGGAATGTAAATATCACATTTAAAGAACAACTACTATAAAACTGTACCCAAATCTTTCTTAACCTTTCTTACTTATAAGAAACTCTTTAAACCTATATGAACATATTTTAGCTTATGCCCTGATCATATGTAGTGTACTCTACATATGAAGAATGATAGAGAACTATGATCTCACCGTACAAGACTTAGCTGACACACCCGGGAATGCTAAGTCTGACAATGTCGGTAGTCTGCAATAGGAAAATGGATCTCTGGCCTCAGCACACCTATTATGTCGTAAAAACTAGACTCCTCCTATAACCTGAGCACATAGGTGGAGAGTCAAGCCACCTATTGGCTTTACTGTACTCTAGTGCTACCAGGATCTCTGGTTGATGTTGGACACTACATTCTGTATTTTAAGGAGACTTCCACTAGGGATTTGTCCTCCCGTACCACCTATTAGTATGTTCTGACCCTCGTATACTGGACACTACCAGGGTTAGGTCATTTCATCCCGACGGCGCATACCTCTCATAGGGAATCTATGATGTTCAGGGCTCTTAAGTCTATTATTATACTATTCTTGGAAAGCTCTTACAAAACTGTATCTTTCCTTACTTAAACTTGACTATTGTATATCTATGGTACCGTGTCATTTTATTTGAAGTTTATAACACAATATGTCTATCATTCTAAACTTGGCAGATCAATATACTCAAAACACCATAATATACCGAGAAATCGACATTTTATACCTACATGTAGACTGAAATACTTAAATAAATAGAATACATGTCCACTTAGCACTTATGTACTGGAATTATGTAATTAAACATCTTAATATACTGATAAGAGCTAATTACTTGGCATATGAGTAATCATCATTTGTACCTATAAATTATTTGCACTTTCTTGGAAAATGTGCACATCGAGCCAAATCTTGAGTTGTGCATCACATAACTTAATTAAGAGTTAATTTCTTAACATGACAATATTTATAAATAATAACTAAGAATTTCGAATCATGTCCTTGGGAAACACATAAATTTGTGTTAATACTAACCACACATATTAACTATAACTTAGAGCGTGCAAACAAGTTTCTATTGAACATCACAAGTCATCATCTTTTTCTTTGATACACACAATTAGTAAATTACTAGAATCGTACAGCCTGAGTTTATACCCAAACCATACAACTACTGTAACCCTGGGGTCATGCACAAAGTAAGTCGTGCCACTGTCTGCAATCTCTAAAACTGAACAAACTAGGATCATGCAAAGCGTGAAAAAGAAAAACATGCAACGAGAAGTCGGGTGACGCCAAGACTGCCCGGTACTTGGGTAATCACTGTTACTGACAATACACACAAATTTAATCAAAATTGTCTATTTCATGGAGTTAATACTTGCTTAGTGAGTGAAATTCTACTCACAGTAGTTTGAGATGGTCGAAATCGACTGAAGCCTATTTCCGGGCATCAACAGGGTTGTCTTCAACCTTGGGTGCCCTGGATTTCAGACCTACTTCACGCAGCAGGTTTAATCGTGCATAGGAGAAGAAGGGAAACTAGGCTAGGTCACCACTCACGAGCTGGGAGCTGTGGATTCGGGCCCTGGACTCACGACCAAAGTCAATGGTGGCAATTTCGTGGTGCTTGCTCATGCCCAACTACTCCTGGCCGTGCTGGTGGCGGCGCCACACCTGCTGCTGGTCGGGGCACTGCCCTAGCTAGTCAGGGCATCGCTGCTCGCGGCTAGGAGGCGACAGATTCGTGTTTAGGCCTCAAGGCCAGACTCAACGATGATGATTTGAGGTGATGGCCGTGCCAAAACGGCCTCTGGCCGATGTCGCTGTTGCTGTGCGGCCACTGCTGCTGGGGGCTCAAGTAGGTCGAGGCCGTGGTGGTTGGGCCAAGGAAGAGAGGAAGAAAGGAAGAAGAAGACGACCCAAGCTAGCTCAACTCAAGGAGCCATAATGGCCCTGCCCTCTCCCTCTATTGGCCGATCGGCCTGTAGCTACCATGTGCCTGCTTCAAGCAGTGCTTTGCACCGATCAAAAGGTAGGAGATAGGGGGCTAATATTAATCCACTAATGGGTAAATTGTAGATCTTAGCCCAAGAAACTAAAAATGCCATATCTTTTGCCTCGGAGGTCCAATTCTAGTGATTTCTTTTGCAAATTTTCAAGAACAAGATTCTCTACCTTGTCAAGGCATAAAAACAAAATAACTAAACCATCTTATCTAGGTTAATCATCTTAGGTAATTAACTTAATGATTAACACTACAGTTAACATTAATTACATCAGATGAATCAATATCGACTAATGATTCACATCTTAGCTTTTCTTGATTAACCATGATGTTTAACAAGGTACTTAGCACTAATCAAGGTACTTCACACTAATCAAGGTACTTACTGACTAACCTCAATGTGGGTTGTAACATAAGTAGATCCATTATATATGTCACATATGTTCCTTTTTGCTAACTAAAATACAAATAATTGCTAAATATGTTTAGTAAGAGATATATTGTGCTTTGTAATAATAATTTTTGTTACCATGACCATAAATATGTATAATGTTTTATCATCTAAAATAAATATTGATTTAATGGATTAGTTATGTTATGTAAGTAAAATACAAAAAATTGTGCATAGTAATTATAAGGAAATATTTTTGGGAAACAAATTGAAGACTATATGACTCAATTAAGTGAATGTTGATATAATATTTTGATAAATATATTGTCAATGAGATAAAAGTTCTAATGCTACCATAATTCATCAAAGGAAATATCAAAAGTGAAATATTATGGAAAAAATACATTCCTTGGATCCCAATTAGTTTGGGTGCCAAGTTTCACATTAAAACAATAATCATAGACGCTTAATATCTTTTAGGAAGGAAGATATAAGTTTATATCTAAAATGTTAAACAAAATAATGAACAACCATAAAACTAAAATATAATATTAGAATTGAATTATTTGGGTCTTAATTAGCCTATGTGCAAAATTTCATCTTAATTGTTGTTTGGTAGCTAACCCAGTTAGAAAAGGGAAGGAAAAGTATTAAAAATACATTGATAAGTTTAATATTATGTCGATTTACCTAAGTTCCGATTTAATATCTATGACATGGGGTTTTATGCGTGTCACACTAATGTTTGACTGACCTGTTTCCCTTACTTATGCAGCTTTAAATACAACCTTCATATTTATATGGGGCGGCATGTAGCTCATCATCTATCTCTGTTCAAATAGAAAACACAGCGTGCACTATACTTTCTCTCTTCCTCCATTTTTCTCTTTGATTTTGCTCTATAATCAATGCACATTTCATTATGATTTTTCCACAAACAAATTCCTCATGAGTTTCCACATCGTCTGAACCCAACTTTCCCTACCTAATGTCGCCTCTAGCAGAAACCCGTAAAACCCCCTTTTGCCCTCTTATTCTAGAAGCCTATATGGGTAACCCTAGAAATAAAAGAGAATACCCTGAGTGTCGTCAGCTCTGGTGTAGCTTCTTTCCCCTCTCAATTTTCTCAGGAGACAACATAGGTCAAGACTCTGAGGTCATCTTCATCCTTAGACTGGTTTTTTGAGGGTAAGCTCCAGAGATCACCTCGTCTCAATTCCTCTCATTCACACCACCCTTGTACTTGTCTGAATTGTTTCCACCTAGTACTACACACTAATTGATCTCTGACTCCTCCCCCGAACTCAATTTTCTGGTGGCTTCATGGGCATCATGGTGGGAGAGGTCAGTTGCTCAAATAGCTTGGGTTAGGATTTGGTTGGGTTTTATATCTTCAATCGAAAGTGTCTGATACACCAGTTCGACGTTAATGGATGTGTTCCTCTAATTTTGTGTTTTACTTCCTCACCTCTTGTTTCTCATGGTAGAAAGTTACTTTATGGTTTACAACCTTGGAAACTGCCCATCCATGGAGTTTATGGGTCTGTAGAGACCCAACATACTTGTACATGGTGTTTATGTACTATAGGGATGGACATGGATGAGTTCTGCAACACTGGCTAGAGGTTTGAGAGTTGATCATGGCATAAACCGTGAGTGAGAAGGGAAGACAATCCCCTCGACACATTTTTAGGTCCGCCCTTCATCCTCTTTTCCCTTTTGTTTTTCTACCAATTTTTTTTTGTCTTTTATCCTGGGTTTTCCTCTGATCGTGGCACTCCTAGTTTGCTGAAAGTTTGGTCACTAGGAAAACCTTGACTGGGCTACTTTAGTAGGGCCTTGTTTTAGAACGGACAATGGATTATTACATGCTATTTCTCTATTTTCTGATTGGTTATTATTTCTAAAATTCTTATTAATTTACTTATAGCTTAAAAAAATATAATAAAATATATTTTGCAATCAAAAAATTATTCTCTATCTAATGGTGTAGTTTTTATCACCTAACTCCAATTTAATAAATATGTGACTTTTATGGATTTATCTAATTAGTTAGAATTTTTATAATTCATAATTAACAATTTGTAAGTCAGAAAATAAAGTAAAATATGATATGAACTCAAAAAATATAATCTATAATGTGTCATGGTTTTTGTAACCTAATTCATTAATAATAAAAATTCAACTTTTAGGGATTATATAGTTAATGTAAACCTAACCCTAATTCTTCATATATGTTCAATAGGTGCTTCGAAGACCTACACATGGACCTAGGATTGAATTTGGACTTATGTAGAGTGTATCTGAGGTATGTTGCATCCCTATTTTCCATTTTGAGAAATAAACCTAATTTCACACACACACACACACACACTCTCTCTCTCTCTTGGTGCTAAAAAAATTTAGCCTGCACAATTTCCATCTCTTTTGAGGATTTATTTCATGCGAAGATTCTATGTTGATTATGATTTTGTGATCACTTTAACTTTGTTGGATACTCTTATAAGACTCTTATTTATATCTTGATCAGTTTGTTCCATGTTGAAACCCTGATAATCACAAATTGTGATCTTTGACAAATCTTAATTGTGGAAACTTTAACATTCTTATTTATGGGTCCTATGACCCGATTGATATCAGTTGATTGATTTCATTCTTTATTTGAACATGACTATACTTTATCTTTCCTATCCTATTTGCATATGTGATTGGATAGTCATAACTAGAAGTAGTGACACCATATTTATTTTTGGCACTATGGTTTTAGTCCTCCTTCCCTTGGTATGGAATATATGGGTTCCTACACTACTTTTTAGTTTATGCTAGTCTTCTTATTACTCATCATGCAATTCTTATTGTTTATCTTCTCCAAATAACTTTCTTTTGATACCCACTTGGGAGGTACTTTCCTCTTCTATGGGAAACCTTATTATATTTGACATCCTTTTTCCTTATATTTCTCAATCCATATTTTATATGCACATACCTGCTCTTATGTTGATGACTTCTATTTTGTCTTCTCTTATGGGGTATGCTTCCAATCCCAAATGTAGGACTTGGAAGACTGGACATGGTGACATGGACCTACTAGGTGGAGCTCTTGGGAAGATAGAGTTGCTATAGCTAGATATCCCTTTAATTAGATCCTTATGATTTAACTTTCTTGTAAACCCTTTATAGGAGATGATAATGTACTTTTGTAAAGTTGAATATAGTCATGAAATATTATCCTGCTGCTATATTTTGTCTATTTTGTATATCATCATTTGAGAAATGAAAAAGTTTACACATATTCCAATAGGCCTTTTGAGTATGTTTATATTGGATGCATTTATTCCTCAAATTTAGTAGGGAGTGGATCCCCTATTGGCCCTACCCCTTACAAGACAATATCAGAGCCATAGAGGTTAGATTTCTGACTATTTTAATTTTATCTCCCTAATTAGAACCTTTACCCCCACATAGTCACACTCTAAGTGAGATGTTTACCTTAGAATTGACCTAACATAATTCAGGAAATGATGATAGGCCAATTTAGAATTATATGTGGTACACATAAGAATCATGATTAGAAAACCTTAATGTGATGAAGCTCTAGTTGCTTAAATCTTGTAATGTAGGATTAGTTATGACATGCATCGTGAATATAATGAGGTTTGACTTGAGGATGGAGTTAGGTTATGAAGATGTTGAGGTAGTAGGTTAAGGAGATATTAAATGGAAATTGTAACTTGGTTTCTCACATTAATTTTAGGTCTATCTTCAGTTTTATATCGCCAAGTTTATGACATCAAACTATTTTTCTTTATGATACTATATGTAATTTTTTTTTGTATTTTATCAAGGTTTTCCTGAATTAAGTCACAATGAAGAGATGTGTGAAGTATTTATAGAGGAACCCTAAAATTAGTGAGAATAAAAATTTCGACCCTAGTTTTGTCTATGATGTGGTGAATAGGAATATGTGGCATATCTAAAGGTTTAGTTGACGTACCATTTTGTACGCTATGGTCAATAGTTTTGAGATGTGAATCTTAGGGTTGTTAGGTTAGAAGCACAAGCAATTGAAACTCAACCCTAGGTGAGTATGACTTGTTGGTTGGATGCATGATCTATGAACAACATAAACCCTTAAAAATTCTCAAGTAAATGATACATGAGTAACCCTAGTACCTTGATGTTGCTTAGCTTGGCTATAAGGTCAAACCTTTTATGGGGTGGAGAGAAGTTGGTTTGTTGTATAAGGATGGATGGATTCTAGGGACAAAATCCTATTTAATGGGTGGAGTGTTGTAACATCCCAAAATCTAGGATCTTGTCCTACTCCCATGATTAGGAAATTAGAATGACTGGTTCTTTAGATTTGACCAAATAAGGATAATGTTATACTTCAATGCATATTTTTAATGCATATAACATATTATGTGAGAATTGGTTCTATAATCAACAACACATACCATAATCCACTCACATTTACATAATAACATAAGTATGTGTTAACATGTAAGTAGATTCATTAAATATGTTAGTAATGTTCCTTTTTGCTAACTAAAATGCAAATAATGGCTAAATATGTTTAGTAAGAGATATAATGTGCTTTGCGATAATTATTGTTGTTCCCACGACCATAAATATAAATAATGTGTTATAATCTATAACAAATATTGATTTAATGAATTAAATATGTTAAGCAAGTAAAATATGGAAATTCGTGCATAATAATATAGGGAAATACTTTTGGGAAACAGATTGAAGACTATATGACTCAATTAAGTGAATTTCAATATAATATTTTGATAAATACAATGGAAATGAGATAAAAATCCTAGTGATGCAATAATTCATCAAAGGAAATCTCAATAGTGTATTTTGGCAAAAACATATTCCTTGGGTCCCAATTAGCTTGGGTGACAAGTTTCACATAAAACAATAATTATAGATGCCTTATTTAAGGAAGGAAAAGATAAGTTGATATCTAAAATATTAAATAAAATAATGAAGAACACTACAAGTAAAATATAATCTTAAAACCAGATTTTGGGTCCTAATTAGCCTATGTGAAATATTTCATCTTAATTAGTGTTTGGTAGCTAGCCCATTTGAATAAGGGAAGGAAAAGTATTAAAACTACATTGATATGTTTAATATTGCGTCGATTTCCCTAATTTATGATCTAATATCTGTGACACAAGGTTTTATGCCCGTCATTCTAATGTTTGACTGACCTGCATCCCTTCATTATGTGGCTTTAAATACAACCTCTAGATTTAGATTGGATGATATGTAGCTCATCATCTACTTTAATTCAAATAGGAAACCACTGTGCACAATACTTTCTCTCTTCCTCTGTTTTCTCTTTATGTTTTTTCTATAATCAATGCACATTTCATTCTGATATTTCCTCGAATGAATTCTTCATGAGTTTCCACATCTATGAACCCAACCTTACCTACTTGATGTCGCCTCTAGTAGAAACCCTTAAAGCCCCCTTCTATGCCTCTTGTTCCAAAAGCCTCTATAGGTAACCCTTTGAACAAAAGAGAATGCTCTGAGTGCCTCCAGTCCTAGTTTAGCTTCTTTCCCCTCTCAATTTTCCCAGGAGACAACGTAGGTCAAGACTCCAAGGTCTTCTTCAACCTTAGACCAGTTGTTTGGGGGTAATATCCTGAGATTGCCTCGTATAAATTCCTCTCATTCACACCACCCTTGTACTTATCTGAATGGTTTCCACCTAGTATCACACACTGATTGATGTTCGATTCCTCCCCTGAACTCAGTTTTATGATGGATTTAGGGACATCATGGTGGTTGAGGTCAATTGCTCAAATAGCTTGGGTTGGGGTCTAGTTGGGTTTTGTATCTTCAACCGAAGGTGTTTGGTACACCAGTTTGACGTCAAAGGATGTATTTCTCTGATTTTGTGTTTTACCTCCTCACCTCTTATTTTTCATGGTGGAAAGTGCCTTTATGATTTAAGACCTTGGAAACTCCCTGACCATGGAGTCTTTGGGTCCAAAGAGACCCAACAAACTTGTATGGGGCACCTCCATACTACAGGGATGTGCACATGTGAGTTTTGCAATGTTGGCCAGAGCTTGAAGAGCCGATCATGGCATGAGGCATGAGCAAAAAGGGAAGACAATTCCCTAGACACATTTACAGGTATTCCCTTTGTCCTCTTTTCCCTTTTGTTTTCTATGAGGGTGTTTTTGTCTTTTTAGCCTGGGTTTTCCTTTGATTGCGGTGCTCCTGGTTTGCAGAAAGGCTGACCACCTTATAAAACCTTGATTGGGACAATTTAGTAGGGCCTTGTTTTGGAACAAATGATGTATTATTACATGGATTTCTCTATTTTATGTTTTCTTATTATTTTTAAAATTCATATTAATTTGTTTGTAGCTCAGAAAAATAAAAAAAATATGTTTTGCAACTAGAAAATTATTCTCTATCTAATGTTGTAGTTTTTGTCACCTAACTCCAATCTAATAAATATGCAATTTTAATGGATTTATCTAATTGGTTATAATTTCTAAAATTCATAACTAATAATATGTAAGTTAGAAAAATAAAGTAAAATGTGATATGAACTAAAAAAATATAGTCTATAATATGACATGTTTTTTCTATGCATATTCATTAATAACAAAAAGCCGAATTTAGGGTTTATACAATTAATGTAAACCTAACCCTAATTCTACATATATGTTTATTAGGTGCTTTAAAGACCTAGGTATGGACCTAAGATTGAATTTGAAATTATGTAGATTGTAGATGAGGTATGTTGCATCCATTTCCATATTGTTGCAATTAACATAATTTCTTTCTCTCTCTCTCTCGGTCATATGGGCAATTTAGTCTACACAATATCTATATATTTTTAGGATTTATTTCATGTGAAAGATTCTATGTTGATTATGATCTTGTGATCATGTTAACTTTGTTGGATATTATTATTGGACTCTTATTTATATCTTGATCATTTTATTCCATGCTAAAACCCTGATATTAGAGGTTGTAATGTTTGACATATCTTAGTTATATGAATTGTTACATTATTACATATGGGTCCTCTGACCCCATTGATATTAGTTGATTGATCTCATCCTTTATTTGAACATGAATATACTTTATCTTACCTACCATGTTTGCATATATGATTTGTTTATCATAACTAGAAGTAGTAACACCATATTTATTTTTATGGAAAGAAATATCTTACTATTTATTTTCTTTAAATGTATTTCTTTTGATAACCACTTGGGTGGTACTTTCCTCTTCTATGGAAATCCTTATTAAATTTGACATTCTTTTTTACTTATATTGCTCAATCCATATTTTAAATGCACATACCAACTGCTATGCTGATGGCTTGTATTTTGTCTTCTCTTATGTGGTATGCTTCCAATCCCAGGTGTAGGACATGGAAGACTGGTTATGATGACATGGACCTGCTAGGTGGATCACTTGGGGAGATATAGTTGATATAGTTGGATATCCCTCTACTAAGATCCTTATGTCGTAAATTTCATGTCAACCCTTTATGGAAGATGATAATGTACTTTTTGTGAAATATGAAATATTATTCTTCTGCTATACTTTGGCTATTTTGTATATCATCATTTGAGAAATGAAAAATTTACACCTATTCCAACATACCTTTTGAGTGTGTTTTGAATAGATGGATTTATTACTCAAATTTAGTAGGGAGTAGATCCCCTATCGGGTCCCACTCCTTACACATGACCACGACGTGGGACGATGGGGAGGTTGTAGAGACTACTTGCTTCACTACCTTGTTCTATTTTCAAAGAAGAAGATGACTTAAGATTCACCAATCATGCATGCAAGAGTTTACATTAATCCTTCATACAAGTATAAATGTAGCATCTCCTTACCAAACACCATAACCACTTGATTAGATATCTAGAACCATAACATGGACACACATCCCGTCCAATTACCAAAAGGGCATGTTACAAGGTAGATATCAATAAATTAAACTAAAACTTTAATATGTTTTTTTTTTGGAAATAGGTAAATATATTGTCAAAAGGACTGTACAGACAGACCGAATCAGACGTGCATCAGAACACAAGCAAAACACAAAAACATGGGGGTATCTAGCTACAAAAGCCCCAGTATACCATGGCACGAAGGGACAGGCCCCCGGCCAGGCCTTTTTTAGCCCTCAACATTCTAGCAAGTTGGTCGAAATTTTGTTAAAAACAGCCTCTTCGGAATTGGCTGCTCTATCGTGGATCCTGTGATTTCTTTCTTCCCACACAAAAAAGCAAAAGGCTGAAAGCACGGCTCCAGCCATCCCCAGCTGCGCTTTACTGGTACTTCTGTTGAGAAAAAACTCGGCTTTGGTGACCAGACTGTCCCCAACATTCACGCCCCACGTGCACTTGAGGCAGATCAACTCCCAAATATACTTGGAAAACTTGCAAGAGTTCAAGATGTGCTCGTGGTATTCATCAACTTGTTTACAAAGAAGGCAATCAGCAGCAACATGGAGTCCCCATCTTCTCATTCTGTCCCTAGTAGGAAGCTTCTCAAGAATATCCCTATAGAGGTTAGTGCTCCATTTGGGAGTGTGGTGCGGACCCCAAACCAGCTTCGGCCAGTTAAGAGTACTATGAGCATTACTGTCGATCCATGGTTTATCATGTTCATTAACGAAACCGTCTATCCACAGTATACTTCACCTGCACAACCTGCCAATGCTTGCACATATTTTTCCAAGTTCTAGAATCAGCAGCGTCAATAGGAATGGGGGTACTTCCATATCTATCTCTCAACCAGATAGACCAGGCATTGTTTTTATCTCTTAGGAATCTGTCCAGCCTCTTCAGTTGCCCAATCTCCACCATCTTGCAAGGGTCAATAAGGTTGAGGCCCCCTTTATTAAACGACTGGGCAATGGTATGCCAGGCAATACCATGCCCTCTACCGGCCCAAAACTTTAATATGTTGTCCCATCTTTCATTAGTATATCACATTATTCATAAAGACCAAACATAAATATCTTCATACATAAACATTCAAACTTTATAAAACTTCAGAATGCTCAAGAAACTTTGCACTATTTTGGTACCAAAACGAAATTGTAGACTAGTCAACTAAACTATTCCAATATGGCACATCTATATGCATTAAACATAATATAGACACCAGGTGACCTCTAAATTCATTACATAAAAATATAAACGTACATGGACAATATACACATAAATGGTCAGTACTATATCACAACAAACAATGAAATCCTATTACTATAGTATTACTACTTAATCACATAGAACAAAAAAATGTGATATCATTGTCACATAAATGCATATAAATTTAAAATATCATTCCACTATCAAATTAGATATTTCAATAATATTCAATTAGTATTCAAGAAACCCAAATGTTTAATCCTTCAATCCAACACACCTAAAAGGAGATTTCATAGAAAATTTAACCATTCTCCATTCCATTACATATACATAGTTTGGGGGTATCATTGTTATATTAGACAATGGAGTATGATTGTGATGTCTCTTGTAAACTCACGTAAGATTTTACCAATTAATAGGATTAGATTTGGGTCACTTGTCAAAGTGTGTTTAGAAGACATAGTGTATTTACCAAATGTGTCACATAGGGTTTCTAACTTCGATGATTCGGTGAATTTGAGGCCTTTACATGTTGATCTTGATTCAATACATGATTCTTGAATTGTATTGGGGTGGTATGGATGAAGTTGGGGTCTCAAATATGAGTGACTACCTCAAAATTCATGCCTTTAATAGTGGTGGAATACCCTAATCTACTTTTCTCGATTGTCATCAGTAGTAGGAAGACCATGCCTAATGGTGGGTCTCTTGTTGAAATGTGGATATAAATTTCCATAAGTACATACACTTCATGATAGAAAATTTTGAAATCCGGTGGAGCTAATATTGTGGGATAATATTTCAATATCATGGTATGTGTGCCTGTGGTGGATAGTGTATTCACCGATGCATGTTGATGTAGAATTTTCTCCATCGAATATCCACATATGTATATGGAACATTCATATTTTAAGGATCTAGACATTTCTTCTTCTTGTACTCTCATTGTTGTGTGGAGTATTTCAAACCATAAGCAATGAAGAGCGCAATGGTTTTTTTGTCATCACAACTATCCTCATTTCACATATATAGGGGTTTTCTTGAATTGGATTTTACTAAACTCATTGGTTTGGGATAGAGGGTTCCAATTGTTAGGGACATCCTACAACTTTGGATATGGTGGTTTCTTAAAATCCACCCCATTTGGATACATAGTCATGAATTTTTTAAATTAACTTATGACTATCCCAATAAAACCCAATTTCTATAAACTAACATTCAAGACCTCGGTAACGTTGTGTAATAATTTTTTTGATAATAAATTAATTATTTATGATTTTTTTAGCTGATGGCCAATCAGAAAACTCAAAAATTGATAAACCCAATGATCCAATATCACTTATGTATCCCCAAACAGATGTGGCTCAATAGTAGCCTCCCCATGTGATCAGGGGGCACTTAAAATATTTTTGGTGGATTTATAAGCATAACACAAAATTACAACTTTGTCCATGGTTGTATGACAAACAAAAATCAAAACCAATGTCAAAGATTTCAAAACACCATCTAGACTCATCCAATAGGTGTTTGATTAACATGATGAAACTAGCAGAGATAAATCTTTATTAATCAAAAGAAAAACTCATGTTCAAATCTTAGGATACTCACAAAAAACTAGGCAACATAGTGTCATCACCTTCCTCATACTCTCACGGGCCCAACAAGCCCAGAGACATATTAATGGGTGATTAGTGGCACCAACACAGGCTCCTAACAAGGAGGATCACTTGAGTAGAAGAAAAATCCAAGGAGCATAATTAAACCTAGTTATTTAGGCATGTGACCAACTTTGGAATGTCATGCATACCTAAAACTGGAGGAATCATATTGTTTTGTGGTCACAAGGCTAGGTTTGCAACTCAATTCTTGGCCTATGCAAAAGAACATCAAAATTAGGAAAATGTTCTTACTAAGCTTTTGACAGACATTGGGGTTTAAAGAATCATTGTTAGTGTCAATGGAATAGAAAGGAAGTCTTTTTGGCAACCCTAGTAGTTTTAGGTGTTGGCATTGACCTCCAAAAGGGTGTCATAGAATAAGGACCATGGTCCATACTCTAGGGAATTTAAAGGTCCTACCACAGCTGGGAAGGATCTAGGAAGTATTGGTATGTATGCCCATAGAAGCATCAATAGCAATTGCATGGAGTCAGATATTAATTAATCAATTAATATGATGAACTGGTTAATTAACTAATTCCACAATATTCTAATTAATCCATGAGAATTTTAATTAAAACAGTCTTTCTATTTATCGATGGGTTTAGGAAACCCTATTTCCTTTCGTCTCCTATTTAAAAGGGGCTTGACGACCAATATCTTTATGAGATATTGAGAGAGACTTTTTAGTTTATGCTCACATACGTAAACCCTAGTTGTCATCATCCTCAGGAGAGAAAGGAGAGCATTGCGATTCTAGCACGCCATCTCGTAGAGGCTACTCCTTCCTGCCAACTTAGAAAGCATGACGTGGAATTCTAGTCCATCCACGTGGACGAAGTAGAGATGCAGATGCTGAGAAGCCTGCATTCGTAGGGTGTCAATGACCGTCCATACACACTACGAGCAGTGTATGTCAACACACAAAAGGAGCACTGCCAGATCTTCATGCGACACATTTGGAAGATGGGAGAGAAGTACCATCTGTGTATGGAAGCAACATTACACACCATCGTGCAGCGGGACATTGCCGGACTTGCTTTACAATAAGGTATATCCCACAAACAATCTTTCAGAATACGCTATTGTCGACAAGATCCTGTTGTGGGTGGTGTGGAAATATTTTTTTGTTGCTTCCGTCGTGTATGTTTCCTTCCATAAAACCTAACAGTGGTATCGGAGCAGCATCAATCTACGACGTATTTGGATTCATTTTGATATGATTGAATCGCTGTATACTATTTTTTGTGATTGTATATGATGCGAACTTAAAACTTCTAATGTGCATGTCTAAACCTAATTCCACATATCCCACATGCTTCTATTTTTGACGTTTCAGAAGGGGACGACTATGGGATCCCCGTATAGGGGCGTTGCCCCTGTGTACCCCACATAGTCTACGTGGGAGTTGAAAATTTATTTAATGGGGAATGTCTCACATTAAAAGTACTGAAATTTTAATATGTATATATGTATATGTAGATATGCCTATGATATAATACACGTTGCCTTTAAAATCTATTTTATGTGGTGAATGCATGCATGGTTATGGCCTAGAATCCCCTTTTGTGAGTGAATGTGGTTGTGAATATTGTGGATATGTTTATTTGTGAATTCTATGGATGTATAATGGTTGTATGTGTATCCTTTGTATAAAGTATTTGGCTTTCATGCCAAGACTCATCTCTTATTTTAAAGTGTAATTAATTCTTTCTCTTTATATTTGTACTCATATGATGTAATGAGATAAGATTAGTTTTAGTCTTTGTAAACTTGATGTAAGGATGCCACTTGAAGATCCAACTCCAAGGAGCGTATATGGAGAATCACCATGAAGATCCAATTGCAATAAGAAAATTGAAGATCCAAATCCAAGGAACATCCATGGAGAAGCAACATGAAGATCCAATTCCAAGAAGCAACTTGAAGTTCCAACCTCACGGAGCATCCATGAAGTTGTTCATTGTGATGCTGATCCTTATAGGTTTATTCACAAGTGTTTTTGCATGAGATGCATAAGACCTTAGGTGGACGGTAATCCTTTATGGCTCCAAAGGATTACAATAGTATGGACATAACAAATGTATTTGTGATTGCATGTCTATCGTTTGTGGTTGTGGACAAAGTAGTATATGATACATACTATAAGTATGTGGTGTTTGGATATGTATATGTATTAATAAAACCCCTAAATTAATAATATTGAGTTTTAGTTACTTTCCATAAAGCAACACACATGAAAAGCTTGATCAACTATGTGTGGGCACGCCTTCACGTGGTACAATGTCTATCTCGTGGAAGTGTGGGTCTGCCTCTACAGGGTGCACACTCACCGTGTTGGCTTATGGGTTGGAATTAACTAGGGAACCTTAATAGGATCAAGTACCTAGAGGCACACATATGCATCATAGTAAGGAGTTGTGTATGACCATCTATCCAAGAGTTGCATATGATTCAATTGACAAAGGTTTCCTACCTTAGTATTTGGTCGATGTCGACGTTGGAAGAACATTGGTCCAATTATTTTGGATCTTGGCTCACTAGAAGATTGTACGCTACAATCTTATGGGTTGATAATGAGGGATATCAATTTTAAAATTTAGGCCCTTATCTAGTATTTATTTCTCTCTTTTTGTGGGACCTTGTAGGATTTATAATATGCTGGCAGTGGATAATGTAATACATATTATATCCACATGACTTATGAAAAATAATTAGAAACACAACACTGCAACATAAATAATATTTTCATTAAGACATCATAAAGCTCTCTAACATTATAATATTTTATAATAACTTGTTCACATATACACAAATTGTACTAGAAAAATTGAATATTCATCCTCTTCACCGTGCAAAGCTCCTTGGTATTTATGTATACATATAAAAGATATTGATTACTTTCTATTATTATTCACATTGGAATACCATGCATTTCCTAGTTTCCCTCATCAAAAGGCCTAGGATATCACTTTCATAATAATAAAGGGATAAATACCATCTACACATTACCATGTGCATCATGACTCCCAAAAATCCCAACCACCACTTGGTACTAACCTTGTTCAAGACATGTCGATTCAACATCACCATGACTTGATCATGATGTGAGTATTGTAGTGAATTCAATTTTTAGGATCACAAAACATTGTCAAAGTTAGAGATGATTATCGTAATCGTCTAATTATATATAAGTCATGATTCATGTAGAACAATCTAGTAACTTTTTCTATATAAATGCATATGTGTCTGAGATCTCTGATCAGAATGCCACATGTGACTTAGTCATATGTTGTTACACATACTAGATATGGCCTATTAATGTTGTCCCAATTCAAGAATAATACATGAATGGGAATATGAAAATAATATTTGTTATTAGTAATAGGATCCATATTTACAAATTGTGGACTTAAAATCATATAGATTCACATCATTTATTATGTGTATGGTTTGTTATGTTTATAAACATCAACATACTAAATGAGAATAATAAAAAAGAAACTCTTATAATTAAACACAAAATAAAAAGTATATGTATCAACTTCATCATATGTGGATCAAGGGAATAAAAACTAATACTTTTATTTATATTAAGGCTTTAGATAATGACTCAAATCAAAAGTTCCATGAACATTAGATAATTTTTTTGATTGAGTTTAATTAAGAGGATGGGTTAAATAACACATTATATCAATGAAATAGGGACACACATTTTTTTTAATATTATTAGTGGTTACCAAGCCATTGTTATTTAGAAGTGGAGAAAAAATTTAATCCTAGTGGTTGAATGTATGAATCATAAATAATGTTAGATATAGTAGACAATGATAATTAATTTCTTACTATAAATAATCAAAATAAAAAAAATCTAGTGAATTTAATATTAGAGACTCCATGTTTATGTTGGCGGGTTTATGTTCACAAAGCGTAGGTGAGTAGAGTGTGTGTGGGTTGTACAATTGGTAGTGGACTCCTTTATTCTCATGGTATTTGGACCCCACACAATAATAGGTCATATCTAGTGCATATGACCCCCTTCACATGGAGTAGGTTCAATTAGTCCAATAGGAATTGGAATTTTAAACTACCAAACTCAATAACAACAAAAAAAGAAGTGAAAACTAGACTGCATTGGTTTGTGAACAAATTGACGCTCAATAATACCAGGGGCTTTTGCTTTGATGTGTCTCTATTTGTGATCCCTTAGAGAACCTTTTCCATCAATGGGTACCCCCAAAGCATCAACCACACACCTAACAAGAATTTTCCCATAGGAACACCCAAAATAGACCTAGTGCGCTTTATAATATTTCCTTATTTAATAGCAATATCACTACCAAAGGAAAAAATACCTACATTCTAATTTTTTATATTCAAAGCCATGCCTTTTACCCCACTGAAAAAATGTACCATTTCATCAGAAGAAATTTCTTGTAATTTATAAAGACATGCAATCCCATTTTCAACGCAATAACATATTCGATTTCCATAAGGGAAAAAGCAAAAGAATACATGATTTTTCACCTAATTCCCCCATCTACCCCCATCAATTAACTTAAGTTCATTGACCTCCCTAAAATAAAGAGAATTTTTGGAATGGAAGTTCAATTGCTTGTATAATAATTCAAATGAAAACTAGAACAAAGTTCTAGGTGCAAAACAGTCCTTGCACTAATTGGTAGGGCGTCCTGTGGAGATGTTGAACTGGTAAAAGTATAATTTGTTTCCTTACTATCATCCAAGTGGAGGGAATGAAATGAGAGTGACTCACTCATTCTCTTTCCCCTAAACCATAATATTACCTTTTGTAGAAAATTAGGGTATGATCAAAGGAAAACATACTCTTAAACCTAGAAAAAGAAGTTCTTCATGAAGATATCCTTAAAATAGTTGGAGCATAATTAATTGAAGGCCTAAATAATCTCATTTATCAAATCTTTACAAGTCAAAATGTTTTGGCCTAAATGCAAACTTTTTATTTTATAGCAATCAAATGGAAAACAACACTCACACATTCTTGTTGTGATCGGTCCTTGAGAAGGAAAAACTTACCAGAATCAACTTTGAAAGCTGGTTTAGGATGCTAAGGATTGTTCTCATGCAGGAGCTTAAGTTCTATGTCCTGAAACGCCAGAGCCAGTGGAACTCGCCTCAAATGAGCCCAAGGCTGAAAAGGATGCTTACAAGAAGCAACTTGATGATGCCGTGGATGTCAAGTGCCTAATGTTGTGCCCAATGAACTATGAGTTGCAAGAGCAACATGAGAACATGAATGTCATAGAGATGGTACAAATATCAAGAACATGTATCAACATCAAGCGAGATAGGAAAGATATGATATCTCCAAGGCTTTGTTCAAAAGCAAGATGAAAGAGAGAGACTCAGTTGGCACCCATATACTCACTTTGATTTGGTACGTGGAAAGCCTATCCAAGTTGGAATTTCCCCTAGGTCAAGAGTTGTCCACTGATGTGATTCTGCTGTCATTTCCTGAATCATATAGTCATTTTGTCATGAACTACAACATGAACAATCTTGACAAGCTGTTGTCAGAATTGTTGGGCATGTTGAGGAAAACTAAAGCACAGATGAAGAAAGACAAGCCCAAGTCGGTGATGATGATAAGCAAGACAAAGGGAAAGTCAAAAGGCAAAGGCAAGGCTAATAAAGATTCTAAAGTCGATCATAAACCAAAGTCATCCACGCCCAAAGCTAAAGGTGGGATCTCCAAAGAAGGCAATTGTCACCATTGCCACCAGAATGGACATTGTAAAAGAAACTGCCCTCTCTACTTAGAGGAACTGAGGAAGAAGAAGCAGGGGATAGAGATCTCCACTTTAGGTATATACATTATTGAGATAAACTTAAATACTTCTTCATCATGGGTATTGGATACTGGATTTGGATCTCACATATGTTCAAATATGTAGGATCTGATAAGAAGTAAGCCTTTACGAAAGGGCGAAGTCAAGCTGTGGGTCGCTAATGGAGCAAGAGTTGCTTCCACTATAGTTGGAGTCATTAGTTTATCTTTGCCTACAGGCCTTGTAATAGAATTAGAGAATTGCTATTATGTACCTACCACTAATAGAAATATTATTTCTATATCTTGTATGGACAAGAGTGGATTTGAATTTCACATTAAGAATGGAATGATTTCTATTTTTAAAGATGAGATCTTTTATAGAAATGCCCCTATGTCTTATGGTATCTACTTGTTAGAACTTGAGACTAGCATATACAACATAAATACTAAAAGGCTAAAACTTGACAACTCAAACAAAACATACTTATGGCTTTGTCGTCTTGGGCACATACATGAAAAGTGCATATCTAGACTCCATGAGGATGGTAATCTAGATTCTTTTGATTTTGAATCATTAGAGACATGTGAGGCTTGTTTATTAGGCAAGATGACCAAGACTCCTTTCACTGGACATAGTGAGAGAGCCAGTGATATGCTAGGGTGCATACATACTGATGTATGTAGACCATTTAGATCAAATGCTAGAGGAGGGTATCAACACTTCATTACCTTCACTGATGACCTTAGTAGGTATGGCTATGTATATCTTATAAAACACAAGTCAAAAACTCTTGAAATGTTCAAGACTTTCATGAATTAAGTAGAGAAGCAACTTGGTAAGAGTATTAAAGCACTCTGTTTAGATCGAGGTGGTGAATACTTAAGATAAGAGTTTGAGGACCTTCTGAGAGACCGTGGTATTGTATCACAATGGACTCCACCTAGTACACCACAACATAATGGTGTTTCATAAAGAAGTAATCGTACATTATTAGACATGGTACGATCAATGTTGAGTTCAGCCAAACTTCCAATATCGTTGTGGGGATATGCTCTTGAAACTGCAATGTTTACATTTAATTGTGTACCTTCCATATTGGTTCAAAAGACACCATATGAGATATGGAATGAGAATCATCCCAATTTGTCTATGTTAAAGATTTGGGGATGTGAAGCTTATGTTAGGAAACAATTTCCTAAAAATCTTGGACCCAAATCTAAAAAATGATATTTTGTTGGACACCCCAAGGAAACTCGGGGATACTACTTCTACACACCAATTGACAACAAAGTGTTTGCTTCTAGGACTGCTATATTTCCTGTAAAAGAGTTATATTTCTAAAGGAATCAGTGGAAGGAATGTAGAGCTTGAAGAAGTTTGAGATCAACAAGAAAGCAGAGAACCCGAGGAGGTACATAAGGAACATGAAGACTCACAAACTATTGTGGAATTTCAAGTTCCAAATGTAACACATGAACCTCATAGGTCTAGTAGGATATGACTTGAGCCAGAGAGATTTGGATTTCTCGTGTCTCAAGACAGTGACAAATATGGCATAGCAGATGAGCGAACTTCCTATCTAGAAGCTACTTAGGGACCAAAATTTGAGAAATGGCTCGATGCCATGAGATTTGAGATGGGATCCATATACGCCAACAAGGTATGGACCTTGGTGGATCCACCCAAAGGGGTAAAACCCATAGGGTGCAAGTGGGTTTTCAAGAAGAAGACCGACATGGATGGAAATGTTCAAACCTATAAAGGTAGATTGGTTGCAAAAGGATTCCGTCAAATTCAAGGTGTTGATTATGACGAGACCTTCTCACCAGTTGCCATGGTTAAATCCATGATGATCATACTTTCCATTGCAGCTTATCATGACTATGAGATTTGGCAGATGGATGTTAAAATAACATTCCTTAATGGGAATTTACTCGAGGATGTGGACATGACACAACCTGAGGGTTTTATCAATACAAAGGAAGCCAATAAAGTCTGTAAGATACAAAGGTCAACCTATGGATTGAAGCAAGCATCTCGGAGCTGGGACCTACGTTTTGACAAAGGAGTCAAAATGTTTGGATTTAATCAAAATGAAGATGCATGAACCTTGTGTTTACAAAAAGGTTAGTGGGAGCACAGTCATATTTCTCATATTGTATGTGGCTGACATACTATTGATGGGAAGTGACATCCCTACTCTTTAAACAATATAAGGTTGGCTAGGGAAGACCTTCTTTATGAAGGATTTAGGTGAAGCATCCTATATACTAGGAATCAAGATCTATATATATAGATCTAGAAGGCTTCTAGGCCTAAGCCAAAGCACATACATTGATAAGGTGCTAAAGAGATTGATCACGAAGGGTTCTAAGAGAGGTAACTTTCCCATGTACCATGAGGTTATGATCTCTAAAGACCAATGTCCTAGTTCATGTGATGAACGAGTAAACATGAGTAAGATTCCATATGCATCAACAATTGGATCTATCATGTACACAATGTTATGTACTCATCTTGATGTGTCGTATACTTTGAGCATGACGAGCCAGTATCAGTCAGATCCATGTGAATGTCACTAGATAGCCATAAAGAACATCCTAAAGTACTTGAGAAGGACTCATGATCAATTCTTGGTATATGGTGGTGAGGAAGAGCTTGTGGTAAAGGGTTACACTGATACTAGCTTCCAAACTGACAAAGATGACTATAGATTGCAATATGGATTGGTGTTTTGCCTAAACAATGGAGCTGTGAGCTAGAAGATTTCCAAGAAAAAGATGGTTGTAGATTCTACAACAGAGTCTGAATATATTGTCGCATCTTATGCTGCAAATAAAACTATGTGGATGAAGAAGTTCATTTTTGAACTTGGAGTGGTTCCAAGCGCTAGTGATGCAATTGAGTTGTTTTGCGACAACAACGGAGCAATTTCACAGGCTATAGAACCAAGATCACACCAACATTCCAAACATATTCTATGGCAGTTCCATCTCATATGAGAGATCATACAATGAAGAGATGTGAAGATTTGTAGAGTACCTACAGAAAGCAATATGGCTGACCTGCTCATAAAAGCACTTTCACAACAGAAACATGACAGACATGTTCGATCACTTGGATTGAGATTTATGAGTGATTGGGTATAAGTGAAAGTGGGAATCTATTGGTATGTATGCCTATAGAGAGTATCATTTGATGATTGTAGTGGGATACTATGTAAATGATTTGTAAAATTGTATTGATCATATCAATAAAGGAAAGTTTCCAATCTATATGTTTGTGTTTTATATTGAGAGATGACCACAAAACTTATAGATGTCTACAGAGTAATATACTCAATGACATATGTCTTCAGGTTGATGACCTAAATAGTGAGATCATATGTATGCTAAGAGTATGTATTCTTGTTTTGTCCCTAATCAGTTGTTATTGTGGAAATATCCATAGACATCAATAACACATAAAATTAGAATGTATGTTGGTTGATGGAAGAATCTCATTAGCCATGATATGGTGATATCAAACCAAATATATAGATACTTGTTAGAAAATAGTGTATCAGACAGAACCACTTTGAGAGTGACACATGGATACCATGATTGGTAGTTAGAGTCACATCTCATAGTGATGGTGGTGATTGTAGTTCTTAGACCTGAAGTCACTATACTTATCACATGTCCTTCGGTGTACTTTGACATCATCCACCGTGGCCCTAAATAAGGATTGCCATAAAGATGGTGCTTGGGTGCACTGTGACACATGGGGATGATTGGGAGTGATGTAAATGGAATTTATCCTTCCTACAGGAGTTTGATATTCTGACCACTTGATAAGCGAGATTGAGAAATGCATGACCATGCTGATGTGAGTTGATATGTGATATTGAGCTTACATATACCTCATACAGTCTACTCTAGTTCAAGGAACATGGATTGAACGTTTAAGAGGATAATAGTTCCATGACTCGAGTACAATCTGGATATTAGTGACAAAGGAACTATACAATCACTATAACACTAGTATGAATGATAGGTTAAGTTGTTCTCCAACTTCTCCAATTACTTGGGTGGCAATGAAGTCTTGCTAGATATGAATCATTGCTTGTAAAATCATAATATGATTATGGATATCACTGCCAACATAATTTGGAGCCTACCGGGTCATGTTGGAATAGGAGTATAATTGTGGATTTGATTGGAATTGTTCCGAATCACATTGATTACTAAAATGTTTAAGTAATCTATTAGAATAATATTAGAATATGTTAAAATGTTTGAGCCAATTAATTGGAGTGACTAGCTCTATGTGAAAGTGGGAGTCTATTGATATGTATGCCCATAGAACCATCCCGAGCGATTGCATGAAGTTGGATATTAACTAATTAATATGATTAATTGGTTAATTAATCAATTCCAGAATATTCTAATTGATCCATGAGCATTTTAATTAATGTAGTCTTTCTGTTTAGCGATGGGTTTAGGAAACCCTGCTTCCATTCATATCCTATTTTAAAGGGGATTGACAGTCAATATCTTTATGAGATATTGAGAGAGACTTTTCAATTTACGCTCACGTACATAATCCCCTTTCCGTCATTGTCCTCAAGAGAGAAAGGAGAACATCACGACGCTAGCACATCATCTCGCAGAGGCTACTCCTTCCTATCTACTTAGGAACCTCAATGTGGTTCCAGTCCATCCGTAAAGACAAAGTAGAGGTGCAGACGCTGAGACGTCTGCGTTTGAAGGACTTCAACAACTGTCCATACACGCTACGAGTAGCGTACGTCAACACACGAAAGGAGCACTACCGGATCTTCCCATGACACATTCGGAAGATGGGAGAGAAATACCGTCTGTGTAAGCCAACAACATTGTACACCATTGTGCAGCAGGACATCACCAAACTTTCTCTGTGATAAGTTATATCTCACAAACACTCTTTCTGAATACACTATTGTCGATGAGATCCTGTTGCGGGTTGTGTAGAAATATTTTTTTGTTGCTTCCTCCGTGCATATTTCCTTCCACAAAACCTAATAGGAAGTATTATGATCCTTTTCAATGAGTTATTTATATAGGTTAGAAGGTTTTATATCTATCTATAGATCAATTTAGGATGGCATAAAGAGTTTGGGATCTTCAAGATCTATATGTAATGATATGTATCCATATAGGGATTAAAATGCTTATCTTGAGGAGGTGCATCTAATGTATTGGTTAGTTAATGGTGGGATGTTTAATAGGAATATAAAGGAGTCAATGGGAACTGCATCTATTATGGGAGGTCAAAGTAATAGTTGACATGTGGTTAGGATAACTTTAGGACTCTGGAAATAGCCATAGTACAAGATTCTGAGAAAGTACTAGCCTGCCTCTCAAAGCAACAAGTGACTTATTATCTTGATCAAACCATTAGTCTAATGTATCTAAGAATCTATTCAGGATCATATAGAATTTATATTTTCTTTCTCAAATTCATTTTGGGTTCCATTGATATCCAACTATGGCCAAACATTGTATCTTACCTAAATGGACTATAAGGATTACTAAATAACATTAATATTCAATTTTGAATGTCACAACTATGTATAATTGACTTTATAGGATAAAGATATTTAATTATCTAGGAATGTCAAAAAAAGAAACAAAACCCATATTATGATAAGAGAAACACTCATTATTTTATGAGAGACATATAACCTTCTTGGAACATAGTATAAACAATGACCAGGTCAATTGTACTTCTAAGTCTTATGTGACACTTATTAATTAATTGAGTACTATAATTTTAGTAATCATATTACAACATTATTAGTAAAAACCAAGCTAATATTTTTGAAACAAGGGTTACAACTAATTAGAACCAGTTAGGGTGGCATTTTAGTTAATTGATATGTTTGGAGCTCACTCAGGGTAAGTTACGTTTCCAATCGTGCATTTGGGGCTTGTTGAAAAGTTAGGGTCTAAAATATGCAGTGAATATTCAAAAAATGAAATTACATTTGTTTATTACATATTATTCTATAAATGATTTTTTTGTTGTGGTAGCCTTATAAATCAAATAACTTAGAATCACTTAATCAATTTAAAGGGCTACTAAAAATCTCAAAACAATAGACAAAGTTCCTACCATGATATCCTCAAATATCTTTGCCAAAATTAACCTTGCCTAGGAAAAGATGGTACATGTAATAAACTCACTTTATAATCAACTACCAATTTCTAATATAGAAATCAAGTTCAAAGCCAATAATGTCATTTTTTTAGATAAAAGCATATAAACAAAGACAAGTCCTTAGAATATGTGTGGTGTCTAAATTAGCAAGTGTTTATATTTCCAATTGGTACACTTTATTGCATGTTGTAGTGAATCTTCTTATGATAAAGATGAGCCTATAGTGGGTACACAAATACTTGGTGACAACACCATGATGGACATGTATAAGGTTCCACTAGTGTCAGTTTTTTCCCATGTTGATTTTTAATAGGATTTTCATAACCTTCTCATATTGGACCTAGAAATGAACAAATGAATTGGGTTGTCATGCTCTCTTACCTACATAAGAGCAATTTATGCTAAATACATTATTTTTAATATATAAAAGTGAACTCTAAAATAATATAAGAAAGGATAAGGGAATGGTGTGAAATAATATTGATTATAAAACAAGACATAAAAATTGAGCTAGAGAGCCACTAACTTCTTCCATGACTGAAATATAATTACGAATAGCTACAAAGTATTTGGAGTTCAATACTAATCAACTTTTATATGATAAGGCATTGTTATTGTCTAATATTCTATTGGTGAGATTTTCTTAAGTTTGATTTGACCCTAAAATGCATGACGTGCTACACATTACGATCTAAAATTTCTCCTAACTATACTTGACCATTGGGAGTCTCTACACCAAGCTGACTTGGAAAATAAAGTATCAACTAGTTTGGCTTAGTTTTTCCTAAAACAGTACTAGTAGTGTTTATGAACATCGATAATGCAAAGGACGTTTCCCAATGTTCGTTTCACTGGGGGGACAAAGGTGGAAGCAGCGGAGTTTTACTCAGAAACAGGAAAGTCATCTATCAGACAGTCAGCCCTGGTAGAGAAAGGAAGAAAGGAAGGCTTGCCCAATTAGTCGGCAACCTTGAGCAAGGCTCGACGGCTAAGCGCGCCATTGACTTCACCAATGAAACGGAACCTCCCGATGATACTATGGTCGACGATGAGCAATCCGTCGGCCTCCGTGCGACAATTGTTTGAGTTGCTCACACCCCTTCTCTCTATTAGTGTTTTTATGCTAAACATCCTCTGCTGGAATATTCAAGGTGCTTGTTTCAAGAAGAAAATTCGTCTTCTCAAGGATCTCCGAAGAAGATATAGGCTTCATATTATGGCTATTGTTGAACCACGAATTATTGGGTCCAAGGCTGATGGCGTCATTAAGCAATTGGGTTTTCCTTCTTCTCATAGGGTTGAGGCTGTTGGCTTTTCGGGTAGCATATGGGTGTTATGGGATGATGCTCGCTGCTCCATCGAGTTCGTCCTCAACCACAGACAGTTCATCCACTCCTGCATCAATGACTCCTGGCACTTAACGTTCGTCTATGGTGCGCCTAACCCGGGTAGAAGGGACCTTCTGTGGACTCGCCTGCATGACATCTCCAATTCCATTCATGGTGCATGGGCTGTCATCAGTGATTTCAATACCATGCTGGACATCTCTGAAAAACAAAACGGGCGTTCCTTTGACCGCCGCTCGAGTAGGAAATTCAATTCCCTTCTCATGCACACAGGCTTAGCAGACATCAAGGCCAATGGCCCCTTCTATTCCTTCAAGCGACTCCAACTCTTAGAGAGGCTGGATCGAGTCATCGCCAACGATGACTGGCTGTCTATGGCTTCCTCGGCATCGGTGACTGTCCTTCCTAGGCTCTACAGTGACCATAGTCCATTGCTCATTCACGACTCCACACAACGCCAGGATCGCCATAAGTCTTTCTGAACTAAAGAGTCTTGGTCGCTGGCCCCTGGATTTAAAGATGTCATTCTGCAATCTTGGGATCCGACAAAGAGTTTCCTCGACGCTCTCCCCGCCTTCCGTGAGGAGGCATCTGCATGGGACTCCAAGCTTCACAATTCCAACAACAAACACAAAAATAAAATCATGCGGCAGATAAACAACATCCAAGTATCCTCTACCAACTTGTCTCATACTTCTTCTGACTCCACTTTGGAATGCTTGCAAGATGAATATAGAAATATTCTTTTTCAAGAGGAGGCTGATTGGCGGCAGTGAGCTAACATTATCTGGCTCCGTCTTGGTGATGCCAACACAAAATTCTTTCATACATATGTCAAGGCGCGCCGCCTCTTCAACAAGATTACAAGGCTCAAGGACATCGCTGACAATTGGGTGGATGATCCAGCTTCCCTTAAATTGCACGTGCGAAATTTCTTTTTTGAGTTGATGACTGCCCCGCCTCCTAACGCTCACAATACTGTTGTTGTTGCTAGCTTTGTTGGCACCTTCGAGCAGCCATGCGAGGCCACTAGGCGCAACCTTAGCGCCCTCCCTTCTGCTGCTAAAATTAAGCACACCATGTTCATGATGGCGCCCAACAAAGCTCCCGGGCCCGATGGCATCTGTAATTCTTTCGTCCAAAAGCACTGAGACACAGTTGGCTCTTCTTTTATTTGCACAGTGTAAGATACCTTCACACCGGGGACCATTGAAGACAGGCTTGCAGACTCCTTTATGTGCCTGATTCCGAAGACACGACAACCCCAAACTTGCAGTGACCTCCATCCTATTTCGCTTAATAACACGTGCTTCAAGTTGATATCCAAGATCATTGTGGAACGCATCAAGCCGCTACTGCAAGGATGGATTTCTGAAACTCAATCCAGTTTCCTACCAGGCCGGCGCATCACTGATAATATTATTCTTGTCCAGGAGGTTATCCACACCATGCGTACGAGGACTACTGGCAAGGCGCTTGCTTGCATCAAGATAGACCTTGCTAAAGCCTTTGATAAGATGAGTTGGGCGTTCATCCACGACACCATCCAGAGGACTGGTATTCCGGCTGTTTTGGTTAATCTCATTATGCAAATCATCACTAAAGGGTTCACTTCAGTTCTCTGGGAAGGCTGCCCTCTTGAGTCATTCAAAACCTCGCAAGGAGTCCGTCAAGGTGACCCAATCAGCCCCTACATATTTGTTCTATGTAAGGAGAGACTCAGTCAAGCCATCTCACAATCCATAAACCGAGGAGCATGGAAGCCTATTCGTCTTTCTAGATAGGGCCCGATGTTATCACATGTTTTCTTTGTCGATGATATACTCTTGCTGGCAGAAGCTTCTGAAGGGCAAGCTAAAAGCATCAACAAAGTTCTCCAAGCTTTTGGGCGTGCATCTGGGCAACGGGTGTCTAAGGCCAAGTCACGTTGCTTCTTCTCTCCTAATACCCCATGCCAAGTCCGGGATGTTTTCTGCAGGAGCCTTGGTATTCCACACACCAGTGACTTGGGTCGTTACCTTGGTGTCCCCATTCTACATTACCGAGTCAACAAATCAACCCACGCTGCAATTGTTGATACTATGAAGGACCGTATGACGAGCTGGTCAGCAAGACAACTGTCTCTAGCTGGTAGAATCACTCTTGTAAAATCCACTCTTCAGGCTATTCCCAGCTACACTATGCAATCTGTGCAACTCTCTCCAGCGCTTTGTGATGATATTAACAAGCACGTCAAGAACTTTCTTTGGTCTGGCAGCCGATCTCACCACAGTCTCTCTCTGGTCTCGTGGAAGAAGGTTTCTATGGCTAAATCCGACGGCGGTTTGGGCATCAAGGATGCACGGTCTCAGAATCAAGCTCTTATGCTCGGTAATGTGTGGCGCTTCATAAACAATAGGGATGTTCTTTGGGTTCGTGTTATGCGTAGCAAGTACATGTGCAATGACACACCTATTAAGAAACCATGTTCCTCAGTGTGGGCTTTTATTAGGAGGCACATGCCAGCCATCCTTCAGGACTCGACCGTAACTATCAATAACAGTGAAACTGCAAATGTTTCGAGTGACAAATGGCTTCATGGTCTATCTATTAAAGACATTGACCCCTCTCTTGAGCCGCCGCCCGACCTCACTGATCTTACTGTCTCAGCCATGGGCATGGATGGCAATGGCTGGGACTGGGATTTCATCCATGGCTATCTTCCGAGTAGTGCTTGGCTGCATATTCAGCACGTTTATCCGCCTTCTCCGTCTGCTGGCCACGATACTCGCCATTGGCCTGGATTGCCTACTGGCCTTCTTACCACAAAGTCTGCATACAAATGGCTCCGCACGGACATTGAGTTGCCCCTACCTGGGAAATGGGATACTATTTGGAGATTGCCGGTTCTGCCCCGTGTTCGCACTTTTCTTTGGCTTCTGGTCCACAAGGTGTTGCTCACCAATGTGGAGAAGTCCCGCCGCCATATCCCGGTCGACAACCACTGCCCGGTTTGTGCAAATACGAGTGACACCCTGGTGCATGCTCTCCGCGACTACAATTTCAGCAGGGAAGTGTGGGTTGCCTGTCGAATGGACCCATCCTTCTTCCTTCTTCCTGAGGATGAGTGGATTGATGCGATCATCTCTTCTAAAGGCACTGACGTTCCATCCATGTTGCCTCTAGTGGCTTGTTGGGCAATCTGGTCATAGAGAAATGAGTTTGTACACAACAGGAAGCAAAAACCTCTTCAACTGTGGGTATCCTTCATCAAGGACCGAGTTCGAGCCATCTTGGCAACCCTGACGCTGTTCTCGACACACACGCCGGGATGCAGCCAAGCCAGAGTGCCCCCTATTCTCAATGATGTCGTTGTTTTTGTTGATGCCTCTCATCACGCTGAATCCTCTCGCACGGGGATCGGTATTCATGCTGTGGACAACCATGGAGGCTTCCTTCTGGGCCACGGACTACCCAGCCATGCCACCTTGGCATTGGAGGCGGAGATACAAGGCATCCTCTGGGCCTTGAAACTCTGCAAAATTATAGGATGGCGTGCACCCACCATTCTGTCTCATGCTACCTCTGCGGTATCCATTACCACCAAGGCGGCACCCGCAACAACCATGTTCCTTCCACACATGCGCCGTCTTCAGCAGCTCCAGAATGAAGTCGGTCTCACTTCCATAGCTCATGTTCCTAGAGTGCATAATAATGTAATGGACTGTATTGCTCGCTTCTCAGTCTCTGCTAGTACTGCTTTTACTTTCTAAAATGTGGTTCCCCCGTGGCTCACAAGTAATCTAGATGTTAATTTCTCTAACATTTGGCCTGCAGTAGAGAGCAGGATGAATATAATCTGATCTCTACGGTTTCCCAAAAAAAAAAAAGAACATTTAAAACCTTATCTATGGTTGATATGGGGGGTATTCTTATACTTAAAACCATAAATGGAGTGAAGTGATGCATATAATAAACCTACAAATCCTAAGAGGGTGATCTTAAGTAATATATTAAGTGAATAAGTGATATTGTGATGTATTATGGAAGCATAATAGTTTAGTTTATCAATTTATATCAATGAAGTCAAGTTTTATAATATTCTTTAAAATATGGTTTATGAACCAACTATATGTAGTGATACAGAAATATTTCACCACAATATCTTAATAGTTAATATAGTGAACTTTCAAGTGACAAGTGATTAATAAATTTGAGATATGTCCAAATGATAATGCGATACCGACAGAATAATGTCAAAAATAACCATGAAAATGAGCTTGAGAGATCAGATGGGCATTTTGAAAGTAGTCTGGTGCACCAAAACTTATCTTGAGATTCATATTGAGTACTTCAGATTTCATTACATTTTGGGAATTTTGAGGATGTCTTGGTAGTTAGATTGATGTAAATGGTTGTAAAAATGAGCGCTATTTTGATACTTAATTTAAATGGTAAACAAGAGTGTTTAGATATAATCTTATATCAAGTTAATATTTGTAAAGGAGCTATAATTTAAAGTTTAAGAGATTTGGGTTTACATGTGGGACTTGTAATTTTTGAAGAATAGACTCACACATGATACAAACAAATGGATTTATACCTAACATTTCACGAAACTAGTCCATGGTCCTTGGATATACATCCAAGGTCCATCCCAATGGTGGTGATGCTTGTGGGAATTTGCATAGATCCTTGGATTTGGGGGATATGGTGGTCCTGAAGTCATAAACTAGGATGATTCCATTCTTTTGAATTTGTCTTCCACCTTCAGTTTACTCAGGGTGGGGAGAGATTCCTCGACCACCTCTTCCCAGCGGTAAAAATGAGAACAAAAAAAATTGCATCATCTAATCAATTCAATATATTTGTAATTTTGAATTATTTGTATTATCTGTGACAATATGTGTTTATACGCATTGGATAGGTATTTCGATTATGTTGAATTTGTATGCATTACTCAAGAATGCAACGAGTGCAGTTGCCTCATGTTGAGGGAATCATAGTTGAAAATTTTGTGTCAAAAGCTTCTCCAAAATCTTAGAATAGCCAACAGAAGGGTGCAATAGAGACAATCTAGAGGCTCTACAATAGGAAAGGCCCATTCTAAATTAGCTTCAATTGTGGCTTGGGTTAGGAGAACTTAGGGTCATCCTTAGGAGTCTTTCTCGAGTTTTTATCGACACTAATAAACATTCAATAATGTATCTTTAGGAATGGTAGGGATACAAATAAAATCCCCCTTTCCACACCATGCGAACAGGTGTCCCTAGTTATCTTGTTGGAGTGGGGTCTTCACCCCCTTTATGAACTTGAACATTTTTTATCCCTTCTCGAGTAAGGTTCATGACAAGATTCTCCCAAAATCTTCTTCAAGTGGCCTCATGTAGTTTTCATGGCATCCATGTCATATCAATTGACAACATCACTCCATTGGCTCAGAGAAGGGAAAAGTGTAGGTGGAGACTCAAGAGCATGATAACTTGGTGGGAGGTATAGTTGGATGTTCTGAATGTGTGATTCCATTGTAGAAAGGTGTGGATCCATTCTAGCCTAGCCACTCCAAATCCAAGAAATTTTGTCATGATGACTAGATGTCAACTTCTGAAATGTGATAAACTATTATCAACAATTAGGGTTTGCTCCAAAATATATATGATTTTCATCTCTACGAACACAAAAATGATACTCAATGCTAGCAAGATCAAAGAAATCTACATGATGTACCAATTTCTTCAAGAAAAATATATAGAATCTTCTTATAAGTTTAGATTTGGAGTTGATGTTGTAAACCATTAGATATTTTATTTATAGTAAGACATTGTTTGTAGTAATTACAAATGGCTCTAAATATCATGTAAGGAATATTTTTCTTTTTAAAATTATTTATAGACTCCTGATGATGTCAGGTATTTATATGATACATCTTTGTTTGGAGGGGGAATCCATGAGGCTATCTATTCATCGTACCCTCCTCTTGCATGCAAATTTTTTAAAAAACATTACAGAAAGTCAAACTTTGCAAGGAATTAAACTTGGTAGTACTAATACCTTTACAAATTTCACTAGAAAAGAGGTTGATAACCTCTTGAGGAAAGAGGTTGATAACCTCTTGAGGTGGTATTATATAACTACAAGATCCTTTTTTAAGCATTTCTTAGTGATCCAATTTTCCACCTTATTTGTATTTCGAGTTTCAAATGTCACATCACTATCCATTCTACTCTCAAATTCCTCTAGATTTTTACAATACAATTTGCATACTTAGAATTAATGGATTAATATTCATGAATCATCTGAGCTACAACATGGTAATCAGTTACTACCTCAACCTTCATGTAATCACATTCTATAGAAACCTCCAACACTAGCCTGAGTGCCCACAACTCAACTTCCAAAATATCTATGACCCATCCATTTTCACTTATACTCCTTTTCAAAGTCTCCCATTGTCCCTTAGAAACAATGGCAATGTAAGCTCTCTTGCATTTATAGAAGTGTCAGTGTTGAGTTTAATACACCCCTCAGGCTGCCTGCTCCACCTTATCGGACCAGTGATCCTTGCTGGTTGTGGCGTAGAGGTCCAAATGTCTTCCATCAATCTCTTCTCATGGTTGATAAAGTTAACCTAATGTTCAAAAGGCTATCTTTTCTTCTTGAAAACCAACCAATTCCTTATTTTCTTGATTTACCAATAGGAATTTAAAAGTTTATTACATGGACAAATTCTCCTCATAGGTTCCATGTGATTCAATTCAACAATTGTTGTTCTCCCTGGAAATTAACCATTTCTCCCCTCAAATGTAATTCAAGGTTTTCCTATTACCTTGTAATATGTAAATAGGATTAGGATAGTTTTAATTCTTGTTATAAAAAAAGACACTCTATTCTAGATGAACTAACTTACTCAGTTGATAAACCGATCAACTGGAGGACCGAGGAGGGTAGACAATAGGAGTACAAATAGATTGAATGGTGGCCCAATAGACCGACTAGAGGAGTCTAGACATTACTTGAACCCGAGACCATGACGACCATTCAAAGAGCCCAACCGAGCGTCCTAGAGGTGAGTCGATCAGTTTAATAGTTGAATCAATCAATCTAGATTGGTTTGAGCATGGATCTTCACCAATAACATGTTGCTACAACTGATGTAGACCTTAGGTGGTAGTAATTCCTTGTGGCTCCAAGGAATTACAATAGTATGGCCATAACCATCACTTGTGTTTATAATTGCATGTTTTTGTTTATGGGATATATCTAGTATATGATATGTACTATAAGTATGTATTGATTGGATATGTATATGTATTTATATATAAAATTCCACAATCTAATATTAAGTCTTATATGCTTTCCATAAGCAACACACATAAAAAGTTTGATCGAATGTGTGTGCGCACTCCAAGCGTGGTGCGATGTCCATCTTGTGGAAGTGTGATGGTAGTCATGTGGGCCTACCAAGAAAGGTGCATTATTATCGTGTTGGCTTTTGGATCAGACTTAACTAGGTGACCTTAATGAGATTAATCACCTGGAAGCATGCAATAGACTATGGCAAAGAGTTGTGCACATCATCTATCCAAGAATTGCATAAGATGCAATTGGCAAAAGTTGCCTACCTTAATAATTAGTTATGGACGCTGGAGTGGTTGGGTAATAATTAAATTTCTTTGGGTCTCGACTTACTAGAAATTTGTATGCTGCAATCTTCCAAATTGTTATGTGACGGCTATCAATTTGAAAAAAAATAATGGGAGCAATAATTAATTAAAGTCCTAATTAATATAAAAAATATTATCAGATCAAATAAAAAATGTTTTGAAAAAGTTACAAAAATTTATTTTATAGAATCTAATGACAAACACAAAAATATTATCATTGCAATCAGTCCTTATGTAGGACAAACTAAATGGGATTGACTTCCACGTCTGGTTTAAGATTTTGAGAAGTGGTCTCACAAATGAGCAAAAACTCTGTCCTTAAAGGACCAGAGCTAGAGGAACCCATTCCAAATACACCTAAGGATGAAATGGATGCTTACTTGAAGCATGCCAATAATGATATAGACTATCAAAGACCTTATGTTGAGCTGTATGAAATATGAGTTGCATGAACAACATGAAAATCATGGATAATCTCCAAATGGTAACACATCTTCAAAATCATGTAAAGAAAATATGGTATAATGTCTCCAAAGCATTGTTTGAGTAAAAGATGATAGAAGAGAGATCTAGTAGAGCCCCATGTTCTCAATATAATTGGGCATGTGGAACATCTAGAAATATTGGGATTTCTTTTAGGCCAAGAGTTGGATATGGATATGATTCTACAATCATTGCATGAATCATATAGCCAGTTTATCAAGTGTTGCTACTTGAGTAACTTGGCTAAACCGATGTCAAAGCTACTTGTCATGTTGATGCAACACCTCGTCACTCTAAATGAGATTACTGAAAAACATAAAACACGATCACTACTAACTAATCACATTGCCAAAAAAGCCAAAGAATTAAAACCAATTTTAACATCATAAACAAGTTTTGAAATATTTGCACAAGGGTCCATCCTTTTCCATAACTCATATCCGGATGTTCCCTCCCCATGACCCAAACATGCCACCTCCACCATTTTGATCCATGGTACCACTGTTCCACCTCTTGGGTGAGAGTATTGACTATGCGTACATAGTGTTGGATCAAGGGCTCTAGGGGGGGTGAATAGAGCTTCACAAATCTCACAAAATGAATTAAACCTTCAAATTATATTAAGTGTAAAAGCTTAAGCATACAACCAATTTGAAGTCCTAACTAACAAGTATAGCAAGGATGACAGACAAGGATAGCATACACTTGGACAAAGTGGTTTAGAGTGGTTCCACACTTCAAACTAGAAGTGAGTCAGTCCACTACCTAGAGGTGGTTAGTCCCTAGGACTTTGCAATCTTGATGCTCTTATATTCATTCATAAGATTACAAGACAAAACCACATTCATCCAAGGACTTAATACCTCAAGCAAGGATCTTCAACCTACCGAAGGAACTTACCCACTTGAACCAAGGAGTCTGCAGTCTTCAACAAGGACTTACCCACTCCATCTTCAAGTCTTTGGCCTTCCAGGAATTACCTATCCTTCTTGAACGCCCGCCTTGCCTATCTCCTTCACTCGGAGATATGGATCACCATGCTTTCTTCAACTTTGAAGAACATCAACTCCTTCTCCTTCACTTAGAGAATATCTTCAAGCCTTTTCTTCAATAATGAAAGGGGGTAGGAAGATGGAGGTGGAGAGCTTTACATGGATACAAGGGATAGCTCTCTTACAACATATCCTAACTCACCCATATTCATAGATTTGAATTGAAAGTAGAGAGAGGAAGGGGCTCAAAGGTGTGTAGCACTCTCAACTAAGCTAGAACCAAGCATATATTGAATGAGCAATCTTGGAATGAACTCCAAGTGGTCCTGTTTATAGCAGGGGGTGCTCCTTTGAGTTGGGAAACACTTAGGGCCGAATTATAGCCATTTTTGCACAAGGAAACATATTTATTTTCATCCAAAAAAGTCAATGGTTAGAATCACTCTTTCTGCATTTTCCATACAGTACTTTCAGTCGAGATTCAATAAAGGTAACTCGACCGATTGGCTAAAAGACAAACCCAATTTTCAAACCATCGGTCGTGTTTGTCCTGGGGAAACTCGACCGACCAATGAAAATGGCATTTGGTCAGTAACCTGATCGGTTGAGTTTTGTAAATGCACAACTCGACCAATGCACTCTCTGAAAAATGGATCCAGTCGATCGGTCGAGATTGTACCTCGACTGATCAACATGTGATTGATTTTCTAAAGTGCTTAAAAAGTGATTAAAACTTAGTTCTAAGTGTCCCACATAATTTTCTCATCTTAGTTACAAGTCATATCATCAATACACGTGATTAGAAAATTCTTCTAAGGTCATTCACATGGATTTCCTAATTAGCACACTTGCATAGCTTTTGACTCAAACTTTAACAAGGTAGGGCTTGTTTAATTTGATCCTTTTCATGTACCTAAGATATGAAATCAATTTTGAATACACATATTAGATACATATGAATGGAATGGTTAAGTCATTATCAAAATATGGACAACGTATAACCTCTAGGTCAATACATAGTCGTATTCAAGTTTAGGGGGGTGCTGGAACAACATTCTATCTTAGTTTTATCTCAGTTTCTATTTTTATTTCCATTTTGTTTTGCTATTTTAGTTAGTTTGTTTTCCTTATTTGTTTATCTTCGTTTCTATTTTTATTTCCATTTTGTTTTGCTATTTTAGTTAGTTAGTTTGTCTTATTTGCAGTTATGTAAGTAGGATCCTCATCTATCTAGTGTAATTGTGGAGTTAAAAATTTGCATGGTTTCAATCTTGAATGCTTGTACTCTCTGGTGTTAAATGAAAATGAGGGTCATGTTTTAAAAAAAGTTTGAGTTGCAACATCCTTCTCCAACACCTTCTGAGGAAGTGTTTGAATTAGTCAGCTTTAGGACACATCACATAAAAGAAAGACTTTTTCAATAATGAAATGTGGATGATGAAGATATTGAGCCTAAACTGACCAAACCATAACAAGATCTTAAATGAATATATGAGAAATAATCCCTTGGATCACCCTGAACACATGTCATTTAAGAGGGACACATCATAATATAATGAAAGGCGTTGTTTCTTAGTTGTGTGATTTTATCTTTTCCATTCATTCATTTGACTCACCACTTCAAAATTCTTGAGTACTTCAAACTATTTTTATTTTATTGCATTTCATAGCATATAAGGTAGTTTACTTGCACAAAGAAAAAAAGTTTTGTATTCGTAGTCATTGATAGTCTTGCATACCATTTTAGCTTGCACAATATAATTCATATAGTGCATTCATTCCACCATTACATGCATTTTCTCTTTTTCCATGTGGATTCTTAAACTTGAAATTAAGAAGATGAGATGCAGAAGATAAAATGAAATGAAAAAAATATATCAAAAGCAAGTTGGGAAGAAAGCGAGAAGCACAATGTGAGACTTGCTGAAAAGAAATTTGATTTTTTTAATAAAAGAAATGAAGTATATTCTACATTCTTTTATGAAAAAGAGTATATTCCACGTGCAAATTCCCAAGTTGAAGAAAAAAAAATAATTAGCTTGTTCTACATGCATCATCTCATGAAAAAGAAAATTAGGCATTAGGTTCATCCATTACATTCTTGTGCATTCATATATGTTCATTCTTCTTGTGCATAAATATATTGGATGTACTCTTGAATTTTTCAATTGCCACCTATTTTCACCATTAATTGCTCTGATTGGTAGGCCACTCTTCACGATTTATCTCCTTGTTCATGTTTACATGGAGATCTGCTTGCAGTTAGTTAGTAGTTAGGAAAGAGAAATTTAGGGTAGGGGATCATGCAATACATCAAGCAAACACCTGAATAATTATGGTGTTAACTGCTTACTTGATAGTGTCATTGACTGAGGGTAGACATCTCTTATTGTAGTTTTTGGTCACTTTAGAGCAGTTAGTGGTTTAGTGGTCAGTGAAGGCCAGTTTAGGGCTTGCTAGGTGGATTGTTTAAGAAAAGAATGTATGTGCTTTGTTCTTTTACTGACTTTTATCAAATAGATCCGATAGTATGTTGCTCGAGGACGAGCAACATTCAAGCTTAGGGGAGTTTGATGCATGTAATTTTAGCCGCTTTTATAGGCTCATTTTCCTTTGTTTTCGGGTGTAGTTTAGACATTTATATGACCTATTATACATGGAATGTCATAGCTAGCCTATATTTCCTTGTTTGCATCAAATCATATGATTTCAATAATTTTTTACTAGCTTTTTATGCATTTTGAGCACTTACGATGCTTTACGTGTTTTCAGGTACAAGGCATATTGACATAGCTCGGTATCACCAACACCACAAAAGTCGGTGGCATCGACTTGACCTCAGAGAGCCGCCCAAAAAAACCTAGATATCAGTGCTATCGACCCAAGAAGTCGGTGCTACCAAGATACCATCAGAGAGCCTCATGTGAATCAAGAAAACTCGATGTTACCGACCCAAAAAGCCGGTACCACCGAGTTAACATCAGAAAGGCGGCTTGATTTCACAAGAATTCGGTGCCACTGAGACATTGTCGATGGTATCGACGGGATTAGAATTGCGCAACCTAACTTAAGAGACTCGGTACCACCAACATATCAAGTTGGTACCACCGAGTCTGCCCGATCAGGCCTGTAACATCCCTGACCTGAGTTATGAACTAACCCTAGGTGTTTTGCCTAAATATGTAATTAAATCCTTGTGATTAACTTTGGGCATGTAATTAAGTTCCTCAGAAACATATATTTCAATTTTGCTCCTTTATATATATAGTTGTATCATTGTTTTGTAATATAGGGATCTATGTGCAAATTACCCAGTTAAGAGATTAACTTGCAAATTGCACATGTTGAGATGTTCCTCTGATGTTGAGACATCATGAGGATGTTTATGATGAAGTTTGAGGGTTTTCCCAAGCTTGAGCACCAAGGTGCAGCTGTGGAAGCAACCCCTGTACTTGAAAACCCTAAATTGGTGAAGAGTGCAATTTACCCAATTTGAGGGGTGCAACTTGTAAAATACATCATATAAAATATCTTTTATAACTTTTGTCATCATTTAGAGTAGAAATGATGAAGAGGGCACTTCATTTGAATAATCATATAATAAAGAACACCTTTGTGATTGAATAATCAAGGTGTATGTATAATAGCCCTTTTATGTGTATGCTTTAGTGATGGGTTGATCCTCTTTTCCTTCAATTCTTGATCTTAGAAGGAGTTTGTCCTTAGAAATAAGATGTGGGGACGTGCAAAGAAGAAATGAAGGACTTAGATGAGAAATGAGGAAAACATATATTCTTATGTTGGAATTTCACCCAATATATATATACCACTTCCTTTGCAAGAAAAGGAACGTTTCTTTCATTCCCTCACTTATCCCCCTTGCTCAAACTGACTAAGGCAGAGCTCTGGAGCATAGGAGAACGACCAGGGAGTTCAAGGTAAGTTTGGATCATCCCTTTTGCTTGAATTCATGGAGGAAACTCGATTTCAAGGTTGAATTCATGGCTAGCTCACCAAGCTTTATCTTTCTAGCCATTCCTTTCCAACTCTTCCTTGGAGAATTCACCTTGGCCGACCTGTGGAGCTCAAAGACGCCATTAAAGACCTGAAGCTTGGAAGCTTGGAGCTCAAGGAACAACCTTTAGGCGGGTTTTATAACTCTAAACCTTATGCTTTGATTATACATCTTTTTCTATGCATATAGTTGCTAGTTTTCTTTCTTCTTCCCTATCTCCCCTTGCATCCTCGCAAGAAAAATTGTGAAGAACTGCTACTGTTCTTGAGGTAGAAGATAAGGGCGTTAATTCCTATTCTTATCTACAGATTTCCACTTTACTAAACGGTCCTAACCAATTAACCATGCAGTTTTCATAACCGTTTGGTGGGCAAACGGTTTCAGGGTCGCATGGAGGCAAACGGCCTTCAAGACCGTTTGGTCCAGTTGACCAAGCGACGATCGTATGAGAATCCTGTTCCTAATTATGTAGGTTGATCACCCACAAAAAAAATTGAGGGGTTAACTCCAAAGGAATCGTGAGATATAAGCAAATCAATTAGCAAATCCAATTGAATTAAGTCCTGATTTTCAATCTATTTAATTTGCCCTTTTTGGGAAAACAGTCTCAAGACCGTTTAAGATGGTTGACCAAGCGTTGACCATTTAAGATTACTGTTCATAATGATGTTGATTAATGATTCACCAAATTTGATGGATTAATTCCAAACGAGTCATGAGTTGAAGGCTAATCAATAGGGCAAACCCTAATTGAAATCAGTGCTGAAACCCCAATGAGTTAATTAGAGACTTTGGGTTGATTATCCCAAACGGTCTCAAGACCATTTGGGGAATCATCCAAACGGTCTCAAGACCGTTTGGGGACCACCCAAGACCATTTAGAGGTATGGGGTCAAGAATAGTTGACCAATTGAAGGTCCAAAGGTACCAAACCATATTGCAATTAAGTATTGATGTAATGATTAACTCAATAGATCAAACCTTGATGAATTTTCACTAGAGTCCAAAGGATGGATGGGCAAACGGTCTCAAGACCGTTTGGAACTCATCCAAACGGTCTCAAGACCGTTTGGTGTCAACCCAAGACCGTTTGGAGGTCTAGGGTTAAGGTAATTTGATCAATTGAGGGCCCAATTATAGTGGGTTATTGAAATAATCAAATTGCTGATTTGTGACTTAATTAAGGTTCAACCCCTATCAAATCAACTTAGATTTTGATGAATTCTTGGGCAAACGGTCTCAAGACTGTTTGGAGGTCATCCAAACGATCTCAAGACCGTTTGGGCCAAGTTTGGGCCCAATTGGAGGTCAATTGATAGGATCAACCTTGAATTGATTCACATTGTTGAATATTGATGACCTTCCAATTTGAAACTCTAATTGAGATGAACTTAACCCTAATTGGCTTTCAATTGAGGGTTAATTTGGTGTCCAATTGATTGAGTCTCATCCTAATTGACTCAATTTTTAAGTGGTTAACATGGCTTTGGCCAATTGAGGGCTTCAACATACTTAATCATAAACATTTGTAACTTTTGAACCGTGTTGGAGGTCCAAACGGTTTGAGCCATTTGGACCAAATGGTCTCAAGACCGTTTGAGGCCAAATGGTCTTAAGACCATTTGGATCCAAATGATCTCAAGACCGTTTGGGCTCAAACGATCTTAAGGTCATTTGGACCAATCGATCTCAAGACAAGTTGATCAAACGGTTTCAAACCGCATAAGCTCAAACGATTTGGAAAGTCAAACCTAGCATACGGTCAACGCATCCAAACGGTTTGGGCAAACGACCTTGAGGTCATACGGTCTTGGAGTCAAACCTAGAAAATGGTGAACGCACTCAAACGGTTTCAAACCGTTTGGTGGTTGAAGGTTGAAACCGTTTGGAGGTTTTCAAGGTTATTTATACCTAATCACTTGAAGTTGTATTTGGTTCAATGGTGATCTAATCTAAACCCTAATGGTAACTTAGAACATTAAGGGACTAAGTGATTAATGAATTGACCCATGATGGTGATCATGAGGTAAATTACCAAAATACCCTTGAGGGGTTTAATTGAGTAATACCTTTTTCTAATAAAACCCTAATCACATGTTAATGGTGTTTTGGCTTATGCTAGCCAATGAGGACGTAATCCAACCTGATCTAGAGTGGTGTTATCACCATCTACTAGTAAGAGGAGAGAGAAAGTATCATAAGAGAGAGAAAGTACCCTTTATAGTGGAAACTTAAGTAAAGTACCTTCAGTACACATGAATGTGCATAATTAGGGTATGATCCACCTATGTGAGATCATGGAAACCCTTATTATGATGTTTAGTGAATCTTAATCTTATCTAGGAACTTTAATGATGATGTTCCTCATACATGATGATGTTACGAGTTCAATTCTCTATGAGGTGAATAGTAAACCCTAATTCTAGGGTGAGGATATGTATTGTGAATAGTAAACCCTGATTGATGAATATTGGGGAACTTGACTCTTCTAAAAGTTTGAAAGTGTAACTTCTAGAATGAATTGTTTACTGTTATCAGTTGAATTAACCATGCAGGTTGTCATGAGATGATGATCATATCCAGGTATGGATTATGAAACTATATTCATTGAAAGCATGCTTTAGCTTTATGAATAGTGATATATCCTGATGCATTGTCAATGGCAACTTATGGATTAAAATGGGCTGTGAGAGCCATAATTACCATCAAGGTCATGCTTTAGAGATGACTTGTGATGAATGTATTGAGATATGATGATTGATGAGAGTTAGGCTTGTTACATTTAGTATTCTCATTTCATAGCTGTTATGCTAATGTTATTGTTTGAAGAACAATGTATGATGTTAAAAGAATACTGAATGTACCTAACTAATCAAGTGTAATGTAGAGCCCTGATCATAGATCCATCATTGTCAGAGATCAAATGATGGTGAAACATGTTTTCCTAAGGGAACTCCTGGATCACATACTTTTGAGTATGTGGGGTATATGGATGTGCAGAACCTTACATCCTAGTGTAGGTGTTTGATGTAGATGTGTAATCCATCAATCCTTCACTACAATCCTATACCGTATCAGTGGATGGTAAACATGAAACCTCCTGATGACGAAGAAAGCACAGATATCTGTATCAGTGGAAGATAAACATGAAATCTCCTGATGACGAAGAGAGTACAGAATGCCACTGTAACTCTAAAAATAGTGAAGGACCAGATTACCCTGGTAAGCTATTATAGTAGAGGCACGAGATGTCCTACAAGTAATCCTCTTACTGACTGAGGAAGGTGAAGGTCATGAGAATCCGGCTCTTTCGATGACCTAGTATGATACCAAGGCACTTAGCAGTGATTGGTTGGAGGATGAGTGGTAAACCTCATCTCCACAGGGCATAAAAGTAATGTTTGAAAAACATAATCCACAGCGTAGCACACCTGTTAGAGATAACTACGAGTTGATTGATTTATGTTACACTATATAGTGCAAATGTCTTCATATTTCATAACTGTTGAACTCATGCTTACTATTATATCTGATGTTGAATACTGTGAAGCTTTTACTGCTTAAGTTATTCTTTGAGGTACTATAATAAAGCTTCTGGCGGAGAGTTATAACTCTCGCTGGGACAATTATGTAAAATTTTCTCACCCCGTAGACTTCAACTTTTTAGGTGGACGTCAAAGACGGAGGAACAGGTCTACAGGTGACCAGTCCCAGCAGCAGTAGCAGTAAAATCTCAGGTGGAGATTTAGCCTGCCATGTGGTGTAGTTAGAGTCAGTCCTATGTGTCCTCTATACTCACAGGTCTTGGAGTCTTTTGGTCTGAGATTTTGGTTATGAGTACTTGAGATTTTGTATCATGTTGTATATAATTACTCAAGAAGTAATTATCTGAGATGTAAACAGTTTATCTCCTTTTATGAAGGAAGTTTTATGGTTTCAATGCTTTATCTCAAAAAGTTTTAATTTCTGCTGATTTTTGGTATTCCGCTGCTAATCGAATCGCTTCCGCTAAGTTTAAATCGTGTTTATATCGTGGTTTGGAGATCAGAGCCCACAAGGCCAACCACAGATTTGCTTCTAATCCAATAATGGATGAAATTTCGGGCCGTAAGTCATGCCTATGACTTAGGGGGCGACGACCAGACCTAGGAATGAGCCGTTTTCATTGTACAACGACTAGAGAGAAAGAAGAGAAGGATGGAGGGCCAAAAGCTTCACCGAGAGTGATCTGAGCACCTACGGAGGACGTTTCTACCGCCGGAAGATAGCAGACCACACGTACTACGGAGGAGATCATTTGGACAACCAAGGATTCAGGGGTTACCTTAGTTTTTACTATGTTCCCCACATTTTTTTTCTTCCCTTGTGTGTGTTTTGTCATGAAAACCATGTGAGACTAAAAACCTTTATTCTTTAGGACCCATGAGTAGCCCAGATATACAATGCATTTGATTTCTATGCATTAATATCAATTTATCTCTTGTTACTAGATATAATTCTATGGATGTCGCTTGTTCTATTTATGCTTGATCACTATGAATGGATTAATAGACACTTAATCATCTCGGGAGAGGGATTAAGGGTTGGAAAATATAGAATTACTCGTTTATTATATCCTTTGGGAAAAGCAACGAATAGACAAGGGGAGAAACCAAGAGTATAGATGTAAAACACCTAACTAATCAAACCAAAAACCACGGGAGTGGGATTGGCATTAGTATAGGCAGTGAATTACACTAAGAAAGTAGGTAATTCTAGCTACAAGCTTCCTATCAAGGAATTGATATAATATGTATTAGTGTGTAGGATAGATTGTAATTGATATCTGTGGCGAAACCATCATCATAAGGAACTCATTCTCTTTCTAATTTACTCAATTCATTTAACCTGTTTGCTTTGGTATTAATTTAGTAATTCAACCCAACTCAAACAACCATCATCGGCTTAGCCAATCGATTCTTAGTTAGTAGTAGTTTCTGGAGAAATGCTTTCCCGTGTTCGACTCGGGCCTCATAGGTCCATTATTACTGTGATACATTCAGTTGCGTTTTGTGCACAATAGACAACACATCATTATAATAGTGATGATTGGGTGACTATGACACATGGGGACTGACTATGAGTGGTAGAGATGGGATTTGTCCATCCTAAGGGAATATGATATCCTAGGCCTCTTGATTAGCAAGACTGTAAAATGTATGGCCGTGAACATGTGAGTCAATATATGATATTGAACTTACATATATCTCAGACAGTCTACTCTAGTTCAAGAAACAAGATTGGATGGTGAATATGGTGACTACTCCGTGTCTCGAGTTCAATCTGGATATCAAAGACGAAGAAATTATACAAACACTATAGCACCAACCACAAATTGTAAGTTAAAGTTGTTCTCCAACTTTCCATTCACTTGGGTAGCATTGATGTGAGACTAGGCACCACTCTTTGCTTGTGATGTCATAAGTTAGTTATAGACATTCACTGCCAACGTGATATGGGACCTATAGGGTCACACACATAGGTATCGACCTAGAAGAGGAGTTTAATCTTGAATGATGATTGAATTGATTGCTAAAGTATTTAGGTATTTAATTTACACAATAGATCAACTGGATACACTACCAGACGATCGTATCACCCTATGAGATGTCCGTTTGGAGTGCCAGACGGTCGGCTCAAATGTTGAGGCGGTCGTTTGGATTGTCAGCATGATCAGAAAATTGAATTGGCTAAGTTATGCCCAAACTGAGGTGTGAACCTATTGGTTCACTCTGTTTAACCGATCAACTCGGCTCGGGTCACCAGCCGACCGTCTGGGTGAGCGAGATGCCAGTCTCGTGGGTGCGAGATCGTTCAGTTCGGGGGGAATTCGATTGCAACAAGGAACTAGTCCCAATGTCATGTCGTGCATTCATTGGATTTGAAATTGCCAAATTCATATGCAATTGGGAAACTGCAAAATGACTGTCTTGTAGTGTGAGATGACCGTCTTGCATTCCAGACGACGATCTAGGTTGCCAGATGACCGTTTGGGTGGTCATAAGTTGTGAAAATTCAAGATCTTCCAATCCTTTCCACTCCCGCATAGACTGGGAACCTTGACCATGACATCTACTATAAATAGAAGGGTACTAGGAGCTTCCCAGAGTACAAGACAAACAATTGAGAATCAGTTGCTTTGACAATTATTGTCCTCTCTAGTTTTGGTAACCTATAGAGAGCCCAAGCAAGTCCTACCCATCAAAGAGAGGGATAGAAAGGGAGAGAATAATCGAGGATCATTGTTGTGAGAGGGCAAGTTTGTGACTAGTATGTCAATGGGAGGGATAACTCCTTCCTGTCTGTTCTAGCGGGACGACAAGAGTTCTAGGTGGTCTATGTGAACTACTCTAGAGGTAGGAGTCCTTTGGTTACTTCTAGGAGGGCAACGTCAACTCATACTCCATGGTAAGATCGTAGGAGTCGCAACAGAAGTTGTCCAGTCTTCTGTCCGTGGTGAAGGCCAAGAGTTGTACTGACACCGTACAAGAGAAACTAGTCAATAGTTGTACATCAAGAATGATGAGGAGATGTCATTGGACTTGCTCCAGGACCAAGAATATACACGAAATCATCCTTCCCATCTTATAGTTATTGACGCGATCTGCTAATTTAAGAGGAATATATTAGATACATTTTTTGTGACCGATGCCTATTCTGTAGCCATATTTTCCTACAGTCCTATCATAGCCAACGTCAATTTATTATATTATGGGATAATCGATATTATTAGATTTTAATTTTATCGTTCTATTATTACATACGATGCAAATAATATCTGTCCAATCAAATATTACGATAATCTCAAACTAATATCTACTATTCTACTAAGTGTGGCCACTCGTCTCTGTCTTCAAATTTTTTTTCAAAATAAAATCTCCGACTCGCGTCCTTAGCCTATTCAACCAACAAAAGTCGAACTCTTCAATGTCTCTTTCTTAAATGTAAGTATAAAACTTGAAACCAATTTAGTAACCCTAGCAAACAAAAATGCTTCATCCAACCAGAGTTTGATGGTTCACAACTGGTTTCTCCATCACAGCACTAACAACGGAAATTCACTCTTGTTGCACTTGGTGATGAGTGGTGATTTTTAGATCCGGAGATTGTATGGATTCTTTGACGTATAACCACAAAATGCATTTTTTACTGTTGGGGATGTTGTACCGATACAGTCCCGGATGTGACGAAAAGTTGTCACGGAAGCGCTACCAACAAGCGTATAAAACCCAAAGAAGAAAAACACCAGATTTAACGTGGAAAACTCTCCCCTCAATAAGGAGAGAAAAACCACGGGGCAATCCTGCTAATAAGCACTATGTAATAAAATTACAACTCACACCTCCCAGATTTAATTACTCCTAAATCCGGGTAGCAACTGTCAACCGCTACTTTACTTCAAGGCAAAGTCGCTGGCCCTCTCTTATAAACCAAGAGAGCTTCTCTACCAGTTGTTCTTGTTCTCTGGCACCCTCTACCACAGAAGGCACCAACAAGCAACTGGAGAACTCACACCTCAACCGGTGGATAATCCAAAGGCCTCCCCAGGGGCCTCTATTTATAGGCCTCCATGCATGTGATTGCAACCAGGAATTCTAGTCCTAGTTCGAATCCTAGTCCAACTGTATGTTGCACATAGGAAATCATATTCCTACTATTCAAGATTTGACTCCTATTAGGATTGGTAGCACAAACCAACCCTCCCAATTGTAAATCCCACTAAGACATGGGCTGGATTATATTCCTAATCCCAACAATCTCCCCCTCCAGCCCATGAGGGAGATGTGGTCTTCAGCGATCATCATTGGGAATGTACACCACAGAGCTTCTTACAAAGATCTAGCTTGTCTCATGTCACCACCTTGGTCATCTTATCAGAAGCATTCTTCTCAGTATGGATATTTTTCAGAGTCAACAACTTCTTCTCTATAACATCACGAAGCCAGTGATATCTCACATCAATGTGCTTTGTCCGTGCATGATGCATTGTGCTCTTGCTCAAGTCAATGGCACTCTGACTATCACAGAAAATAGTCTGGTCAATCTGAATCATCCCCAGCTCCCTTAGAAATCTCACCACCCAGAGAATTTCTTTTCCTGCTTCCGCTGCTGCAATGTATTCTGCCTCTATAGTTGAAAGTGCAACACACTTCTGCAACCTGGACTGCCAAGATATGGCTCCCCCTGCAAAAGTGAAGATATACCCAGAAGTAGATTTCCTGTGATCTATATCACCTGCCATGTCATCATCAACGAAGCCCTTTAGAACTGGTTCCGAACCACCAAACATCAAACACGTGTTGCTCGTGCCTCGTAAGTATCTGAAGATCCACTTGACCGCCTCCCAGTGATCTTTTCCAGGATTTGAGAGAAACCTGCTCACAACGCCAACTGCATGAGCAATATCAGGACGGGTACACACCATTGTGTACATCAAACTCCCTACAACAGAAGAATAGGGAATCCTTGCCATCTCCTCCTTTTCCTCATCAGTAGATGGGCATGACTTCTTACTCAGCTTGAAGTGACCTGAAAGTGGAGTCCCCACGACTTTGGCTTTGCCCATGTTAAACCGCTCAAGTACCCGTTCAACATAACTCTGTTGTGACAACCACAACTTGCACTGTGTCCTGTCACGTGTGATCTGCATCCCCAAAATCTGTCGTGATGGTCCCAAATCCTTCATCTCAAAGGCTTTGGAAAGCTCTGTCTTCAATTTTCTGATCAAACTGAGATCCTGACCCACTATCAACATGTCATCCACATAGAGTAGTAGAATAATGAACCTGTCATTGGGAAACCTCCTGATGTAGACACATGGATCTGCACTTGTCTTCTGGTACTCGTGACTCTGCATGAAAGAATCAAACTTCTTGTACCACTGTCTAGGAGCCTGTTTCAACCCGTACAAACTCTTCTTTAATTTGCAGACTAAGTGGTCTTTCCCCTTGACTTTAAAACCTTCTGGATGCTCCATGTAGATCTCCTCTGTAAGGTCACCGTGAAGGAAAGCTGTCTTCACATCCATCTGCTCAAGCTCCAGATCTAGACTAGCAACCAAGCCTAGAACCAATCTGATAGAACTCATCTTCACAACCGGAGAAAATATCTCATCAAAATCCACTCCTGGTCTTTGACCAAGGCCCTTGACAACAAGTCTGGCTTTGTATCTAATATCACTACCAGTGCCGTCATTCTTCATCCTATAGACCCACTTGTTCTTTAGTACTCTCCGACCCCTGGGAAGTACCACAATCTCATAGGTGTCATTATTCTGCAAAGAATTCATCTCCTCCTGCATCGCCTGATGCCACTGTACTCTGTCTCTATGAGTTTGTGCCTCCTGAAAAGTCTCTGGCTCCCCCTGATCAGTAAGCAAGATATACTGAGATGCCAGATATCTGGATGAAGGATGACGTACTCTGTCAGACCTCCTCAGCTACTACTCTGAGGACTCTGCCTGGTCCTGATCCTACTCCCCCTGCCCAGAAGTCTCTTCCTGTGAAGTTGAATCACTCGTCTGTGCGTCTGGAACTGGACCACTTGATGTGCTATCACTCTGCTGCTCATGGTGATTATGTTGCTCTTCTTCATCATCAGAAGACTGCACCTGTGAAGAAGCTGAATCATCCTCATACTCATCGTCTGAAGAACTGTCACCTGATCCCGCAGCCTCTGCATCATCAACCTCAGGCTCTGTCACTGTCTGACTCTCACAGAAAGTCACATCTCTGTGTCTGGTCATGGTCTTTTTCACTGGATCCCATAACCTATACCCAAACTGTTGATCTCCATAGCCAAGAAAGATACATGACACCGCTTTATCATCCAGCTTTTGCCTCTTTTCCTTGGGAACATGAGCATATGCCTTGCATCCAAATACTCGGAGATGTGAGTAGGATGCATCCTTACCTGTCCATACATGCTCAGGTATATCAAACCCCAAAGGAACTGATGGAGATCGATTTATCAGATAGCAGGCAGTTCTCACTGCCTCACCCCAAAATGTCTTTGGCAAATTTGCAGTCTTCAACATGCATCTGACTTTCTCGACAATAGTACGGTTCATCCTTTCAGCTGTACCATTGTGTTGTGGTGTGCCGGGCTCTGTCCTCTCATGCCGTAGGCCATGCTGCGTGCAGTACGCCTGGAACTCCCTGGAGGTGTACTCTCCTCCATTGTCCGTTCGGAGACACTTTAATTTTTCACCGGTCTCCCGCTCTACCATGGCATGGAACTTTTGGAAACATTGAAAAACCTGATCCTTGGTCTTCAGCAAGTAGACCCACACCTTCCTAGATGCATCATCAATGAATGTGACAAAATACTTATTGCCTCCCAGTGAAGCCATCTCAAACGGACCGCAGACATCCGAATGAACCAACTGTAGAAGCTTTGACTTCACCGCAGACCTTGTCTTGAAAGAAACTCGTCGTTTCTTTCCTGTCTGACATGCATCACATGAATTGAGACCACTATCCTTGCCACAAGGAATCAACCTCTTCTTGGATAGAAGATTCAAGCCCTTCTCACTCATGTGTCCTAACCGTTTGTGCCATAGATCTGTCTGGTTATCCTCAACTGCATGTATACTTCCGTCTCTAAGTACTTTGAGCTTGGTCTTGTATAATGTGCGAGACAGTTTGCCACGTACAATAACCAAAGCCCCCTTGGTGATCTTGCATTTGCCGCCACCAAAATCAAGATGACAACCTTCTCTATCAAAGAAAGAACCAGAGATCAAACTCAGCCGCAAATCTGGAACGTGACGAACATCCTTCAGCGTGAGCGTGCAACCAACACTTGTCTGAACACAAATGTCACCAATCCCGACAATTCTAGAGAAGCTGGAATTTCCCATGTTCACCCTCCCAAAGTCTCCCCTCCTGTATGAAGTGAAGAACTCCTTACTTGGTGAAGCATGATAAGAAGCTGCAGTATCCACCACCCACTCAGAATCATCCTCATCAGCATGCAAACACTGTTCTTGGACTGTTAAGACCACATCGTCATCATCGCACCTATCATCTGAGATCGTCGATGTAGTATTCTTGTCGTCATCTTGCTTGTCTTTGGCTTCAGACCCATGTTTCTTTTTTCAAATCTTGCAATCTCTTTTAAAGTGACCTGGCTTGCCACAATGGAAGCACCCTCTACCATTCTTTGACTTGGATCTACCACGAGACTTCTCGCGGTCTTGGGATTCACTGCGGCTCTTAGATCTACCACGGTCTCTCGCTCTATCAACGCCTCTGCCCTATGTGAAGTGCACCTCTGATCCACTGTCGCCTGAGGCTCGTCGTCGAGTCTCTTCATTCAGTACACTGCTCTTCACCTGGTCAAGTGTCAACTTGCCCTCCTGTGCAGAATTGATGACTGTCACTACGAGTGTCTCCCAACTGTCCGGTAGCGATCCTAGAAGAAGTAGAGCCTGAAGTTCATCATCAAGAACCATCTTCATGGACCCCAACTGATTTACAAGGCTTTGGAATTCATTCATATGCTCGGCGATGTTTGTACCATCCCGGTACTTGAGGTTCACCAACTTTCGGATCAAGAAAGCTTTATTTGTGGAAGTCTTCCGCTCATATAACTTCTTGAGCTTCTCCCACAGATCTTTGGCATTGGTCTCTTCTGAGACGTGATGGAATACGGAGATGTCGAGCCACTTCCGCACTGTTCCGACGGTTTTCCTGTTTAACTTCTTCCAATCTGCATCAGATGTAGTCTCTGGCTTTTGTCCCTCTATCGGATCGTATAGATCTTTGCAATAGAGAATATCCTCCATCTTGGGTTTCCAAATCTGCCAATTTGTGCTTGTCAACTTTATCATCGTCGCATCTTCATCTTTCCCCATCTGGACTTGTATCTGCAACCTCGCTCTGATACCACTTGTTGGGGATGATGTACCGATACAGTCCCGGATGTGACGAAAAGTTGTCACGGAAGCGCTACCAACAAGCGTATAAAACCCAAAGAAGAAAAAACCAGATTTAACGTGGAAAACTCTCCCCCCAATAAGGAGAGAAAAACCACGGGGCAATCCCGCTCATAAGCACTATGTAATAAAATTACAACTCACACCTCCCAGATTTAATTACCCCTAAATCCGGGTAGCAACCGCCAACCGCTACTTTGCTTCAAGGCAAAGTCGCTGGCCCTCTCTTATAAATCAAGAGAGCTTCTCTACCAGTTGTTCTTGTTCTCTGGCACCCTCTACCACAGAAAGCACCAACAAGCAACTGGAGAACTCACACCTCAACCGGTGGATAATCCAAAGGCCTCCCCAGGGGCCTCTATTTATAGGCCTCCATGCATGTGATTGCAACCAGGAATTCTAGTCCTAGTTCGAATCCTAGTCCAACTGCATGTTGCACATAGGAAGTCATATTCCTACTATTCAAGATTTGACTCCTATTAGGATTGGTAGCACAAACCAACCCTCCCAAGTCTAAATCCCACTAAGACATGGGCTGGATTATATTCCTAATCCCAACATTTACTTGGTAAACAACTTCTATATTTTCTTTGACTTACAACCTCCATTGGCCTGATGGGATACGACAACCACGATGATTAACATCTGGGATATGCTTCTTTATCAGGTCGTGTAATGTGGCAGCGAGTAGATCTATTAACCACGACAATTGGATTCGAAAACCCTGACGATTGCAACTTATGTTGTATCCCCTTTCGGCAGATCATTGAATTCTTAAATGAATAATTTATGTTGTCGTCTACATATGAACTGAGACCTTCGGAGATGAAGCACATATGTTCTATGAACTTCTCACTAGCATTGATGCTCATGTCTCTGGTATGAACTTGTGGGGATAGTTGCCTATCGGTTTGTTCGTCATTCTTGTTTGACTGCACTAATCAGTCAGTACGCCATGTGCCTCAATATGGAGATATCAGTTGCACCATTAACGGCAACGATATGATGAAGTTCAATTGTAACAATGCTTTGCCGCAACCACACTAATGGATGGTAACTACGGGATAAATTTGGGATGATGTTTAGACAATTGCCCAAGGTCGTAGATGTAATGAATGTCATCTTTCTAAACTCTAACCAAGTCAATGCATGTGGAAAATCCATGCTTTCCCTCCTCCAGCCTATACATTTTTGGTTTATCGCATGGTTGATCTGAAACAATATTCATGTACAAAGCAATGTCCTACATGTTCTATATGGGGATCCCTCCGTCCCTTAATTATTGTTCCTCACACAGTCCTGACGCCATTCAGTTCATGTGCCCATGAATATCTTGTTACAAATGGTCCTCAGAAAATTGGTCATTCCAATGTATGTGATGGAGTTACACGTCCTTGTATGCGATTTCTTACTACACGATCTTACAGGTGAGTTCCTCTGTGTACTTATGGGTTTTGCATATACTTACAATCATCTTTTATCAATATTTTTTTAACAAAGCTCAGAATTTCTTACCATCCTTAATGCACCAAGGTCTCTGGAAAGGTTGGTATGGAATCATGAATCTATTGTTCATTCATTTTGGATTGCATCCTCATGTTATGTCTTGCAATTACATCGATCCAATGACCCTTTTTCAGTATGCCTTTCATGTGGGTTTAACATCGTGTTATAAGTGGGTTGTACATGTAGATTACCATATCGCATGGCGTGATACACAAATCATGGAAGCAACAAGAATAGCTAGATGATGGGCAAAGTAAGTAACACACACTTCTTTGTTTTTATGAAGATCACCATAAAGCTACGTATGATAAAAGAACTCATGGAAGCATGCAAAAATCTGTAAAAGATAAATAACGAGTTTTACCTCAAGTCTATAGGTGAATTTCCTCCATGTTTTTTTTCGCAACTAATATTTTATATTCCAATTACGCTTTCCAATATCTTATGTGTTCGTTTGCATTATCAATTGTTGCATTGACCATCTGGTAGGCCGCTGGTTTTTATTGTACCACGCCGTCTTTTTCTGTTTATTATTCAGAATTGCAATTCATAATTTGGATTGATTTACAATTCTATCAGATTTCCATTTTATCAATTGCTCATGTTAAACCATCATGTGGTTCCTTTATTTACACTTTCAAGTTGGATAAATAATTGTAATTGCAAGTTTAAGACATGAATTTCATTTGTTACAGTGTGTCATGTGCCATATTAATTAAAGTGTGTCTATTTTTGTCCTTTTATCCATACAAGGAAATCTTATAGTTCTCGATATCAAATAACATCAATATTTATGTTGCCTTTCTTTGTTTATTAAGCATGAAATTTGTTTTTTGAAACCTTAAATACTTTTACGAGTTTTCAGATGACATAAATTTTTGTCAATTAATATTTTCTTAAGCATTTATATATCATGTTTTTCTTAGATATCACCCATGTCCTACATTCTTGATTCATTATATTTACTTATTATTTTTCTTTTCTTTCTTTTGATGTTTGATCCTTATTGTACAAGATGTTGTTCCTTTTTTAGTTGTGAATGAACCATGTGCTGACTTCATTTTCATGATAATGAAGCATTTTAAAACCTTATTTATTAAAGGGTTCAAACTTAATATTTCCATGTAAAGCACTGTAGTTATGTAAGATGCAACATACATATTTGTTGTGCTTATTCAAAGCCTTGAAAAAAAGATGTGTCATGCATTCATTTTCGACAATATTCTTGCCAACAACACAAACCAACTACTCCAAAATAAATGATTATGCCCCAATTCCTTTACAGAAAAAGGACAAAAAGTTTTAACAATGTGTCAGGCTAAATCACATTGATGTGTCATATTGGTATTTCAGTTACTAACCTTTTCTGTGTTAGATAATTATGATTGCACATAAGAAAAAAAAAGTTCTAAGATATGCTTATGCATATGTCACAGAGGAGTATAAAATAGGGGAAAAATGTAAATGTAGATCATGTAGAAATATTCAATAAACTAAACCATGCTTAATTAGTTTTCCATATATAACCAATTTTTAAAATTAAGGTGGAAGCAATAATAGAATTCAAGTAGATAATATGTAAAGAGCAATTATGTTGAGAGATAGTAGTTAAGAAAACAATAAATATTAGAATGATCTTCTAAAAGTAATATTACATTTTATGTTATCTCAAATTTGGCTACCCTTTATGTAGTTGATAATGATATTAGTTAAACATTTGATCCATAATTCTAGCAAATTTCCACCATCAATTTTTCTAGAGAAAACTAAAAAAATTTCATGTGACATTAGAAAATTTTTGATACAATAAGAAAATCATTAGGTAACATAAAGATTTCACAAAAGGGTTTATGTCTCTAATATAATTCTTTTTTAGATATGACAACTTTGCAACATATTCAATCAAATTGATAAAACTTTGGATGATGTTTGTTCATAATAGGAATTCATATGTAAGACAAAATTAACTATGGTTACATGTAACAAAATCCATACCTTATATAGCTTGGTTATCTAAAAATATCTTGATCATACTTTATTCCTCAATCTATACTGTGTGTCTAGCATGCATGATTCAATATTTGAAAAGATCATCATAAAAAATGGTGCCACGAGAGATATGATAACATAAGAATTGAAGACACAAATAATAAGTCTCGAAGTGACATATTATTGTTAAGGATTAAAATAAAAATACACAGCTCCTAAATTCACAATCTACATGAGTCACATTCATCTCCCATTCAAGTGAATATGTTCACTAAAAATAATTTCGTAGATAAAATGTCATATATGAGAAACCATATCATTATGATGCTCGTCTGGCTCATGTTTGATTACCATTCACTCTCACATGAATACTATGTATATATAAATATGTTTATAGGTACAAAAATAATTCTAGAACATTTTTATTCAAAGAATGACACATTAAGGGTTGTTGAATTTGTATAATTTAGTTATATAAATGCATTATCTATATCTTTTAAGAAGAAATATGTTACATTGTAATCATTCGTTGATCTACATGAAAAGTTGAGTTTTTTTCTACAAAATTTGAGTATTGTCTTCCACACAATGTATACTTCACATAGTTTTAAAATTGATAGTGAAATCTTGTATATTAGGAAGTGTTTATAAATGACTTTGATCCATTTTGTAACTCATTATCAAGTAATTTCAATACTAGAAGCTGAAGTTAGAATGTAACACATCATACCAATTCAGTAAATTACTATGTACTTATAATTGTATCTTAAATGTGGAATACCTTACTATAAGTGAGAAATGAAATCAATTTATGTTCTTACTGGTGAAGCTACTAAAATAGCAATTGGTAGAAGTTACATTTTGAAAAAAATAGAAAATAGATTACATTAATCATTGAATTTCTTTTTGTTTTGACATATATTACAGGTTTGCAAAATATAGATAATACTCTTGTCCTTTTCCCACATTGTGTGTCACTTTTAAAAATAACTAAGATAACAATTGTATGTGTATTACAATAAAAACTTATTCATGCATCATCAATAAAGTTTCAGAGTTAGTTTAAAAGAAGAATAAATCTACAAAGAAGCCTTAGAGATGGTTTAGTTACATAATTAATGTGAAAAATATACTTATGAAAAGAAAAATAATTGAAGTACCATATTTTTTTTGGTAAAAAAGGCATAAAAATCACAAAATAAAAGATAAAGATACGCATGTAGAAGATATTTTTATAAAGAACGAAATTAGAATGTTATAAATGAAACAAGATCGTGATGCATTCTATTACTAAGCTTATAATCTTTATTTTAAGTTTTTTTAGAGACATGTTTTTTTATTCATAAAAATTGTCACGTGCAAAGCACGTATATATATATATATATATATATATATATATATATATATATATATATATATATATGCAATTTACAAGCGTCACCCAAAAAGCAGTTTTGGTGGTGGATGTACAACAGGGTTATGGCCAATAACCCCTATTATCTGTGTATGGTTGTATGGTTGGTTTATCCTTTTATTTCGGTCTGTGTACCGAGCCTCTATATTATCTTCCCAATGTAAAAGTATTATTCTTTCCTACCCTTACTCTCCTCGAATGTAAACTCAAGGTTTCTCCATAATTATGTAAAAGTAGGATAATTTACTTTCCTGTTACGATGAAGAAGAAAGAGGTTCAAGATGATGCCAACCGACCCTCTAGGAGACGAGCCAACCGATTCACTAGAGGAGTAAGGAGGACCAAATAGATGAGCCGACACAAGCAGCTGGTGGACCCGACCGATTGGCTGGAGGATCCAGTAGATGGTGGACCGATGTACCAGATGACCTGTGAGATGACCAAATGACCGACCAGGAGGTGAGTCGATCAGTTCAAGGGTGAACCGATCAACCTGGATTGGAAAGCACAAATCTTCATCAACAACATATTTCTACATGTGATGTAGACCTAGGATATGCTAATTCCTTGTGGTTCCAAGGAATTACATTAGGTTGGACATAACCATCACTTTTATTTATTGAATGTTTTTGTTGTGGGATATAACATGTATATGATACATACTATATATGTGGTGATTGGATAAAGTATATATATATATATATATATATATATATATATATATATATATATATATATATATATATATATATATACAAACTCCCTCAAATAAAAAATATATTAAGTCTTAGATGCTTTCAACAACAACCCACATGAAAAGCTTGATCAACCAAGCTTAGGTTACACCTTCACGTGGTGTACCATCTATCTCATGGAAGTGTGTTGGTAGATATGTAGGTTCTTCCTTTGTAGGATGCATATCTATTGTGTTGGCTATTGGGTCATGCTTAAACTAGTGATTCTTAGGGTGTCTAAGCCCAGAAGCATGCATATGAGTATGGCAAGGAGTTGCACATATCATCTATCCAAAATTGCATATGATGCAATATCCAAAAGTTGCCTACCCTATTTATTGACTATGTTTTAAGGTGTTGGTCGGGCCACAATTGAATTATCTTGGATCTAAATATTATACGCTGCAATATTATGAATTGATATGTGAGGGCTATCAATTTGAATTAAAATAGTGGGAGCGATAATAATTAAAGACCTAATTCTTATCGTCAAATTTTTAGATCAAATCAAAAGTTTTGGACAAATGGAAATTTTCTCTTGTAGAATCAAATGACGAACAAATCCATATTGCGATCGGTTCTTAAGAAGGACAAACTTGACGAAAAAAAATTCCACAACTGGTCTTGGACTTTGAGAATGGTTCTCAATGAAGAGTGCAAGCTCTATGTGCTTGACAAACTGGTGCCATAAATACTTGCTCCTAATGCACCTAGGGCACAAGTGGATGCTTACTGGAAGCATGCCAATGATGCCTTAGAGATAAAGTACCTTATGCTTAGTTGCATGAACTATGAGTTGAATGAGTAGTGTGATGACATGAGTGTTTTTGAGATGGTAGCACATCTTAAGAAAGTAAAACTTGTCCTTAAAAAGCAAGAAAGGGACAATATCCTAAAGGTACTTGAGTCTAAGCTGACAGAGGGAACCTCAGTAGAAGAACATGTGCTCAATATGATTGGACATGTGTATCATCTTGAAGAATTGAGATTCACCTTGAGCCAAGATTTGGCCACAAATATGATTCTAAAGTCAATGCATAATCATATAGCCTCTTTATTGCATGTCATCATGTGAATAATGTGGCTGACCACATGTCAGACTTGCTTGCCATGTTGATTCATGCTGAAGCAAAATTGAAGAAGGACAATCCTGTGATGATGATCAATGGAGCTGAGTCCAAGGATCAAATCAAGGCCAAGAAGAGTTCTTAGGTCGAGCCTAAATCCAAATTTCCAACACTCAAGATAAGGAGAAAGAAAAGTACAAGAGGAACTCAACCTTTGTACTTGAAGGCTTTCATGAAGAAGAAGATGGGGATGGTGATATGCACTTTAGGTATATGCATTATTGAGATAAACCTATCTACTTCTTCATCATGGGTACTAGATACCGAATGTGGATCTCACATATGTTCTCATATGCAGGATCTGAAAGGAAGTAGACCTATGGGAAAAGGGGAGGTGGAACTATGAGTTGCTAATGGTGCAAGAGTTGCAGCCAACACACTTGGAACCTATAGTATATCTCTACCCACATGACTCATAATAGAGTTAAAAAAACTTCTATTATGTACCTTCTATAAATAGAAACAACATTTTTGTATCTTGTATGGACACAGATGCATTTGATTTCCATATTTAAAATGGTCGATGTTCTATTCCAAAAGATGGGATCTTTTATGGTAGTGCCCCAATGTCTTATGGTCTTTATTTTTTAGATATAAAGGTAGTTGTTTATAACGTGAATAACAAAAGACTAAAAGTCAACAACTCAAATAAAACATACCTTTGACATTGTCATCTAGGACACATAAATGAGAAACTCATATCTAGACACCATAAGGATGGTTATCTAGACTCTTTTGATCTAGAATCAATGGAGACATGTGAATCTTGTTTGTTGGGAAATATGGGTAAAAGCCATTTCACTGGTAACAATGAGAGGGTGGGTGATCTATTAGGACTCATACATACTGATGTGCGTGGACCTTTTACAACAACCACTAGAGGTGGGTATCAATACTTCATTACCTTCACTGGTGGAACATGGAAGAGCAGAAGAGACCTGGGATAGATTCCTCGTGGGAAGAGTTTCGTCGGGAATTTATCAATAGATATTTTCCAAAGACCTTCCTAGACAAGAAGATCTCTCAGTTTGAGAGATTGAGGCAGGGCATGATGAACATTAGCGAATATGAAGCTAAATTCATGGAGTTGTTGCGGTTCTGTCTGCACATGGCTGCCACAGAAGAGGAAAGAATCAGGAGATTCGAGAAGGGTTTGAATGCTGATATATCAACCCCTGTGTCTGCCTTAGAAAACTGAGAGAGATTCTCTACCTTCGTTGAGTCAGTCCGAAGGATAGAGAGATTTGTGGTTGAGAAGAGGCAAACCCAGAAAAGATATCCACAGTTCCAGGGTTCTTCATCTAGGGATTTCAAGAAACCAAGATTTTCTGCACCTAACCCTCCACCACCCAGATCAAGTTCCCAAACTCAGTGGTCACCAAGTAGAGGCAGGGGATGAAGCCTACCTCAACAAGAGACTCACACTTCTGCATCAATGTCAGTTACTGGACCACCAAGACCACAACAACTGGAAAGAAGTTGCTACAACTGTGGGAAGGTGGGACACTTGATGAAGGACTGCCGATCTAGGCCTATCAGTGTGACACAACCTCAGAGGCAGAGTCAACAGGGATCTCAGAGAAGGCAATCTCAAGGAGCAGCTCAAGGACGTGGACAAGCATCTCAAGCTGGATCATCAGCACCACCTCAACACCAGGCGACAGCAAGATTCTATGCTATGAACCCACCTGAAGCAGTGGTCAATCCACGGGTAGTGGCAGGTCAGATGGAACTTTTATATTCTGATATGTCTACATCCTGTGTTGTATCTGTTCTGATTGACCTGGGTGCTACACACTCTTTTATCACTCGGAGAGTGATTCGTAACTGCAATATGACGGTTAGTCATAGGGCAGATAGTTTGTTGTTAGAGACTCCGTTGAGTGGGCCTGCCGTTTTGCAGGAGGTATGTTCTCCCTGCATCCTCTTCTTTTCTGACCATCGCATTCAAGTGGACCTTATACCACTTGATATGCAAGGATTTGATATAATCCTCGGGATGGATACCTTAGAAAGGTATAGAGTTGTCTTGGATTGTGAATCGAAGTTGGTTGTGTTTGCTGATGAAGGCAACACATGGATCTTTCAAGGTGAAAGAAAGATTCTGCCCATCTGTCTTGTATCAGCTATGGTTGCTGATAAGCTGTTGAGGCAAGGATGTTATGCATTCCTGGCCCATGTGGTAGATGTTACCATGGAAAGTTCCAATCCTGCTAAAGTTCCCATAGTCAGGGAATTCAAGGATGTGTTTACTGAAGAACTTCCTGGTATACCACCACCTCGGGAGATTGATTTTGAGATCAATTTGGTCCCAGATACAAAACCCATAGCCCAGACTCCCGTATAGGATGGCGCCTACCGAGATGGCAGAACTCAAGAAACAACTTCAAGAGTTACTTGAGAAGGGTTTTATCTGACCGAGCACTTCACCTTGGGGTGCTCCGGTCTTGTTTGTTAAAAAGAAAGATGGGTCAATGCGGTTGTGCATTGACTACAGACAACTTAATAAAGTAACAATAAAGAACAAGTACCCTCTGCTGAGGATTGATGATCTTTTTGACCAGTTGCGTGGTGCAACAGTCTTCTCAAAGATAAATTTGAGATCTGGATATCATCAACTCCGTATTAAGGATAGTGACATATCCAAGTCTGCTTTTAGGACAAGATATGGTCACTATGAGTTCACGGTTATGTCGTTTGGACTAACCAATGCACCAGCTGCATTCATGGAACTCATGAATAGAGTTTTTCGACCCTTCCTTGATCAGTGTGTTGTCGTTTTCATAGATGACATTCTGATCTATAGTAAGGATGCTCAGCAGCATGAGCAGCATCTTCGCCAAGATTTGACCTTGCTAAGAGAACACAAGCTGTATGCTATTTTTAGCAAGTGTGAGTTCTGGCTGTCGGAGGTATCTTTTCTTGGACATGTGATATCTGCATCGGGAATTCGTGTTGACCCTACAAAGGTAGAATCTATTCTACAGTGGGAACAACTGAAGACGCCGACGGAGATTCGAAGCTTCTTGGGGTTAGCAGGCTATTATCGAAGGTTCATTAAGAATTTCAGTTCCATAGCCTTACCCTTGACTAAGTTGACTCGGAAAGATGTTCCTTTTGTTTGGAGTGATAAGTGTTAGCAATCTTTCCAACTGTTGAAGGAGAAGTTGACAAGTGCACACATACTTGTGCTACCTGAGCAAGGCAAAGGATATATAGTTTTCTGTGATGCTTCTAAGAATGGACTAGGGTGTGTGTTGATGCAGGATAAACAAGTAATTTCTTTTGCTTCTCGACAGCTTAAGAAACACGAAGAGAATTATCCGACACACGATCTGGAGTTAGCTGCTGTAGTTCATGCCCTGAAGATCTGGAGACATTATCTTTATGGAGATACGTTTCATATTTTCACTGACCATAAGAACCTTAAGTACATCTTCTCTCAGCATGAGCTCAATATGAGACAACGCCGCTGGATGGAATTAATCAAGGACTACGATTGTACGATTGATTACCATCCGGGGAAGGCTAATGTGGTTGTTGATGCCTTGAGTAGGAAATCAACAACATCAACCATGGAAAGGGCACAACTAAACTCTTTAGTATGCTCTAGAAGGGATATGCTTATCGCTTTGAGGCAAGACAATGTACAGTTGAAGGTGTCATTGTTAGCCGGGTTGATGGCTAAGATGCATATTAAACCTACCCTAAGAGAGCAGATTAAGGAGGAAAAACATGTTGATGTTGTAGTTCAGCAGATTAGATCGGGGTATGGAAATGAGAAGCGAGATAGTTTCCATGATTCAGATGATCATGTAGCATGTTATCATGGGAGGATGATAGTGCCGGATGTGGACAACTTGAGGAAGTTAGTCCTGGAAGAAGATCATTCTTCGATGTATGCCATGCATCCAGGGAGCACCAAGATATATCGAAACTTGAAAGATATGTATTGGTGGCCTGGAATGAAGAAGGATGTTGCAGAATTTGTTCTGAGGTGTCCTGTGTGTCAGCAAGTTAAAGCTGAACACCAGAAGCCTGTAGGAACAATGCAACCTTTACCCATACCACAGTGGAAGTGGGACCATGTGACCATGGACTTTGTTGTTGGCCTACCCAGGACAAGCAAAGGACATGATTCCATTTGGGTAGTTGTATATAGGTTGACTAAGATAGCACATTTCTTACCTGTCAAAACAACCTATTCTGCTGAAAAGTTATCACAGTTATATGTTCAAGAGATAGTGCATTTGCATGGAGTTCCTGTCACTATAGTTTCTGACAGAGGTCCCCAGTTTACAAGTCATTTTTGGGAACGACTTCATAATGCTTTAGGCACCCAGTTAAGGTTTAGTACGACCTTTCATCCATAGACTGATGGACAGTCGGAAAGGACCATACAGACCTTGGAAGACCTGTTGAGAACATGTGTTCTCCAGTTTACCGGAAGTTGGGATCTACACCTAAGCTTGATAGAGTTTGCCTATAACAATAGCTATCAGCATAGTATTGATATGGCACCTTATGAAGCCTTGTATGGTAGACGTTGTAGATCACCCTTGTGTTGGTATGAGACTGGTGAGCATCAGTTGTTAGGACCTGATCTTGTGCAGCAAACTACAGAAAAGATTAAGGTAATACAGCAATAGATTAAGACTGCACAAGATAGGCAGAAATCTTATGCTGACAAGCGTCGTAGACCCTTAGAGTTCTAGGTTGGAGACAAAGTGTATCTCAAGCTCTCGCCTTGGAAAGGAGTCCTTCGTTTTGGAAAGAAAGGGAAGTTAGCTCCTAGATTTATGGGGCCTTATCCAATCATTGAACGGATTGGAAAAGTAGCCTATAAACTAGAGCTGCCACCAGAGTTACAGAGGTTACATCCTGTGTTTCACATTTCTATGCTAAAGAAATGTCACCCAGACACTGAGTCAATTCTACAACCTATGGAGGTAGAATTGAATGATGATATATCTTATGAGGAAGGACCAGTGTCAATCCTTGATAACAGAATTAAAAAGTTAAAGAAGAAAGATTTAAGCCTTGTGAAAGTTCTTTGGAACCACCGTGGTGTTGAAGAAGCCACTTGGGAACTAGAGGATGAGATGAGAAGGAAATACCCTGCCCTTTTCTCTTAATACATTTTATCGATTTCGGGGACGAAATCCTTGTAAAGGGTGGATAATTTGTAACATCCCTGACCTGGGTTATGAACTAACCCTAGGTGTTTTGCCTAAATATGTAATTAAATCCTTGTGATTAACTTTGGGCATGTAATTAAGTTCCTCAGAAACATATATTTCAATTTTGCTCCTTTATATATATAGTTGTAGCATTGTTTTGTAATACAGGGATCTATGTGCAAATTACCCAGTTAAGGGATTAACTTGCAAATTGCACATGTTGAGATTTTCCTATTATGTTGAGACATCATGAGGATGTTTATGATGAAGTTTGAGGGTTTTCCCGAGCTTGAGCACCAAGGTACAGCTGTGGAAGCAACCCCTGTACTTGAAAACCCTAAATTGGTGAAGAGTGCAATTTACCCAATTTGAGGGGTGCAACTTGTAAAATACATCATCTAAAATATCTTTTATAACTTTTGTCATCATTTAGAGTAGAAATGATGAAGAGGGCACTTCATTTGAATAATCATATAATAAAGAACACCTTTGTGATTGAATAATCAAGGTGTATGTATAATAGCCCTTTTATGTGTATGCTTTAGTGATGGGTTGATCCTCTTTGCCTTTAATTCTTGATCTTAGAAGGAGTTTGTCCTTAGAAATAAGATGTGGGGACGTGCAAAGAAGAAGGGAAGGACTTATATGAGAAATGAGGAAAACATATATTCTTATGTTGGAATTTCACCCAATATATATATACCACTTCCTTTGCAAACGTTTCTTTCATTCCCTCACTTACCCCCCTTGCTCAAACCGACTAAGGCAGAGCTCTGGAGCATAGGAGAACGACCAGGGAGTTCAAGGTAAGTTTGGATCATCCCTTTTGCTTGAATTCATGGAGGAAACTCGATTTCAAGGTTGAATTCATGGCTAGCTCACCTAGCTTTATCTTTCTAGCCATTCCTTTCCAACTCTTCCTTGGAGAATTCACCTTGGCCGACCTGTGGAGCTCAAAGACGCCATTAAAGACCTGAAGCTTGGAAGCTTGGAGCTCAAGGAACAACCTTTAGGCGGGTTTTATAACTCTAAACCTTATGCTTTGATTATACATCTTTTTCTATGCATATAGTTGCTAGTTTTCTTTCTTCTTCCCTATCTCCCCTTGCATCCTCGCAAGCAAAATCGTGAAGAACTGCTACTGTTCTTGAGGTAGAAGATAAGTGCGTTAATTCCTATGCTTATCTACAGATTTCCACTTTACTAAACGGTCCTAACCAATTGCCCATGCGGTTTGCACAACCGTTTGGTGGGCAAACGGTTTCAGGGTCGCATGGAGGCAAACGGTCTTCAAGACCATTTGGTCCAGTTGACCAAGCGACGACCGTATGAGAATCCTGTTCCTAATTATGTAGGCTGATCACCCACAAAAAAAATTGAGGGGTTAACTCCAAAGGAATCGTGAGATATAAGCAAATCAATTAGCAAATCCAATTGAATTAAGTCCTGATTTTCAATCTATTTAATTTGCCCTTTTTGGGCAAACGGTCTCAAGACCATTTAAGATGGTTGACCAAGCGTTGACCGTTTGGGATTACTGTTCATAATGATGTTGATTAATGATTCACCAAATTTGATGGATTAATTCCAAACGAGTCATGAGTTGAAGGCTAATCAATAGGGCAAACCCTAATTGAAATCAGTGCTGAAACCCCAATGAGTTAATTAGAGACTTTGGGTTGATTAGCCCAAACGGTCTCAGGACCGTTTGGGGAATCATCCAAACGGTCTCAAGACCGTTTGGGGACCACCCAAGACCGTTTAGAGGTCTGGGGTCAAGAATAGTTGACCAATTGAAGGTCCAAAGGTACCAAACCATATTGCAATTAAGTATTGATGTAATGATTAACTCAATAGATCAAACCTTGATGAATTTTCACTAGAGTCCAAAGGATGGATGGGCAAACGGTCTCAAGACCGTTTGGAACTCATCCAAACGGTCTCAAGACCGTTTGGTGTCAACCCAAGACCGTTTGGAGGTCTAGGGTTAAGGTAATTTGATCAATTGAGGGCCCAATTATAGTGGGTTATTGAAATAATCAAATTGCTGATTTGTGACTTAATTAAGGTTCAACCCCTATCAAATCAACTTAGATTTTGATGAATTCTTGGGCAAACGGTCTCAATACCGTTTGGAGGTCATCCAAATGATCTCAAGACCGTTTGGGCCAAGTTTGGGCCCAATTGGAGGTCAATTGATAGGATCAACCTTGAATTGATTCACATTGTTGAATATTGATGACCTTCCGATTTGAAACTCTAATTGAGATGAACTTAACCCTAATTGGCTTTCAATTGAGGGTTAATTTGGTGTCCAATTGATTGAGGATCATCCTAATTGACTCAATTTATAAGTGGTTAACATGGCTTTGGCCAATTGAGGGCTTCAACATACTTAATCATAAACATTTGTAACTTTTGAACCATGTTGGTGGTCCAAACGGTCTCAAGACCGTTTGAGGCCAAATGGTCTTAAGACCATTTGGATCCAAACGATCTCAAGACCGTTTGGGCTCAAACGATCTTAAGGTCGTTTGGACCAATCGATCTCAAGACAAGTTGATCAAACGGTTTCAAACCGCATAAGCTCAAACGGTTTGGAAAGTCAAACTTAGCATACGATCAACGCATCCAAACGGTTTGGGCAAATGACCTTGAGGTCATACGGTCTTGGAGTCAAACCTAGCAAACGGTGAACGCACCCAAACGGTTTCAAACCGTTTGGTGGTTGAAGGTTGAAACCGTTTGGAGGTTTTCAAGGTTATTTATACCTAATCACTTGAAGTTGTATTTGGTTCAATGGTGATCTAATCTAAACCCTAATGGTAACTTAGAACATTAAGGGACTAAGTGATTAATGAATTGACCCATGATGGTGATCATGAGGTAAATTACCAAAATACCCTTGAGGGGTTTAATTGAGTAATACCTTTTTCTAATAAAACCCTAATCACATGTTAATGGTGTTTTGGCTTATGCTAGCCAATGAGGACGTAATCCAACCTGATCTAGAGTGGTGTTATCACCATCTACTAGTAAGAGGAGAGAGAAAGTATCATAAGAGAGAGAAAGTACCCTTTATAGTGGAAACTTAAGTAAAGTACCTTCAGTACACATGAATGTGCATAATTAGGGTATGATCCACCTATGTGAGATCATGGAAACCCTAATTATGATGTTTAGTGAATCTTAATCTTATCTAGGAACTTTAATGATGATGTTCCTCATACATGATGATGTTATGAGTTCAATTCGCCATGAGGTGAATAGTAAACCCTAATTCTAGGGTGAGGACATGTATTGTGAATAGTAAACCCTGATTGATGAATATTGGGGAACTTGACTCTTCTAAAAGTTTGAAAGTGTAACTTCTAGAATGAATTGTTTACTATTATCAGTTGAATTAACCATGCATGTTGTCATGAGATGATGATCATATCCAGGTATGGATTATGAAACTATATTCATTGAAAGCATGCTTTAGCTTTATGAATAGTGATATATCCTGATGCATTGTCAATGGCAACTTATGGATTAAAATGGGCTGTGAGAGCCATAATTACCATCAAGGTCATGCTTTAGAGATGACTTGTGATGAATGTATTGAGATATGATGATTGATGAGAGTTAGGCTTGTTACATTTAGTATTCTCATTTCATAGTTGTTATGCTAATGTTATTGTTTGAAGAACAATGTATGATGTTAAAAGAATACTGAATGTACCTAACTAATCAAGTGTAATGTAGAGCCCTGATCATAGATCCATCATTGTCAGAGATCAAATGATGGTGAAACAGGTTTTCCTAAGGGAACTCCTGGATCACATACTTTTGAGTATGTGGGGTATATGGATGTGTAGAACCTTACATCCTAGTGTAGGTGTTTGATGTAGATGTGTAATCCATCAATCCTTCACTACAATCCTATACCGTATCAGTGGATGGTAAACATGAAACCTCCTGATGACGAAGAAAGCACAGATATCCGTATCAGTGGAAGATAAACATGAAATCTCCTGATGATGAAGAGAGTACAGAACGCCACTGTAACTCTAAAAATAGCGAAGGACCAGATTACCCTGGTAAGCTATTATAGTAGAGGCACGAGATGTCCTACAAGTAATCCTCTTACTGACTGAGGAAGGTGAAGGTCATGAGAATCCGGCTCTTTCGATGACCTAGTATGATACCAAGGCACTTAGCAGTGATTGGTTGGAGGATGAGTGGTAAACCTCATCTCCACAGGGCATAAAAGTAATGTTTGAAAAACATAATCCACAGCGTAGCACACCTGTTAGAGATAACTATGAGTTGATTGATTTATGTTACACTATATAGTGCAAATGTCTTCATATTTCATAACTGTTGAACTCATGCTTACTATTATATCTGATGTTGAATACTGTGAAGCTTTTACTGCTTAAGTTATTCTTTGAGGTACTATAATAAAGCTTCTGGCGGAGAGTTATAACTCTCGCTGGGACAATTATGTAAAATTTTCTCACCCCGTAGACTTCAACTTTTTAGGTGGACGTCGAAGACGGAGGAACATGTCTACAGGTGACCAGTCCCAGCAGCAGTAGCACCAGGAGTAGCAATAAAATCTCAGGTGGAGATTTAGCCTGCCATGTGGTGTAGTTAGAGTCAGTCCTATGTGTCCTCTGTACTCACAGGTCTTGGAGTCTTTTGGTCTGAGATTTTGGTTATGAGTTCTTGAGATTTTGTATCATGTTGTATATAATTACCCCAGAAGTAATTATCTGAGATGTAAACAGTTTATCTCCTTTTATGAAGGAAGTTTTATGGTTTCAATGCTTTATCTCAAAAAGTTTTAATTTCCGCTGATTTTTGATATTCCACTGCTAATCGAATCGCTTCCGCTAAGTTTAAATCATGTTTATATCGTGGTTTGGAGATCAGAGCCCACAAGGCCAACCACATATTTGCTTCTAATCCAATAATCGATGAAATTTTGGGCCGTAAGTCATGCCTATGACTTAGGGGGCGACGACCAGACCTAGGAACGAGCCGTTTTCATTGTACAACGACTAGAGAGAAAGAAGAGAAGGACGGAGGGCCAAAAGCTTCACCGAGAGTGATCTGAGCACCTACGGAGGACGTTTCTACCGCTGGAAGATAGCAGACCACACGTACTACGGAGGAGATCGTCTGGACAACCAAGGATTCGGGGGTTACCTTAGTTTATACTATGTTCCCCACATTTTTTTTCTTACCTTGTGTGTGTTTTGTCATGAAAACCATGTGAGACTAAAAACCTTTATTCTTTAGGACCCATGAGTAGCCCAGATATACAATGCATTTGATTTCTATGCATTAATATCAATTTATCTCTTGTTACTAGATATAATTCTATGGATGTCGCTTGTTCTATTTATGTTTGATCACTATGAATGGATTAATAGACACTTAATCATCTCGGGAGAGGGATTAAGGGTTGGAAAATATAGAATTACTCGTTTATTATATCCTTTGGGAAAAGCAACGAATAGACAAGGGGAGAAACCCAGAGTATAGATGTAAAACACCTAACTAATCAAACCAAAAACCGCGGGAGTGGGATTGGCATTAGTATAGGAAGTGAATTACACTAAGAAAGTAGGTAATTCTAGCTACAAGCTTCCTATCAAGGAATTGATATAATATGTATTAGTGTGTAGGATAGATTGTAATTGATATCTGTGGCGAAACCATCGTCATAAGGAACTCATTCTCTTTCTAATTTACTCAATTCATTTAACCTGTTTGCTTTGGTATTAATTTAGTAATTCAACCCAACTCAAACAACCATCATCGGCTTAGCCAATCGATTCTTAGTTAGTAGTAGTTTCTGGAGAAATGCTTTCCCGTGTTCGACTCGGGCCTCATAGGTCCGTTATTACTGTGATACGTTCAGTTGCGTTTTGTGCACAATAGACAACACATCATTATAATAGTGATGATTGGGTGACTATGACACATGGGGACTGACTATGAGTGGTAGAGATGGGATTTGTCCATCCTAAGGGAATATGATATCCTAGGCCTCTTGATTAGCAAGACTGTAAAATGTATGGCCGTGAACATGTGAGTCAATATATGATATTGAACTTACATATATCTCAGACAGTCTACTCTAGTTCAAGAAACAAGATTGGATGGTGAATATGGTGACTACTCCGTGTCTCGAGTTCAATCTGGATATCAAAGATGAAGAAATTATACAAACACTATAGCACCAACCACAAATTTTAAGTTAAAGTTGTTCTCCAACTTTCCATTCACTTGGGTAGCATTGATGTGAGACTAGGCACCACTCTTTGCTTGTGATGTCATAAGTTAGTTATAGACATTCACTGCCAACGTGATATGGGACCTATAGGGTCACACACATAGGTATCGACCTAGAAGAGGAGTTTAATCTTGAATGATGATTGAATTGATTACTAAAGTATTTAGGTATTTAATTTACACAATAGATCAACTGGCTACACTACCAGACGATCGTATCACCCTATGAGATGTCCGTTTGGAGTGCCAGACGGTCGGCTCAAATGTTGAGGCGGTCGTTTGGATTGTCAGCATGATCAGAAAATTGAATTGGCTAAGTTATGCCCAAACTGAGGTGTGAACCTATTGGTTCACTCTGTTTAACCGATCAACTCGGCTCGGGTCACCAGCCGACCGTCTGGGTGAGCGAGATGCCAGTCTCGTGGGTGTGAGATCGTTCAGTTTGGGGGGAATTCGATTGCAACAAGGAATTAGTCCCAATGTCATGTCGTGCATTCATTGGATTTGAAATTGCCAAATTCATATGCAATTGGGAAACTGTAAAATGACTGTCTTGTAGTGTGAGATGACCGTCTTGCATTCCAGACGACGATCTAGGTTGCCAGATGACCGTTTGGGTGGTCATAAGTTGTGAAAATTCAAGATCTTCCAATCCCTTCCACTCCCGCATAGACTGGGAACCTTGACCATGACATCTACTATAAATAGAAGGGTACTAGGAGCTTCCCAGAGTACAAGACAAACAATTGAGAATCAGTTGCTTTGACAATTATTGTCCTCTCTAGTTTTGGTAACCTATAGAGAGCCCAAGCAAGTCCTACCCATCAAAGAGAGGGATAGAAAGGGAGAGAATAATCGAGGATCATTGTTGTGAGAGGGCAAGTTTGTGACTAGTATGTCAATGGGAGGGATAACTCCTTCCTGTCTGTTCTAGCGGGACGACAGGAGTTCTAGGTGGTCTATGTGAACTACTCTAGAGGTAGGAGTCTTTTGGTTACTTCTACGAGGGCAACATCAACTCATACTCCATGGCAAGATCGTAGGAGTCGCAACAGAAGTTGTCCAGTCTTCTGTCCGTGGTGAAGGCCAAGAGTTGTACTGACACCGTACAAGAGAAACTAGTCAATAGTTGTACATCAAGAACGATGAGGAGATGTCGTTGGACTTGCTCCAGGACCAAGAATATACACGAAATCATCCTTCCCATCTTCTAGTTATTGACGCGATTTGCTAATTTAAGAGGAATATATTAGATACATTTTTTGTTACCGATGCCTATTATGTAGCCATATTTTCCTACAGTCCTATCATAGCCAACGTCAATTTATTATATTATGGGATAATCGATATTATTAGATTTTAATTTTATCGTTCTATTATTACATACGATGCAAATAATATCTGTCCAATCAAATATTACGATAATCTCAAACTAATATCTACTATTCTACTAAGCGTGGCCACTCGTCTCCGTCTTCAATTTTTTTTTCAAAATAAAATCTCCGACTCGCGTCCTTAGCCTATTCAACCAACAAAAGTCGAACTCTTCAATGTCTCTTTCTTAAATGTAAGTATAAAACTTGAAACCAATTTAGTAACCCTAGCAAACAAAAATGCTTCATCCAACCAGAGTTTGATGGTTCACAACTGGTTTCTCCATCACAGCACTAACAACGGCAATTCACTCTTGTTGCACTTGGTGATGAGTGGTGATTTTTAGATCCGGAGATTGTATGGATTCTTTGACGTATAACCACAAAATGCATTTTTTACTTGGTAAACAACTTCTATATTTTCTTTGACTTACAACCTCCATTGGCCTGATGGGATACGACAACCACGATGATTAACATCTGGGATATGCTTCTTTATCAGGTCGTGTAATGTGGCAGCGAGTAGATCTATTAACCACGACAATTGGATTCGAAAACCCTGACGATTGCAACTTTTGTTGTATCCCCTTTCGGCAGATCATTGAATTCTTAAATGAATAATTTATGTTGTCGTCTACATATGAACTGAGACCTTCGGAGATGAAGCACATATGTTCTATGAACTTCTCACTAGCATTGATGCTCATGTCTCTGGTATGAACTTGTGGGGATAGTTGCCTATCGGTTTGTTCGTCATTCTTGTTTGACTGCACTAATCAGTCAGTACGCCATGTGCCTCAATATGGAGATATCAGTTGCACCATTAACGGCAACGATATGATGAAGTTCAATTGTAACAATGCTTTGCCGCAACCACACTAATGGATGGTAACTACGGGATAAATTTGGGATGATGTTTAGACAATTGCCCAAGGTCGTAGATGTAATGAATGTCATCTTTCTAAACTCTAACCAAGTCAATGCATGTGGAAAATCCATGCTTTCCCTCCTCCAGCCTATACATTTTTGGTTTATCGCATGGTTGATCTGAAACAATATTCATGTACAAAACAATGTCCTACATGTTCTATATGGGGATCCCTCCGTCCCTTAATTATTGTTCCTCACACAGTCCTGACGCCATTCAGTTCATGTGCCCATGAATATCTTGTTACAAATGGTCCTCAGGAAATTGGTCATTCCAATGTATGTGATGGAGTTACAAGTCCTTGTATGCGATTTCTTACTACACGATCTTACAGGTGAGTTCCTCTGTGTACTTATGGGTTTTGCATATACTTACAATCATCTTTTATCAATATTTTTTTAACAAAGCTCAGAATTTCTTACCATCCTTAATGCACCAAGGTCTCTGGAAAGGTTGGTATGGAATCATGAATCTATTGTTCATTCATTTTGGATTGCATCCTCATGTTATGTCTTGCAATTACATCGATCCAATGACCCTTTTTCAGTATGCCTTTCATGTGGGTTTAACATCGTGTTATAAGTGGGTTGTACATGTAGATTACCATATCGCATGGCGTGATACACAAATCATGGAAGCAACAAGAATAGCTAGATGATGGGCAAAGTAAGTAACAAACACTTCTTTGTTTTTATGAAGATCACCATAAAGCTACGTATGATAAAAGAACTCATGGAAGCATGCAAAAATCTGTAAAAGATAAATAACGAGTTTTACCTCAAGTCTATAGGTGAATTTCCTCCATGTTTTTTTTCGCAACTAATATTTTATATTCCAATTACGCTTTCCAATATCTTATGTGTTCGTTTGCATTATCAATTGTTGCATTGACCATCTGGTAGGCCGCTGGTTTTTATTGTACCACGCCGTCTTTTTCTGTTTATTATTCAGAATTGCAATTCATAATTTGGATTGATTTACAATTCTATCAAATTTCCATTTTATCAATTGCTCATGTTAAACCATCATGTGGTTCCTTTATTTACACTTTCAAGTTGGATAAATAATTGCAATTGCAAGTTTAAGACATGAATTTCATTTGTTACAGTGTGTCATGTGCCATATTAATTAAAGTGCATCTATTTTTGTCCTTTTATCCATACAAGGAAATCTTATAGTTCTCGATATCAAATAACATCAATATTTATGTTGCCTTTCTTTGTTTATTAAGCATGAAATTTGTTTTTTGAAACCTTAAATACTTTTACGAGTTTTCAGATGACATAAATTTTTGTCAATTAATATTTTCTTAAGCATTTATATATCATGTTTTGCTTAGATATCACCCATGTCCTACATTCTTGATTCATTATATTTACTTATTATTTTTCTTTTCTTTCTTTTGATGTTTGATCCTTATTGTACAAGATGTTGTTCCTTTTTTAGTTGTGAATGAACCATGTGCTGACTTCATTTTCATGATAATGAAGCATTTTAAAACCTTATTTATTAAAGGGTTCAAACTTAATATTTCCATGTAAAGCACTGTAGTTATGTAAGATGCAACATACATATTTGTTGTGCTTATTCAAAGCCTTGAAAAAAAGATGTGTCATGCATTCATTTTCGACAATATTCTTGCCAACAACACAAACCAACTACTCCAAAATAAATGATTATGCCCCAATTCCTTTACAGAAAAAGGACAAAAAGTTTTAACAATGTGTCATGGTAAATCACATTGATGTGTCATATTGGTATTTCAGTTACTAACCTTTTCTGTGTTAGATAATTATGATTGCACATAAGAAAAAAAAAGTTCTAAGATATGCTTATGCATATGTCACAGAGGAGTATAAAATAGGGGGAAAATGTAAATGTAGATCATGTAGAAATATTCAATAAACTAAACCATGCTTAATTAGTTTTCCATATATAACCAATTTTTAAAATTAAGGTGGAAGCAATAATAGAATTCAAGTAGATAATATGTAAAGAGCAATTATGTTGAGAGATAGTAGTTAAGAAAACAAAAAATATTAGAATGATCTTCTAAAAGTAATATTACATTTTATGTTATCTCAAATTTGGCTACCCTTTATGTAGTTGATAATGATATTAGTTAAACATTTGATCCATAATTCTAGCAAATTTCCACCATCAATTTTTCTAGAGAAAACTAAAAAAATTTCATGTGACATTAGAAAATTTTTGATACAATAAGAAAATCATTAGGTAACATAAAGATTTCACAAAAGGGTTTATGTCTCTAATATAATTCTTTTTTAGATATGACAACTTTGCAACATATTCAATCAAATTGATAAAACTTTGGATGATGTTTGTTCATAATAGGAATTCATATGTAAGACAAAATTAACTATGGTTACATGTAACAAAATCCATACCTTATATAGCTTGGTTATCTAAAAATATCTTGATCATACTTTATTCCTCAATCTATACTGTGTGTCTAGCATGCATGATTCAATATTTGAAAAGATCATCATAAAAAATGGTGCCACGAGAGATATGATAACATAAGAATTGAAGACACAAATAATAAGTCTCGAAGTGACATATTATTGTTAAGGATTAAAATAAAAATACACAACTCCTAAATTCACAATCTACATGAGTCACATTCATCTCCCATTCAAGTGAATATGTTCACTAAAAATAATTTCGTAGATAAAATGTTATATATGAGAAACCATATCATTATGATGCTCGTTTGGCTCATGTTTGATTACCATTCACTCTCACATGAATACTATGTATATATAAATATGTTTATAGGTACAAAAATAATTCTAGAACATTTTTATTCAAAGAATGACACATTAAGGGTTGTTGAATTTGTATAATTTAGTGATATAAATGCATTATCTATATCTTTTAAGAAGAAATATGTTACATTGTAATCATTTGTAGATCTACATGAAAAGTTGAGTTTTTTTCTATAAAATTTGAGTATTGTCTTCCACACAATGTATACTTCACATAGTTTTAAAATTGATAGTGAAATCTTGTATATTAGGAAGTGTTTATAAATGACTTTGATCCATTTTGTAACTCATTATCAAGTAATTTCAACACTAGAAGCTGAAGTTAGAATGTAACACATCATACCAATTCAGTAAATTACTATGTACTTATAATTGTATCTTAAATGTGGAATACCTTACTATAAGTGAGAAATGAAATCAATTTATGTTCTTACTAGTGAAGCTACTAAAATAGCAATTGGTAGAAGTTACATTTTGAAAAAAATAGAAAATAGATTACATTAATCATTGAATTTCTTTTTGTTTTGACATATATTACAGGTTTGCAAAATATAGATAATACTCTTGTCCTTTTCCCACATTGTGTGTCACTTTTAAAAATAACTAAGATAACAATTGTATGTGTATTACAATAAAAACTTATTCATGCATCATCAATAAAGTTTCAGAGTTAGTTTAAAAGAAGAATAAATCTACAAAGAAGCCTTAGAGATGGTTTAGTTACATAATTAATGTGAAAAATATACTTATGAAAAGAAAAATAATTGAAGTACCATATTTTTTTTGGTAAAAAAGGCATAAAAATCACAAAATAAAAGATAAAGATACGCATGTAGAAGATTTTTTTATAAAGAACGAAATTAGAATGTTATAAATGAAACAAGATCGTGATGCATTCTATTACTAAGCTTATAATCTTTATTTTAAGTTTTTTTAGAGACATGTTTTTTTTATTCATAAAAATTGTCACGTGCAAAGCACGTATATATATATATATATATATATATATATATATATATATATATATATATATATATATATATATATATATATATATATATATATATATATATATATATGCAATTTACAAGCGTCACCCAAAAAGCAGTTTTGGTGGTGGATGTACAACAGGGTTATGGCCAATAACCCCTATTATCTGTGTATGGTTGTATGGTTGGTTTATCCTTTTATTTCGGTCTGTGTATCGAGCCTCTATATTATCTTCCCAATGTAAAAGTATTATTCTTTCCTACCCTTACTCTCCTCGAATGTAAACTCAAGGTTTCTCCATAATTATGTAAACGTAGGATAATTTACTTTCCTATTACGATGAAGAAGAAAGAGGTTCAAGATGATGCCAACCGACCCTCTAGGAGACGAGCCAACCGATTCACTAGAGGAGTAAGGAGGACCAGATAGATGAGCCGACACAAGCAGCTGGTGGACCCGACCGATTGGCTGGAGGAGCCAGTAGATGGTGGACCGATGTACCAGATGACCTGTGAGATGACCAAATGACCGACCAGGAGGCGAGTCGATCAGTTCAAGGGTGAACCGATCAACCTGGATTGGAAAGCACAAATCTTCATCAACAACATATTTCTACATGTGATGTAGACCTAGGATATGCTAATTCCTTGTGGTTCCAAGGAATTACATTAGGTTGGACATAACCATCACTTTTATTTATTGAATGTTTTTGTTGTGGGATATAACATGTATATGATACATACTATATATGTGGTGATTGGATAAAGTATATATATATATACAAACTCCCTCAAATAAAAAATATATTAAGTCTTAGATGCTTTCAACAACAACCCACATGAAAAGCTTGATCAACCAAGCTTAGGTTACACCTTCACGTGGTGTACCATCTATCTCATGGAAGTGTGTTGGTAGATATGTAGGTTCTTCCTTTGTAGGATGCATATCTATTGTGTTGGCTATTGGGTCATGCTTAAACTAGTGACTCTTAGGGTGTCTAAGCCCAGAAGCATGCATATGAGTATGGCAAGGAGTTGCGCATATCATCTATCCAAAATTGCATATGATGCAATATCCAAAAGTTGCCTACCCTATTTATTGACTATGTTTTGCGGTGTTGGTCGGGCCACAATTGAATTATCTTGGATCTAAATATTATACGCTGCAATATTATGAATTGATATGTGAGGGCTATCAATTTGAATTAGAATAGTAGGAGCGATAATAATTAAAGACCTAATTCTTATCGTCAAATTTTCAGTTCAAATCAAAAGTTTTGGACAAATGGAAATTTTCTCTTGTAGAATCAAATGACGAACAAATCCATATTGCGATCGGTTCTTAAGAAGGACAAACTTGACGGAAAAAAATTCCACAACTGGTCTTGGACTTTGAGAATGGTTCTCAATGAAGAGTGCAAGCTCTATGTGCTTGACAAACTGGTGCCAGAAATACTTGCTCCTAATGCACCTAGGGCACAAGTGGATGCTTACTGGAAGCATGCCAATGATGCCTTAGAGATAAAGTACCTTATGCTTAGTTGCATGAACTATGAGTTGAATGAGTAGTGTGATGACATGAGTGTTTTTGAGATGGTAGCACATCTTAAGAAAGTAACACTTGTCCTTAAAAAGCAAGAAAGGGACAATATCCTAAAGGTACTTGAGTCTAAGCTGACAGAGGGAACCTCAGTAGAAGAACATGTGCTCAATATGATTGGACATGTGTATCATCTTGAAGAATTGAGATTCACCTTGAGCCAAGATTTGGCCACAAATATGATTCTAAAGTCAATGCATAATCATATAGCCTCTTTATTGCATGTCATCATGTGAATAATGTGGCTGACCACATGTCAGACTTGCTTGCCATGTTGATTCATGCTGAAGCAAAATTGAAGAAGGACAATCTTGTGATGATGATCAATGGAGTTGAGTCCAAGGATCAAATCAAGGCCAAGAAGAGTTCTTAGGTCGAGCCTAAATCCAAATTTCCAACACTCAAGATAAGGAGAAAGAAAAGTACAAGAGGAACTCAACCTTTGTACTTGAAGGCTTTCATGAAGAAGAAGATGGGGATGGTGATATGCACTTTAGGTATATGCATTATTGAGATAAACCTATCTACTTCGTCATCATGGGTACTAGATACCGGATGTGGATCTCACATATGTTCTCATATGCAGGATCTGAAAGGAAGTAGACCTATGGGAAAAGGGGAGGTGGAACTATGAGTTGCTAATGGTGCAAGAGTTGCAGCCAACACACTTGGAACCTATAGTATATCTCTACCCACATGACTCATAATAGAGTTAAAAAAACTTCTATTATGTACCTTCTATAAATAGAAACAACATTTTTGTATCTTGTATGGACACAGATGCATTTGATTTCCATATTAAAAATGGTCGATGTTCTATTCCAAAAGATGGGATCTTTTATGGTAGTGCCCCAATGTCTTATGGTCTTTATTTGTTAGATATAAAGGTAGTTGTTTATAACGTGAATAACAAAAGACTAAAAGTCAACAACTCAAATAAAACATACCTTTGACATTGTCATCTAGGACACATAAATGAGAAACTCATATCTAGACACCATAAGGATGGTTATCTAGACTCTTTTGATCTAGAATCAATGGAGACATGTGAATCTTGTTTGTTGGGAAATATGGGTAAAAGCCATTTCACTGGTAACAATGAGAGGGTGGGTGATCTATTAGGACTCATACATACTGATGTGCATGGACCTTTTACAACAACCACTAGAGGTGGGTATCAATACTTCATTACCTTCACTGATGACTTCAGTAGGTATGGCAATGTTTATTTGATGAAACATAAGTTAGAACTGAAAAGTTCAAAGATTTTATGAATGAAGTAAAGAACCAACTTGGTAAAAGTATTAAGGCACGTCGTTTCGATGTAGGTGGAGAATACTTAAACTAAGAGTTTGAAAACCTTTTTAAATCTCATGGGATTGTATCCCAATGGACTCCACCTGGAACACCACAGAATAATGGTGTGTCAGAAAGAAGCAAACACACATTGCTAGACACGGTGTGATCAATGATGAGTTTAAATGAGCTTCCAACTACCTTCTAGGGGTATGCTCTAGAAACTGTCGTGTTTACACTAAACTGAGTACCATCTAAATCAGTTCAAAAGGCACCATATGAGATGTGGCATGGGAAACATCCCAAAGTGTCTTTTATGAGGATTTGGAGATGTGAAGCTTATTTTAAAATAATGTTTACTGATAGCTTGGTCCTAAATCTGATAAATGTTATTTTATTGGATATCCTAAAGAAATAAGAGGATATTACTTTTATTCCCTACTTGACAACAATGTGTTTGTTTCCAGGGATGATGCATTCCTTGAGATGGATTTCATTTCTAAAGGAATTAGTGGGAGGAAAGTAGAAGTCGAAGAAGTCTAAGACCAATAAGAGAACAGAGAACCAATAGATGAACAAAAGGAACCAAGAGAATCACCAGGTGTTGTGGAATATCAAATTCCCCAAGTAACATTAGGAACCTCGTAGATCTAATAGGACACACCTTGAGCCTAAGATATTTAGATATCTTTTGACTTAGGAAGGTAATGAATTGGTCATACATGATGAGCCAATAACCTTTCAAGATTCTATAGAGGTACCAGAGTCTGAGAAATGGCTTGAGGCCATGAGATATGAGATGGAATCCATGTATACCAAAAAAGTATGGACTTTGGTAGATCCACCTGAAGGGGTAAAATCCATAGGGTGCAAGTGGGTCTTCAAGAAGAAGAATGACATGGATGCAAAAGTTCAAACCTATAAGGCAGATTGGTTGCAAAGGGTTTTAGGCAAGTTCAAGGTGTTGACTATGATGAAATTTTTTCTTCAATGGCCATGGTTAAGTCCATCAGGATCATGCTTTCTATTGCAACTTATCATGACTATGAGATTTGGAAAATGGATGTTAAAGCCACATTCCTTAATGGGAATCTTGTTGAGCATGTGTATATGACACAATCAGAGGGTTTTATAAATCCAAAATTTGCAAATAAAGTCTATAAGCTACAAATGTTAATCTATGGATTGAAGAAAACATCTCGGAGATGGAATCTTCATTTCGATGAAACAATCAAAGAGTTTGGATTCATTCAAAATGAAGATAAACCTTGTGTGTACAAGAAGGTTGGTGGGATCATAGTGACATTCCTCATATTATATGTAGATGACATATTATTGATGGGGAATGGCATCCCTACTTTATAAAAGGTAAAAACATGACATGGAAATATGTTTTCTATGAAAGACTTGGGATAAGCATCCTACATCTTGGGTATAAAGATCTATAAAGATAGATCCAAAAGGCTTCTTGGACCAAGTCAAAGCTCATACATTGACAAAGTGTTGGAGCGGTTCAAAATGGAGAACTCAAAAAGATGAAACCTTCCTATGCGTCATGGTGTCCCCAACTCTGAGCTCAATGTCCCAATTCATGTGAAGAAAGGGAATGCATGAGTTTGATTCCATATGCCTCTACAATTGGATCAATCATGTATGCAATGTTATGTACCTATCCAGATGTCTCATATGCCTTGAGCATGATGAGCATATATCAGCCAGACCTAGGTGATGTTCACTGGATAGCCATGGAGAACATCCTCAAGTACTTGAGAAGAACTAAGGATCAATTCTTGATCTATGGTAGAGTGGAAGAGTTAGTGGTTAAGGGTTACACTGGTGCAAGCTTCGATACTGATCAAGATGATTACAAGTCACAATCAAGATTCATGTTTTGCCTAAATAATGGAGTTATAAGTTGGAAGAGTTCCAAGTAATAGACAATTGCCGATTCTATAACAGAGGTCGAGTATATTGTTGCATCGAATGCAACAAAGGAGGTTGTATGGATCAAGAAGTTCATTACATAACTTGGGGTCATTCCAAGCATCAATGACACAGTCGAGCTATATTGTGACCACAATGGAGTTATTACACAAGCTAAGGAACCCAGATCACATTAGCGCTCAAAGCATATACAAAGGCAGTTCCATCTCATACGAGAGAACGTACAATGAGGAGATGTAAATATTTGCAGAGTACCAACTAAGAACAATGTTGTTGACCCCTTGACAAAGGCACTTTAACAAAAGAAGTGTGACAACCATGTTAGATCACTTGAGATAAAATTCATGGGTGATTGGCTATAAGTGCAAGTAGGAGTCTATTGGTATGTATGCCCAAAGAGCCAATCATATGATGATTGTAATGGCATAAATTGTAATTGATTTTATAAATAAATAAAGGCAAGATTCCAATTTATTCTATTTAATTCAGTTATGAGATAATGATGTAACATTATAAATTTCTAGAGAATTATATTACTCAATGAGGTATGTCTTCAAGTACACGACTTGGGGAAATGAGATCATATGAATGTTAAGAGTACATATATATTCTCATTATGTACCTAGTCGGTTGTTATTGTAGAAGCTTGATAGACAACAATGACACACAAGATTAGAGTGTGAGTTGGTTGATGACAAAGTCCTATTAGTCATGATATAGGTACATCAAACCAAGCACATAGATACATGATAGAGAAAGTGTATCAGACAGACCCACCATGAGACTAAAACTTGGAAACCATTACCATGGTAGTCATAGTCATATCTCATAGTGATGGTGGTGTTTGTGGTTCTTAGTCTTAAAATCATTGTAATATCACATGTCGTTTGGTATGCTTTGACATCATCAAACACAGTCCTGAAACATGGGTTGTTATAACGATGATGATTTGGTGATTGTGACACATGAGGAATGACTGTGAGTGATAGAGATGGGATTTGTCCCTCCTAAGGGAGTATGATATTCTATGCCTCTTGATTAGAGAGTCTGAGAAATGCATGGTCATGCAAATGTGAGTCAATATGTAATATTGAGCTTACACATATCTTAGACAGTCTACTCTGGTTCCAGAAACAAGATTGGATGTTGAAAAGGGTGAGTACTCTGTGCCTGGAGTTCAATCTGGATATCAGAGACAAAGGAATTATACAAACACTATAAAACCACCCACAGATTATTGGTTGAAGTTGTTCCTCAACTTTCCATCCACTTGGGTAGCACTGATGTGTGACTAGGCACCACTCTTCACTTGTGATGCCATAAGTTAGTATAGTTATTGACACAATCTGCTGGTTTATGGGGAATATGGTAGATAAAATTTTTGTTTCCACTGCCAATTCTATAGCCATATTTCCCTACATAATTGCCAATACACGACCACATGCATTCTAAAAAAGAGGGCTATGTATGACCACATCCATCCTTCCTAAACACTCGGGGTTAGGATTGTACCCCGCATACTCAACAATATGTGCTCCAAGTTTCCCTTAGGAATACTCATTTCACCATCCAACAAGTTCTGACGCCAAAAATGGCTCTACGGCTCAGGGCTCTACATGATTAGGGTTTCACTTGAATAATTAATGTAAATTGAATGAATTAGGGCTACACTATACCAATGAACATTCAAAACCTAACTCTTTTCTAGCAAGAGTATAAGTATTGCAACTTTAGAAGATATGAAATGTTTGAGATATAAATATTAATCACATTACCACATACTATCATTCATTGTAAATCAAAGGACCATATTTGTCATCATACCATTACAGGGTACCAATTTTTCATCACAAAGCTTCAGGGTTCCAACCCTTATTGTACCATGAAGAAGATTACACCTCCATCAGGGCATAACCGTGACTAATGGTCAATAAGACCATCACATCAATCCCTATAAGATCACGGTTATCTTTTTATTCCTTAGAACAAGGCTCAACAAGTCATCAATGCACATGTGACATATAAGATTAACATAGCAAGGGACTATGATAATTGATTAGCATCATGTTACGGTTTCAATATAGGAAAGAGAGTATTTCATTATCACATTTAATTATTTAAGAGGGCTGATTATAATCTATCACCATCACTTAATTAAATTAGAATTAGGTGCAACAACCAATAGAATTGATTGAGTGAAATAACCAAGTCATCCTCTACCTCAGGAAGGTCATGCATTGGCAATTATAATCTTGATACCAATATGGAAGTGACACTTCAATCATGTATGATTGATTGAGTGACATATGTTGAACGTGGTATGAAATGAAAGATAATGTGAATTGTTAATGATGGACTAATATTGCTCAAAGAGGAGGATTGCATCAAAAGTATGATGTATTTGATATCCTAGTAATGTTGAGAGAGAAACACATGCTTGTGTTGTTAATCATTTAATGATAAATGATGAGAAAATATATAAGTATGATTGAATACTTATGATATCAATGTATGCTCCTAGATGTGTGGAGCAATGAATTAGGGTTTGGATTAATAATATGAACATGAAACCCTATTCGGCTATAAAGGGAAATCCTAACCTTATTGATGGAAAGGTTGTATTTCTCTTATTACATAAGCCTTGTAAGGCATGTTAAGTACTTGTATAACAAGTATAATGATTAATGGCCTTGTGAGCCATATGAATAAGTTGTTTCCTAGTGAGAGGTGACAAGATGTGTAATGGCCTTGTGAGCCATATGAATAAGTTATTTCCTAGTGAGAGGTGACAAGATGTGTAATGGTCTTGTGAGCCATATAAATAAGTTTTTGCCTAATGAGAGGTGACAAGATGTGTAATGGCCTTGTGAGCCATGTGAATAAGTTATTTCCTAGTGAGAGGTGACAAGATGTGTAATAGCCTTTTGAGCCATGTGAATACTTGTACAACAAGTGAAATGAATACCTTGGTCTGAGGACCTAGAGGTAATGGTTATCTGTTACAGAGGTAACAATGCTATGTGATGACTTAAGGGTTTGAATACCCAGATCTAGTAATCATGATTATGATGATGTGAAGGGATGATAATTCCTAGTAATGTGATAAGGGACTGAGATCCCAAGTATCATGTGTTTTAAAGATTTGAAAAGTACGTGATAGATGTATTACACCTTTCTTTGTAGCATTTGTTGTGATTAATAATGATAACTTGGTTGATGCTAAAAGAATGTTGTAATGCACTTAATATATCATTAGAAACCATAAAATGTTGTCCTGACCATAGATCCATCAGTGTCACAATTTTTTGAATGGTGAAATGGGTTTCCTGCAGCATAACACAGAATGCATATTTTTGAATATGTGGAGGCATGGAGCCTATGTGTCCATGACTCAATAATCTCATAAGAATGTCTCAATAGAGCACGGTGAACTGACCCGTGGCTCAAGAGCATGGTGCCTATGTGACCATGGCTCAAGAGCATGGTGCCTATGTGACCATGGCTCAGAGTATGGTGCCTAAGTGACCATAACTCAATAAATGGGGATGGGTGTGATAGATATTTCCCCTAAGATAGCACAACTAATGTTGTAGCCCTAAGCGAGGATGCCTACATACCCTGGCACAACTATATTGCAGCTGACACAAGATGTCCTGCTAAGCCTAAGTGGTCTCGTACTGATCGAGACAAGGGAGGTCATGGGAACCGGCTCTTTCATTGACCTTGTATGGTACCGACTTGTGAGAAGTTTGTGGTCGATTGGAGATGAATTGGGTATGCTTCATCTCCTCAGGGCATAAGTGTGATTATAAAATATGTTCAACCGTGTAGCATATCTGCTTAAGGGTCGAATACGGAAAACATTGTTTGATGCGCAATATAGTTATACATCTTAGTTAACATATGTTATTTATGCTTTTTTACATTCTTTGCAAAGCAGATAGATGATTATAACTCTACCATGGGTAGATGCAATGTTCTCCTTGAGAAAGGAGATTATCTTATTCTGTTGATACAATGATTAATCCTGCATGTTAAATATAAAAGAACCCTTGCTTAATTTTATAATGTTTATCTGCAATAATAATATGGTCATCAGAGATTTATCTCTCATTGGTTCAATTGTCTTACCCCGTGGGATCCAAAATTTTTAGGTGGACGAGCACAAGGTGGTGAAGACCTTTCTACAGAAGAGGAACAACAGCCGAGGCAGCAGTGATAGCTCAGGTTGTGTACTGTCTATCATGTCTTGTAGATAGAAGTCCTATGTGTCATCTCTGTAATCTCAGGTCCTTGGAGTTGGTTCGTACTGGTTTCATGAATGATTTGAAATTTTGGCTTGAATTCCTTGAGGTTTTATGTTGCTCCAGTATGTGTTTTGATAGAACAATTGTTATATGTTGTCCTCGAGATGAGATGAAACAATGTTTTACAATGTAAATCATGATATGTATGAGTTTTGGACCTTTCAGTAAGGTTTTATGGACACAGATCTCCTCACAAAAATGGTTTTAAATTTTAGTGATTTTTGTTAATCTGTTGTTTATGTTTATTCCTCTTAATTAGTAACGATTTGTTTGTCGGTTTGATGATGATCATTTTAAGTTTGGTATCAAAGCTTAAGGTTCGCTAAGTCTACAGAGGCATAGGACTAAGGTGTTGAGTCTGTGTTACTGTCCTCCAGTATACCCTATAGTGACTTCTGCTTATGCAGAAGAAAGGGTAAAGTTTATAAATGATCAAGGAACACAAGGAACACATTGTTGAGAGCAATGTTGTTGCACCAGGAGAGGGTGCAAGGGATCATGCAAGAGAAGAACAAGTACCTAAGAATTCCCATCTAGACCCAATTAGGATGGAGAATCCTTCTTTTTATGCTCTTGTGAGGCAAGTTAGGACAACCGTGATGCATATAGTAGACTAGATACTAGCATTACAACTGAGGTTACCAATCCTCAATATAGAAACTTTGGGTTTTGAAAAGGTTCCTGAATGACATAGTCATGTTGGAATAGTGGAAAATGTGGGAATGATTGACATATGGCAAGAAAGTAGACTCTTCCATAAGTATAGACAGACAATACATCTCTGATGGCAGTGCCCAAGGAAGGGCACTAAGCTGAGAATGAAGGAAAGGTCTCTACAATTCTAGAGACATTTTCCTAGTTCTAAAAGCCAAAGTTTTTGGTGCCACTAGTGCAATAAATGCCTAGTGCACCAAGGCAGTAGTCATTATGTGAGGGTGAAAGTCCTAACTTTGCACTTATAAGAACTCCTGACTTAGCATTTACATCAGTAATAAGACCGATAAGACCATGGTACGAGGACAAGACATGTTATAGATATGGACATGTTGAGCATACTAAACTCTTTTCTTTGAAAAGAAGGGAAGAAATGACTCAACAACCGAGGCAGACTCGACAGGGCTTATGAAAGTTACAACCCAATAATGTAAAGAGGCAAAAGCAATAACATAAAACAACTAGACTCTATGTGTTGAGTCAACCTAAAGCGATGGATGACCACGAGGGGTAATAGTTAGATAGATCCTTTTCATTTCGATATGCCATATCTTGATGTTATATGATAATCATAAAAAGGATTGCTGTTATGGACCTCCCTATTGATCGCCCTATGGGAACATAGGGAAGAAATGATGAGAACTAGAATTTGTATTTTGTTCAATATTCTTTTAAATGTTCTATAATTTCTCTTATCTGTGTGAAAGAGGATAAGGTATATATGTGATGCCTGGAGAATATCCAGGGATGCTAAGTCCTATGTTCTTGAAAGTATGAAAAGTAAGGAATGTGATAGTAAACAAAGTGCATACTACCTAATCTTAGTAATTGTATACCCTGGCCAGGTATTCAACTATTGAAGATAAGGGGAGTATGGAACTCTTAGATTGTTATCTTTCTGATTACTCTGATCAAGTAGTAATTCTGAGACAATCTAGTGAGTATAACTAAATTGGAAATATGGTATGGACATTTGTATCACATCCTAAGTGCAATAAAGTTGGAATCTGAGATGATCTCAGATTAGTCTGTGTGTATGAGAAAGTAAAGAGTATAATCCTCATGAAATGAGAATGAGAACAAGGGAGATGATCCCTATTTAATAAAGTCTATGTGAATAGTAAAGATCTTTTCCCATAATGTGGAAATGGGGAATGTGATAAATCCATTAAATGTTCATGAATATGTTAGCCAATAATAAAGAAAGGGATGATGATATGTAATCATCCATATAATTTCTATGTTGATGGAAAGGAACCTAAGATAAAACAAGTGTAAATGACTCATGAATAGTGAACGTTCATATAATAATCTTTGGAGATGATGATGTCTCCTCTTTGATGAACAACCCTGGGTAATGATGGGGTGATGAAAGGAATATGTCTCTTTGTGTTCTTTCCTTTCAGGAACATGGAAATCAAGTGAGTCTGAGGACACTTGATGTGCATGATTTAGAAGTGATATGTTGATGGATACTTAGAAAAGTATCAGTTTTTCATGGACTTTAGTTGCAAGATAAATATATGATGAGTTTTCGACACATATGAAGGATACCAAGGTAAGAAATTCCGGTATCAATATGTGCTAGGTGGTATGGGGAAGTGAGAATATGATTCCTGAAAGATGAATAATGTTTGGTTATCTAGAAGGGCCAACCTTGAGATAACTCTAGTAATAAAATCATATGTTAGGGGTTTATGATATGCATAAACATAACCTTGATAAAGATGTATTAATTGAAGGAATAATTGCATAATCATTTTGAGAAAAAAGCTTATCAAGCTAAGGATAATTCCTTAATGTGTTCCTATCTAGATCTGTTGAAGCAGATTACTTATAAGATCTAGAGATATCTCTAAGATAAGTTCTTCTTTAATAAGTGGCCTCTCCTTATGACAAGGGAATGTACAACTAATAAGAAAATTGGTACATGTTGTAAGAAAGTTTTGTGTTGTGTCAAATGGATTAGAATGGCACTAAAAATATATGATAAGACTTGTAAAGTCCCAATTGGGTGACAAAACGTAACCATAATCTTTCCATGAATAAGAAATGTTAAAACTAAGTGGGGTTTGACACCTGAAACATTCAAAGTGTGAATACCACTTCTTTGATATAGAAGGTGTTACCTGACACAGTATAGATACTGCAAGTCAATAATGAAAAGGCAGTTGAATATATATGTCTTATATGACAGATTCAAATGATAACCCTGAGTGGAAGGACTTTTTACTAGTCAAAATTCTATGGCATATCCGTGACATCAAGATGTTATGTGGAGATTTGATGACATGAGGCATGAATGACAATTGTCTTCCTTCATCTGGGATTTCGGGGGCGAAATCCTTGTTAGGGGTTTACAATTGTAATACCCCTGACTTGGGTTATGGCTTAACCCTAGAAGTTTTGCTTAAATAAGTTACTTACCAACTTTTTCTAATCTTTTGAAAAGTAATTAAGGCTTCTTGTGAAGTTTTTTTCAAAGTTTGAGCTTAATTGCAAACTATTTGTGCATTAATTGATAGTCTGAGTGAAAAGTGCAATTTACCCAAGATGAGGGGTTACATAGAAAAATATCACATGTGTAATGTGTTCTAAGTGTTTTAGTATCATAAGAAATAGAATGGTGCTAAGTGGTGGCTTGTAGAAAGCCTAAATCCCAAGTTATAACTTGTTTGAATAATGCTAGTGTTGTGTGCACCAATTTTGGTACAATTTATAATTTACCCAATAAATAGGGTTGAAATGAAAAATCACCACCTCTAGTGTGACCCTACTTCCTCTATGTATCTTTGGGAGGAAAGAAAAAGAAGGGTACACTATGTTTGAATCACCTTTGATTGGTGATACTCTTGGTAATGAAAGACCAAATGTAAGTTGAAGGCAAGAGCCTTATATGTGTTGTATCGAGTTGTAGACTTGATATAAGGAGCCCTATCAGCCAAGGATCCAAAGTAGGAGCCTCCTATCAGTTTGGTGAGCCTTGGAAAAGGCCATGACAGGCAGCTCACCTCAAGGAGGTGGCACATGAGGGGTTGCAAAGTTCCTTACAAAAAGTGTATCAGGTTGCTTATTTAATGAGATAAAGATGAGATAACTTGCCCAACAGGATAAGTAAGGGATGAGATATTGTCTCTAGGTTATCCCCAAGACTCTTACATGGCAAGATATACATGTTTGCATGCATGGCCACATGTCAACCATGCATGTCCACGTGTCATCTAGTAGATTAAGGTGAAGACACCTCTTATATGCTTTATCTTATGAAACCAAGTATATATACTTCACCTTTCACCAACTTATGAAAGTTTACGATCCTCATAACCAATCCCCTTGGAGATATCGTGCAAAAACCCTTAGGTATCGTGCAAATCAGCTCAAGGAGCTAGGAGAGCTCAAGCATCAAGCTTTAGGTAAGGCTTTGGTCACCTTCAACCTTGGTTGAAGTAGGATATCAGGTTATGAATACTCCTTTATTTTCTTCTTCACCAAGTGCTTAACTATGGTGATCTCTTATCCATGGAGGAGTTTTGAACGAGCCTGGACCTTGGAGAAACTCTTCTTCAACCTTATTATGTGAAGCTTTGGAGCTTGGAGTTTTGAAGCTACTCAGAAGGTGGGCTATATAACTTGAACCCTATCATGTTATTATTCATCACCTAAATTGCTATGCTTAAATGAACTACTTTTAGTTTCAGGATATTCTAAAATAATTGATGAAATTATGGGTTCTAGTAGTTTCCTATACTATTTCCATGAAATTTAACTATTATAATGGAGGTCTAGAGCTTGAAGAAGATGGTACCACTTTATAAAGTGATATCAGGTTCAAGCATACACACAATTAGCTCTAACCCGATATGGGTATCATACTTGCATCACTTGCATGATATGCTTGTAAGATTACATCCCCTTACATGATGTGGAGATGAAGCTACTATCTTGGAACATGATATGGTGTTAACCATAACCCATTGCACGATAGGGAGGCAAGTAAGATCTCCATGCACGATATAGTGTCAAGTAGGCACTTCAAGAATTTGATATGTTGAAACCCTAATTTGAGTAACCCAATATGAGTGGAGGTAGCAAGTATTTCTTGCCCGATATGATCATGTAATTATACACTTGTGCAGGACATCATGAAGCACACATTTGGTGCATGATATGAATAAATGAATAAAATACTTATGCACGATATCAGGATGGATTCAAGAACAAAGTGTAACCCGATATGCTTAAAACACTTCAACCCGATATGAAACCCAAGAGGGGGTTAACCCGATATGAAGATGGAGGCTAGTTCATACACAATATGAGTCTTGATTTTTGCACGATATGAGAGATATCTATTTATCCTTATGCACGATACAAATCTAGACTACACCTCTTATACGATATAGGAGTGGAGAACACTCTAATCAACATAGAGTTGGAAACCCAAGATGATGGGTAAACGGAGATGAGTGGTGGATGATACCACACGTATGAGATGAATGATATCTCTAGATGGATAAAGAATAGCACCTACTTTTATGTTGTGAACGATATGAAGTTCAAACTCATACTTAATGCACGATATGGCATGATGTAACCAATTTAATGGAAAACCCTAGATGAGGGATTATAATCCGGTATACCCCCATTTTTGTGTAATGAATGGTGGTATGAGAATTTAATTTATCTTGTCTAGTAATTATATGATAAGGATGATCCTTGAAGGAATGAAAGGGATATGAGTTTTAGGGTCTACCTAAAATGGTAACCCGATATGCTACCTAAGATGGATGCCCGATATGATACCCGATATGGATGCCCGATATGGGGAATAACTTGTGCATGATATGGCACTAAACACAAAGCTTATATCCAATATGGGGTGAAGCATCTAACTCATACCCAATACAAAATTAATCTAATGTAATAATATCTAAGTGATAGTCCATCTAATGTGAGTACATAATATGCTGATTAGGGTTTACACCCTCAAAACATGACATGGTGATGTGGTTATACCACATGCTGATATGAATATATGACATAAACTAAAGGATGTGGTTTAAAGTATAATATGATAACACACACATCTTGATACCAATATGGAAGTGACACTTCAATCATGTATGATTGATTGAGGGACATATGTTGAACGTGGTGTTAAATGAAAGATAATGTGAATTGTTAATGATGGACTAATATTCCTCAAAGAGGAGGATTGAATCAAAAGTATGATGTATTTGATATCCTAGTAAGGATGAGAGAGAAACACATGCTTGTGTTGTTAATCATTTAATGATAAATGATGAGAAAATATATAAGTATGATTGAATACTTATGATATCAATGTATGCTGCTAGATGTGTGGAGCAATGAATTAGGGTTTGGATTAATAATATGAACATGAAACCCTATTCAGCTATAGAGGGAAACCCTAACCCGAATGATGGAAAGGTTGTATTTCTCTTATTACATAAGCCTTGTGAGGCATGTTAAATACTTATATAACAAGTATAATGATTAATGTCCTTATGAGCCATATGAATAAGTTGTTTCCTAGTGAGAGGTGACAAGATGTGTAATGGCCTTGTGAGCCATATGAATAAGTTGTTGCCTAGTGAGAGGTGACAAGATGTGTAATGGCCTTAGGAGCCATATGAATAAGTTGTTGCCTAATGAGAGGTGACAAGATGTGTAATGGCCTTGTGAGCCATGTGAATAAGTTGTTTCCTAGTGAGAGGTGACAAGATGTGTAATGCCCTTATGAGCCATGTGAATACTTTTACAACAAGTGAAATGAATACCTTGGTCTGAGGACCTAGAGGTAATGCTTACCTGTTACAGAGGTAACAATGCTATGTGATGACTTAAGGGTTTGAATAACCAGATCTAGTAATCATGATAATGATGAAGTGAAGGGATGAGAATTCACAGTAATGTGATAACAGACTGAGATCCCAAGTATCATGTGTTTTAAAGATTTGAAAAGTACATGATAGATGTATTACACCTTTCTTTGTAGCATTTGTTGTGATTAATAATGATAACTTGGTTGATGCTAAAAGAATGTTGTAATGCACTTAATATATCACTAGAAACCATAAAATGTTGCATGACCATAGATCCATCAGTGTCAGAATTCGCTGAATGGTGAAACGGGTTTCTCACGGCATAACTCAGAATGCATATTTTTGAATATGTGGAGGCATGGATCTTAAGTGTCCATGAATCAATAATCTCATAAGAATGTCTCAACGGAGCACGGTGAACTGACTCGTGGCTCAGAGCATGGTGCCTATGTGACAATGGCTCAAGAGCATGGTGCCTATGTGACCATGGCTCAGAGTATGGTGCCTAAGTGACCATAACTCAATAACTAGGGACGGTTGTCGTAGATATTTCCCCTAATATAGAACAGTTGATGTTGTAGCTCTAAGAAAGGATGCCTATGTACCCTGACACAACTATATTGCAGCTGACACAAGATGTCCTACTAAGCCTTAGTGGTCTCGTACTGACCATGACAAGGAAGGTCATGGTAACTGGCTCTTCCATTAACCTTTTATGGTACTGACTTGTGAGAAGTTTGTGGTCGGTTGGAGATGAAAGGGGTATGCTTCATCTCCTCAGGGCATAAGTGTGATTGTAAAATATATTTAGCCATGTAGCATATCTGCTTAAGGATCGAATATGAAAAACATTGTTTGATGTGCAATACAGTTATACATCTTAGTTGATAGATGTTATTTATGTTTCTTTACATTCTTTGCAAACCATGGGTAGATGCAATGTTATCCTTGAGAAAGGAGATTATCTTATTCTATTCATACAATGATTAATCCTGCCTATTAAATATAAAAGAACCTCTGCTCAGTTTTATAATATTTATATGCAATAATAATATGGTCGGTGGAGAGTTATATCTCTCACTGGGACAATTGTCTCACCCCGTGGGATCCACAATTTTTAGGTGGACGTGCACAAGGTGGTGAAGACCTTTCTATAGAAGAGGAACAACAAATGAGGCAATAGTGACAACTCGAGTTGAGTGTACTGTCTGTCGTGTCTTGTAGATAGAAGTCCTATGTGTCGTCTCTGTACTCTCAGGTCCTTGGAGTTGGTTCGTACTAGTTTCATGAATGTTTTGAAATTTTTTCTTCAATGCCTCGAGGTTTTATGTTGCTCCAATATGTTTTTTGATAGAGTAATTGTTATATGTTCCTCGAGATGAGATGAAACAATGTTGTACAATGTAAATCATGATATGTATGAGTTTTGGACCTTTTAGTAAGGTTTTATGGACATGGATCTCCTCACAAAAATGGTTTTAAATTTTAGTAATTTTTGTTAATCCACTATTTATGTTTATTCCACTTAATTAGTAACGATTTGTTTTTCGGTTTGATGATGGTCGTTTCATTAAGCTACTGACAAAATGGACACCTGGCAACAAATTTTGCCACATCACACTTTAATCATGGCCACCAATACATGTCCTTCAAATTATGGTATATCTTGGACTTCCAAGATGCATCACATACATCAAGGAGTGAGCATCTTCAAGTACCATCTTCCTCTATCCATCAATATCAGGAACCATTGTCCTATCATAGAAACAAACTGTACCATCATATGTCCCATGGAAGCCATCATGCTTCTCACTGCCAAACTCTAATCAGATATTGTGTATCATATTATTGTTCTATTGTGCATCATAGATATGCTGTCTTGAGGCAGGTTTAACTTGTAACTATGACAACAAACCTGCCAACAAAGAAACTTCTAGCTATACATTCATCTGGAGAAGAGGCACTAACATGTCTTGTTTATGACACACCAAGGAATACAACTCTGCATTGTCTACAGATGATGGTGAAGATGTCTTCCTACTCAATGCATCTGCTATCACATTTGCTTTGCCTGGATGGTAGTCTATCGTGCAATCATAATCTTTAATCAACTCCATCCATGTCCTATGTCACATATTTAACTCTTGCTTTGAAAAGATATACTGTAGATTCTTGTGGTTGGTGAAGATTTGACACTTTTATCTATAAAGGTTGTGTCTCTAGATCTTTAAGGCATGGACCACCACTGCAAGCTCCAGATCATGTGTTGGGTAATTCTCTTCGTGTTTCTTAAACTATCATGAAGCAAAAGAAATCACATTTTAATCATGCATCAGTACACATCCAAACCCATACTTTGAAGCATCGTAAAATATGATGTAGCCCTTCCCTTGATCTGGCAGCACTAACATCAGTGCACTGGTCAACTTCTATTTTAGTTGTTGAAAGAATGCTGACATTTGTCATCCCAAGAAAAAGGAACATCCTTCTGGATTAACCTAGTTAGGGTAACACTACAGAACTGAAGTCCTTGATGAACTTCCTATAGTAACCTACCAAACCTTAGAAAATGTGAATCTCTATCAGTGTCTTAGGTTGTTCGCACTCTAGAATAGAATCCACCTTCTTAGGGTCTACACAAACACCCTTAGAAGATATAACATGCCTCAGAAAAGATACTTCAGACAACCAGAACTTGTACTTACTAAACTTAGCATATAGTTGGTGCTGCCTCAACAAAGTCAACACATGGCAAAGGTGTTTCTCATGCTACTGACTATCCTTGGAATATAACAGGATGCCATCTATGAACACGACCACACAGTAATCTAGATATTGTCTAAACAACTTATTCATAAGATCCATGAATACTTTCAGTGCATTGGTTATCCCAAACGACATAGCCACAAACTCATAGTGACCATACCTAGTCCTAAAAGTTGACATGGTTATGCCATTCACATTGATTCTCAACTGGTAATAACCTAACCTCAAGTCTATCTTTGAAAACACAGTGGCACCTCTTAACTGATAAAAAAGGTCATTAATCCTTGGCAACAAATACTTATTCTTTATCGTCACTTTGTTCAACTGTCGGTAATCTATACACAATCTCATTGAACCATCCTTCTTCTTGACAAAAAACATGAGAGCACCCCAAGGGGAAATTCTTTGTCTGATAAAACCCTTTTCTAATAGTTCTTACAATTGTTTCTTAACTCCTGCATTTCTACTAGTTCCATCCTATATGGTGACTGTGCTATGGGTTGTGTTCCAAGAACAAGATTGATTTCAAAATCAATTTCTCTAGGAGGGGGAACACTAGGAAATTCCTCAGGAAAAACATCCTCAAAATCCCGCACCATTGGAACCTCTGGAATACTAGGAATCTTCCTCTTGGTATCCAAAACATGGGCCAGGAAATCCTCTCACCCATGTCTCATCAACCGTTCTGTTGTCATAGATGACACAAAACACATGGGCAGAATCTTTCTATCACCTTGGAAGGTCCATGAGACATCTCCATCATGGAATGTTACCATCTTGGAACTATAATACAACACTACCTTATATTTCTCCATGGTATCCATCCCTAGGATCACATCAAACCATGCATGTCAAGTGGCAAAAGATCCACTTGAATGTTACATCCTAAGAAAGAAAGAGCACAAGAGGAACACAACTCCCACAACTCGACAGAACCAACCAAAGGAGTCTCTAGTCAAAGACTATCAAATCTATGAATAACATGTAGATAACAATTATCTATCATCTCTATGATGTTAAAAGAGTGTGTTGCACCTGGTACAACTAGTAAAAATATGAAACAATAAGCATACAAATCAAAATAAAATAACTCCATCTAACCTGCGACAACCCGTGGATTGACCATTGCTTCTGGTTGGCTCATGGCATAGAACCTAGTCGTCATATGCCTTTGACCATGTCCTCTGCTAGATCATCTAGAGGAACATGCCTGTGATGCTTGGCCGTGTCCTATGATGCATGTAAGATACATGTCAAAAATGCAAGTGCACATATCAGTATAATATAGGCCTAAAGAGGCCCTAATATTTAACACAGGGAAACGTGTACCCAAAAACTACTAATAATAATGATCCAATCAGCTAGTCCTGAGAAAACGAATGATTTGGTTGATTGAACAAGTAAATTCCAAGAATTAGAACTAAGATTACTGGTTGTGATTACAAGTGGCATGAATTCCCCATGATTGTGATTTTACCTCGACTCACATTGTGTGACATCATTTCATTAATATTAATCTTTCCTAACCCTAGACAAAGATACCTGTAGAAAGAATTACCCACTCCCATAGTATAATTCACTACCTAAACTAATACCACTCTCACCCTCATAGAAATTATGTTATTATTTAGGTGCTTTACCAAAATCTCTGGGTTATTCTCTTCACATTTGTAGGCCTCTCGAGGTGCGGTATAAAATATGTAAATCTATGAGTTTTCAAACCCTTAATCCCTCTCTTGAAGTAATTAGTGGTCTAAACAACTATAAATATGGTGATAAAAATAGATAATTCATGACACTCTCATATAATTATGTCCCAAAAAAAGAGAAGCATGTATATTAAATCATAATCGTCAATTACAATGCACAACCGAGCTACTCCTATGTCCTAAGGAACAAAGGGGATTAACACCACATGATATCAATTGCTCTACACATAGAAGAAGAAGAAAGGAATGATGAAAACATCAAGAACAAGGAAAAACCCTGGAGAAAGACGATATAGATGGTTCCTTCTGACAAACGCTATGATTTGTTGTCTTTCGAGTACAAATCAGGCCACTGAAAGTGCACGAACCACCTGAAATGTTGCTTTCTCCTCTCTTTTCTCTCATCTATCATACAACTGAATATGGCATGATGATAGGTCTAGCCAAACTCCCCCTCAGTCATAGAAGTGACTTAGGGCATCGTTAAGTCCCAACCGTTAGACTAACGACAATATTTAATCTGGCCTGATCTCGTCTCGTCGGTACTACTGACTAGGTGTTGGTAGTATATGTAACATACTGAAATTTACTATGTACCTCTTTGTACCCTTTTTAGATAAGATGTTTTATTCATTTTCATCCCATGTGTCTTTGGAGTTGGTTTAGTGGAACTATTGTGGTTAATGGATAAATATTTCCCTTTTAGTCTTAATAAAGGGTTTTATGCACAAATACCTCAGTAGAAACCTAAGTAATAGGCCTGAAGTGCAATTGTCCAATTAAGTAATAAAAATTATAAAAGAATTCGTGCTAGAACTTTCTAGGACTTTTTAGAATATGAAAAGAAAAGAAATCACAATATATATATATAAAGGAAATGATAAATGGATAAAAGGAGATAATGTGGAATATATTATTTCCTAAAATCACAAATAGGAAACCCATAAGATAATTTGATACTCAATCTCATTTTCTTCAACAAAAAGTTACTTAAGGGCCAAGTATCACCCAATTTGGAAAATATAAATATATATATAAAAGCCTTTATTTAAAGGAAAATAAAAAATAGGCCAAGAGAGAGAAATAAAATATCTAATGTCCTTAAATTGAAAAACTAATTCCAAAATCGTAATCTAACTATGAAAATAAGCCTTTGGGCAAGTTTTCAACTAATTCAGATGATATTTGGCTAATGTGAAAAAGTAGGAGAGAGAAAGTGTGTAGAACCTTCATGTTGATAATTAATTAAATAAAGGTCACTAACTTGATCAATTAATGGGAAAATCATATGTAAGACATTATGTGGGACACGTGGGTGAAATTTTATCATATTTGGATAAACTTAGAGTCATTAATGAAGGAGAGAGAGAAAATGAGTTTTGAAATATTTAACCCATTAAAAGTTCCCAAAATGCAAAACTAATTCTATATTCAGATTCTACACCTCAAAATCAGTCGGGGTGTCAATTTTTATTAAATTTGGAAATTGTTTGAGCCCTCAAAAGAAGAAAGAGAAATTCATTTAATAATACATGTATCACTTTATAATCGAATTGGAAATATACCTATATTAGGATATTGTCCGATTAGACGATCCAGATCGACCGCGGACGCATGTCCATGGGATCGGACGGCTGGGAGCTAATCTCCTACCTTGGTCTGAATTGGGAAATAGGAATAGGATTTGCAATTTTGTAAACTTAATTATCTCCCTCTACACTCAACCAAATCTCAAAATTTTTGGTTCATTGGACTCCTCTCTCAATTACGCACCTAATTATTATAACATTTAGATTATTTGAAGATTATCTAAAGAATCCCTAAATTTCCCAAAGCTTCCCTCTCACCCTGATTTTTAAAACCCTATACTACACCCCTCGCCTAGAAATACCCCTACCCCGAGCATCTCCATCACCTTTGCAACTCAAAGCACCACTCAATTGCTAGTTTCCTCAACATTTGACCCCTCAAAGAGAGGCTAAAGACCCTGAGCTTGTGGTGGCACTCTCTCTCTCCACTTTTCATCTCCTATCAAATTGCAGGTATCAATAGGTTTGGTTTCTTGTGCTCTTTCATTTGATTACTCGCACATTGGTTTTCATCGCATATAGCGATTTTGCACAAAACTCAATATTGACCTCACTGGCCATGGTGCAGGGCGAGTGGGGAAGAAACCCCCTAGTTGAATGACCATTTTACCCCTCTGCTCTCCCTTCTTCTCATCTCTGACTCGCGCGAGGACACGCTGGTCCTTGTGCTTTGCTTGGACCCGGCCTTGACTGGCACCAACTTGGCAGCCGGCGAGGTGGGCTACTGACTTGGCCCATGGCAATTGGGACAAGCAGCGGGCCCGGTCCCACCCTCTCTCACTCTCTCTGTTGTTTAAACAAAATTTGAATTTTTAGAATTTTTCTATTGGTCCATCTTAAATAATTCATAATAATTAATTCCTAGGTCCAAGAATAAAAATAAAATATGTTCTGAACTCGATAAAACCCCCTCTATCTAGTAAAAATAATTTCAATGCTTGATTCTGAGTTTTTTGAAAAAGCATTTTTGGGAATGATTTAATTAAGTAAAAATCACTAAAAATACCTCTAAAAGTCCATATCTCTAAAATATATAAAATTATATGTTATTTTGATTAAAAAACTCTAACTAAGACAGTGGTGATGGTTTCGAGGCCTAAATTGATTATTTGTAGAAAATTTGGTAGCTTTGGGGTTTTAAGTCTTTAATGAATGAATATAGTTCTAATGAATGAACATGGTAATGATGTTAGGACAAGTGGACCCTAATCTCATTTAAAGGCTCTGAAAAGTGGTTTCTAGGACTTTAAGGAAGAGGTATGTGCATCTAGCACCTTAGTTGGGAAATATTGTGCCTTAACCTATTCTTCCCTAATGAGGCTTAATTGAATCTAATTCTCTTTTCTTGAAACCCTAATTACTTGTGCCTCAAATTAGATTATTGTTTCATGTTGTTTGGGTCTTATACCCCCACTACCATGCTTATTGATCTATATGACTATTCTTGCCATGGATACTTTTCTAAAATGTAGATTTATGTTCTATTTAATTTAAAGTAGCGGTACATATGTACAACCACCCACAGAGGGCATGTATTTAAATGCCCTGGGGAATGTTTTTATTCTCTTGATATTATTGTGTAGGTGACTGAGAATGTCTTATTCTCCCCTCACATGTAGGTTAGAGGTCCAGTAGGTGCCTCAACCCTACTTAGTTAGGTAGACATAATTATCTTACATGCAAATCCTTTTTAATATAATTGTTAATGACAAGTTTCTTTTGAATATAGCATCATACTCTTGTTATCTTCACCTTATGATGAACCCTAGCTTGTTTTTATTCACACTTATCTTGTTATCCTAGACATATTTTGTGACACATACTTTTCTTCCCTTTCCCTTTTGTTGGGTGCCTTCCCAACCACCCAGGTGCTGGTGGTGAGCAAGGAGAGGGACAAGTTTGAAGGAAGCCATCTCAGGAGTAGATCTCAAGCTATTTGAAAGGATGTCTAGGTTTCTATATCTAGATCCTTTTCTCTTATCTTTTTCTTTTGGTAACAATCATGTAGTGAACAATGAAATCCATGTAAGAGGCTTAGTACTTTTATTTCTGCTACTATTGACATTTTATAAAGTATCTGGATCATGCCTATTTATTTGGATTATTATGCAAGCATCCTAAAATCTCTCTTTTTGTGAAAAGTGTGGATGTTTTGTATTTCATTTAAATTTTAGTAAGGAGGTGATCTCACCTCTTTACAACATGGTATCAGAGCCTTTAGGCAACTATTAGGGCATGAAGTTGAAGCAAGGGTGTCTAGAAAGGACCAGGGTTTCGGGGGATGGCAATATTTTCTTCCACACCACTAGCTTGGTTTACGAGGACTCTCGTACCCATATGATACCAGCCTAGCCTGAGATCATATGAATTGCCCAAAATGGTATGCTTTTAGGCAATAGAATTCTAGATATTCTTTTTTCATCTATGCTTCTATTCTTTTCTCATCTATGATTCTATACTCCTGGAAACCTAATATGTTAACCCTACCTTTCAGGAGAGGTGACTTGTTCGAAACTCTAAACAACATGAACAAGGAAAAGGAGTCAAATCCTAATGACCCCAACACTCTTGTGACTCCTGCGGTCAACCATACTACTTTAGGCACCCCTGCCTTCACACCGGAGCAAGAGCTGGCAATGCTACGCCAGTTGCTATCCTCCACCATGATGGGGCAGCTCCACACAGTGGTTGCCAATGCAAACAAGCTGAGGGAGTTCACCCTCACTGACTTCATAAAGATGCAACCACCCTACTTCAAGGGTGAAAGTGAACCCAACATGGTGGATAAAGTTGACGACTAGGTGTTGGCTTTGGATCAGACCTTCGAGGGTATGGCATGCCCTCCTCACCAGAAGGTTCTATTTGTGACTTATGTGCTGGATGGTCTGGCACAAGTCTGGTGGAATGGTATCACCCACACCCAGGACTCCTCTACCATGGAGTGGGACCAATTCCTAAAGATTTTTAGAGAGAAATACATCTGCCCCGCCTTCCTAAGAAAGAAGGAGGTCGAGTCCTACAGCCTCAAGCAGGGAGGCATGTGTGTGGCCGACTACATCCAATAGTTCCTACTACTGGAATGTTACGCCACTAACCTTGGAGATGAAAGAAGCGCAACGTTGTTCTTGGAGGGCCTGAACTACTAGGTGGGCCAAAATCTCATCTCACAGCTTCCACTCACCTTCCAACAGATGGTGGATAAGGCCCTGGTCATTGACTTCTACCCAGGATTCCAAGCTTCTGAACACAGTAATGGCAACAACAACAACAATAAGAGGAAGAACCCGAACCTGAACGAGAATCACAAATGTGGCTGGTGCAATAGGAGCTCTCACCACCATCCTCTAGGGAGATGTCTTGCCAATAATGCACATGCTCGTAGATGTTGGCTAAATTGGACATTATTATAATCCCTTTGTTTTGATGACGACAAACAATTCTTTCTTGTGGTTTTAACTTGCTATTTGAGTGTTTCAGGGACAAGCATATAAAGTGGTGGATAGTGAAGACTTGGAAGATCAATTTGCTAAAATTGCTTTATTTTCATGATTGTAATCAATGTAAAAACTTGTACACGTTTATAATGTACAAGTACTTAGATATCATGTAAATCAAGCGTTTAGATCTTCCTATCCACTAACAACACTTAGATAGATCATCCCTCAAGATAGAATCACAACTACACATTGATACACACACTTAGTAAATGAATACATTGAATCTGGGATATTCTCAGTTGACAAAAACTTCGACTAAGATACTCTCGGTCGACAAAGTCATCGATCGAGAATAGACCCTCCTAGCCATTAGAATGAGTTAGAAAAGTGGTTGGGAGTTGGAATCGAACGTTACAATATATTGACTCAGACTCCCACTCGGTCGACAAATTCCTCGATCGAGAGACTCTCGGTCGACAAACTTATCGACCAAGAAAGTTTCTATGTGCACTTTTTAGAGTTAATTAACTAGTCGTTACAAACGTAATTAGTGGATACCTAATGGCTAGTTGAGCACTAAGAACACCCTATAAAGTGTCTAGAATGTCCCTAAGCACTAATAGGCCATTCCGATAAATAGGTCATGCCTTAGGACACCTAAACTCACTTGAGTACACATACTTGCAATTGAGAATCAACTTGTGTGAGCAATTGAGCAATCCTTTACTTGCAATACATTTCCATAAGATGAAATTTTGTGTCCTATAGGCTAGCATCTCCTACCCACTACAATTTCACATTCATACACATTGGATAGGAGATCAAAACACTTGATATAGGATTCAAGCCTTGTGCTAAAGTGGTAAAGTGTATTTTTCCTTCTTCCCTTCTTGTTCCTTTTATTGTTTGTTTTCTCCTTTGCTAATCCTAGGTTGGAGGTTGTGGAAAGGAGGTTGTAGGAGCTTCTTCGGTGGTGAAGGTAGCTCAGCGTGACTTTGGACTACTTCTAGAAGGTCTCAATGGGAAGTTACTTCAAGGAGGAAGGCTACTTCAAGGGGGAGCTTTAAGTTACTTCAAGTGAAGGCTGCTTCAAGGTTGGTAAGATGACTTCGGGGTGAAGGTTTTCCAAAGGGTTGTGAAGGTAGTTGTATCTTATGTAACATCTTTGTGAGGTAATAAAATACAATTGCTTTCAAAATCCCAATTGGAAACAATTGGGTAGTGGACTGATTCCCTTAGTATTTGCTAAGGGTGGAACCACTCTAAACGCCTTGTCTCCTTCTTCAATATTTTTTTGGTTGTTTGTGAAGTTAATTTTAAAAATATCATAAAACCTTATTCACCCCCCTCTAGTGTTTTTCAATTGGTATCAGAGCTGGATTAAAGGAACTCTAACAAGTCTTGAAGAAATGGGTGATGTGGTACTAAATAACCTCAACCTGGAAGAGGAGGATGCAATTCTACTTTTAAGGGATAAGGTGGGATATATGGAGAATGGTTTCAAATGCTTACACTCTTCCTCAAACAGAGTATGCTACATGGGATGCTAATACAGTAAAGCTAGCCCAATTGAATGCAAAAGCTGTAAGTATCCTTTATTGTTAAATTTCCATAGGTGAGTTTAATAGAATATCAAATTATGAAACTGCATATGAAATATGGCACAGACTCTCTATTACTTATGAAGGAACTATTCAAGTGAGAATTACAAAATTGGTATGCTTAAACAAAAGTTTGAACAGTTTCGTATGGAACCAAATGAATCTAATAGTGAAATGTATACAAAGTTTTCTTCTATTGTTACTGGTTTGAATGCTTTAGGTAAAGCAATTAGTGAAGAGGATCAAGTGTCTAAAATCCTTAGGTGTTTGACTCCAAAGTACAAACCAAAAGTGACTGCAATTGAAGAAGCCAATGATCTCACTCAACTAAGGATGGAGCAACTCATTGGCAACTTAGAAGCAGATGAGGCAACCTTGGAGGAAAAAGAAAGATTGGCAGCTGAACACAAGAAGGAGAAAAGAAAGGACATTGCATTCAAAGCATCAACCAAGATTAGTCATGACACAAGTGAAGATGATAGTGAAGAAGAAACTCTCATTGTAAACGGTAAGCTGTTTAGAAGTTTTAAAACTAACAAAACTTCTAGTGTTTCTTCTTCCAGGTGCGTTTAATGTGGTAAAAAGGGACACTTAAAAGGTGATTGTCCCAAATTTAAGAAGGGAAAGAAATCATCTCACAAGAAGAAAGAAAAAGCATACAAAGTTGCATGGGATGATTCAAGTGATGATAGTAAAGATGGAGAAAAAGAAGTAGAGTGCCTTATTGCTACAACAAATCAAGAAGAAGAAGACGTAAGCCTTTTTTATTTATCTAAAGAAGATTTAATTGCTAGCATTGAGGAATCACATGATAAATATATTGATTGTAAAAGGAAACTAAAAAGAGTTACTAAAACTAATGAGGATTTGTATGCACAATTAGATGATCTTGCTTCTGAAAAGGAAAGTATTATTTCTGAAAATTCTTCCTTGAAATCATCTTTTAATGATTGCAATACAAAATTGCTTACTCTTGAGATAAATCATAATTTGCTTTGTCAAGAAAAGGTTGAATTGCTTACAAAATTGAATGATCTTCAATCACAACCTATCTTGTGTACTCATCTACATTATGATGCTATTGTTAAAGAAAGAGATACTTTATCATCTGATCTAGATCAAGCAAAGTTAGATATCAAAAAGAAAATGGATGAGATTGCTAAAGTACAAAGATAAATTAGTAGCTTGAGAAACAATGATGTTCTTGATAAGATTCTGAAAAATTATTCTAGTTATAATGGAAGGAGAGGTTTAGGATATGTTCCAAAAGAGAAATTCTATTAACCTAAACCTAGAAGAACACAAGCACCCAAGACCAAGATCATGTATGTACCTAAGAACAATTCAAAAAGAAATGAAATTGATTCTATTTGTTGTGACTATTGTTTGCGTCTTGGACATTACTCTTTTTCATGCCCATACAAGAAAAGGGATGTTGAATTATTTTGGGTCCCAAGACCTCAAACTTAGCAAATTTGAATATGATTAAGTTGATATTTGACCTAAAACTTCATCTGAATATCTTAATGTCTCATCTCAAGTAAATAGACTGGTACTTTATCTTATTGCAATAACTCAAGTTTCAAACTAACATAAACAGATTACTGAAAATAGTACAGAAACAATCTCAGTTGACAAAATCTTCGACCGAGACAATGTCGGTCGAGAAAATTATCGACCGAAGTAGTTTTTGTCTCTAACCTATAGAAATCTGGAAAAATAGTAACCACGTCGGTCGAAAATGACTTCGACCGAGATAAATTCGACCGAACATTTATTGGACCGAATTTTAAATGATAAAACTGGAGATACAACAACCTTCTTGGTCGAAAAGGATGTTGACTGAAAAGAAGTCGGTCGAGAAAGAGTTTGATCGAATAAGGTTCTAGAAAACCTATTTAACTAGTTCAGTTTGCTATAAACTTGCTATAAATTTGGTATAAATGAAAATTGATTGAATGAATCATAAATCTTGGAGACAATTCTCAAATCACATATTGATAATTTGCATCATGATCTATATGTTGATTCTTGATATCCTTATGAAACATGCTATAAATTTACTAATTATGTGATAAAAAACTATATGCAAATAGAAATCGAAAATGTTTTCTTAAAATCAATGCACACATTGTAAAGCCTTCAATTGCTATTTCTCTTGAAATGATTTAGCATGTTCAATTACATGGTTTGTCTTAAATTTGAACATTGATGAACCATGATTGATCATGAAAAACATATTGCCTTGATAAATCTTCCTTAAAAGGTATGATTCTCTACATTGTGTATCTTAAAACTAAAAATTATGAACCATGTTGATTTAATCAAGAAAATTACTATTTTATCATAATCCACATGTTTTGTCCTAAGTATTCCTTGGTTTATCTATATAGAAATCATGTATCTTGAAATTTGCTTTTAAATGATCATGATCATTTTATTTCATGAAATTATGGATATGCTTCTATTGTTCTATCATGATCATTGTATTATGGATGTGCCTTTATTGTTTCACCATGATCATTGTGTTTCATCTTTTACTTGGTTTGCCTAAAATAATCTTTGATCTATATATATATAAAACATGAATAGATATTGTTTTCAAAATGATCATAGTGATTCAGCTCATTACACATAAAGATGATGTTATCATTGAAAATGCCATTTTTGCATTAAGGTAAATCTCTATGGCACAAATGCATCTTGACATATTAGTTAAATGATTATCTTGTGCTTAGCTTATGGGAAATGATATCATCCTTCTTATACATGAATACTTTTAATATGATACTATGTAAGCTATGTTACAAATATTCAATCAAGTGGATCATTGTGAATGCTTAAACTGGAAATCTACAGAAATTGCCTCTCGTCAAAATAAAAATCAACTCTGGGGCGTCCAGGTTGAAGTCAAGGTCGACTTAAGATAAGCTTGATAAAATGTTTAATTGTAAATCATTTCTTTGCACTAAATCTAAGAATATTGATCTGAAACTCGTTCATCATATTGAAAACAAGATTTTAGTTCTAAGTTCTCATAAAAGTTTAAATCAAATGCTTATTATGACCTTAGAATTCTTAAATTATCTTTATTATAAGATTAAGGGGGAGCTCACAAAACTTTGTAAACATTATGACAATCTTGATCAAATCAAACATTGAAAACTAGCTATGACCATAGGATTGTTAAATTAACTTGCTCTAAAATCAACTCTCTATATCAATATGGGATTAACATCCCTCATTATTGATTAGAGATATATTTGTTGATCTTACTATGCTGTAAAGAAAATATCATATCATTTTCAGGGCTTAACATCCCTTGTAAAATGGATGAGAAATCAATACATGTATCCATCATGAGCCTAAATGGATCTCATATCATTTTTAGGGCTTAACATCCCTTATAAAATGGATGAGAAATCAATACATATATCCGCCATGAACCTAAAAGGATCTCATATCATTTCAAGGCTTAACATCCTTTGTATATGATTGAGAAATAAATTGTGGCTAAATTTGACATAAAAGTAAGTGATTTGCATTAACTGAGTTTGATACCCTTAAGTGGTTTGCAATATATTGTGTTGATTACCCTTACTTAAAAACTGAGCATCAAATTATCAAATTATGGGGGAGAATTAATAGTCACTTAATGTTTAGCTTGGTTATCTTTTTGAAATGACAAAGGGGGAGAAATAATATAAAATCTATAACATAAAGTATAATGAGTTTCATAATCTCTTGGATAGCACAGACTTGCATTCACAAATAAGAGAATGGCTACAAAAGGTAAAATTCAGGTATGAAACTCATATGATTTATATTGCCTTGATTTATATTTTTGAAATATTTTGTCATCTTCAAAAGGGGGGATATTCTTGGCTAAATTGGACATTATAATAATCCCTTTGTTTTGATGATGACAAACATTTATTTCTTGTGGTTTTAACTTGCTATTTGAGTGTTTCAGGGACAAGCATATAAGGTGGTGGATAGTGAAGACTTGGAAGATCAATTTGCTAAAATTTCTTTATTTTCATAATTGTAATCAATGTAAAAACTTGCACAAGTTTATAATGTACAAGTACTTAGATATCATGTAAATCAAGCGTTTAGATCTTCCAATCCACTCACAACACTTAGATAGGTCATCCCTCAAGATAGTATCACAACTACACATTGATACACACACTTAGTAAATGAATACATTGAATCAGGGATATTCTTGGTCGACAAAAACTTCAACCGAGACACTCTCGGTCAACAAATTCCTTGACTGAGAATAGACCCTCCTAGCTGTTAGACTGAGTTAGAAAAGTGGTTGGGAGTTGGAATTGAACGTTACAATATATTGACTCAGACTCCCACTCGGTCAACAAATTCCTCGACCGAGAGACTCTCGGTCGACAAACTTCTTGACCGAGAAAGTTTCTATGTGCACTTTTCAGAGTTAATTAACTAGCCATTACAAACATAATTAGTGGATACCGAATGGCTAGTTGAGCACTAAGAACACCCTAGAAAGTGTCTAGAATATCCCTAAGAACTAATAGGACATTCCTATAAACAGGACATGCCTTAGGACACCTAAACTCACTTGAGTACACATACTTACAATTGAGAATCAACTTGTGTGAGCAATTGAGAAATCCTTTACTTGCAATACATTTCCATAAGCTGAGATTTCATGTCCTATAGGCTAGCATCTCCTACCGATTACACTTCTACGTTCATATTCATTGGATAGGAGATCAAAACGCTTGATATAGGATTCATGCCTTGTGCTAAAGTAGTAAAGTGTATTTTTCTTCTTCCCTTCTTGTTCCTTTTATTGTTTGTTCTCTCCTTTGCTACTCCTAGGTTGGAGGCTACGTGAAGGAGGTTGTAGGAGCTTCTTCGGTGGTGAAGGTAGCTTGGTGTAACTTTGGACTACTTCTAGAAGGTCTCAACGGGAAGCTACTTCAAAGAGGAAGGCTCTTTCAAGGGGGAGCTTGAAGTTACTTCAAGTGAAGGCTACTTCAAGGTTGGTGAGACGAATTTGGGGTGAAGGATGTACAAAGGGTTGTGAAGGTAGTTGTATCTTATGTAACATCCTTGCGAGGTAATAAAATATAATTGCTTTCAAAATCCCAATTAGAAATAATTGGGTAGTGGACTGATTCCCTTAGTATTTGCTAAGGGTGGAACCACTCTAAATGCCTTGTCTCCTTCTTCAATATTTTTATAGTTGTTTGTTAAATTAATTTTAAAAATATCATAAAACCATATTCACCCCATCTAGTGTTTTTCAATTGGTATCAAAGTGGGCTTCAAGGAACTCTAACAAATCTTGAAGAAAATGGGTGATGGGGTACTAAACAACCTCAACATGGAAGGAACTCTTGTGGCTCGACCTCCACCATTTGATGGAACCCACTACACCTATTAGAAGAGAATGATGCAATTATACTTTCAAGGGATAAGTTGGGATATATGGAGAATGATTTCAAATGCTTACACTCTTCCTCAAATAGAGTATGCTACATGGGATTCTAGTACGGTAAAGCTAGTCTAATTGAATGCAAAAGTTGTAAGTATCCTTTATTGTTCAATTTCCGTAGGTGAGTTTAATAGAATATCAAATTGTAAAACTTCATATGAAATATGGTATAGACTCTCTATTACTTATAAAGGAACTGTTCAAGTGAAGAATTCCAAAATTGGTATGCTTAAACAAAAGTTTGAACAGTTTTGTATGGAACCAAATGAGTCTATTAGTGAAATGTATGCAAAGTTTTCTTCTATTCTTAATGGTTTTAAGGCTTTAGGTAAAGCAATTAGTGAAGAGGATCAAGTGTCTAAAATCCTTAGGTGTTTGCCTCCAAAGTACAAACCAAAAGTGACTGCAATTGAAGAAGCCAATGAACTCACTCAACTAAGGATGGAGCAACTCATTGGCAACTTAGAAGCACATGAGGCAACCTTGGAGGAAGAAGAAAGATTGGAGGCTGAACACAAGAAGGAGAAAAGAAAGGACATTGCTCTCAAAGCATCTACCAAGATTAGTCATGAAACTCTCATTGTAAATGGTAAGCAGTATAGAAGTTTTAAAACTAACAAAACTTCTAGTGTTTCTTCTTCCATGTGCTTTGAATGTGGTAAAAAGGGACACTTAAAAGGTGATTGTACCAAACTTAAGAAGGGAAATAAATCATCTCACAAGAAGAAAGAAAAAGCCTACATAGATGCATGGGGTGATTCAAGTGATGATAGTGAAGATGGAGAAAAAGAAGTAGAGTGCCTTATTGCTACAACAAATGAAGAAGAAGTAGAGGTAAGCCTTTTTTTATCTAAAGAAGATTTAGTTGCTAGCATTGAGGAATTACATGATAAATATATTGATTGTAAAAGGAAACTAAGAAGAGTTACTAAAACTAATGAGGATTTGTATGCACAATTAGATGACCTTGCTTCTAAAAAGGAAAGTATTATTTCTAAAAATTCTTCCTTGAAACCATCTTTTAATGATTGCAATACAAAATTGCTTACTCTTGAGACAAATCATAATTTGTTTTGTCAAAAAAAGGTTGAATTTCTTGCAAAATTGAATGATCTTCAATCACAACCTATCTTGTGTACTCATCTAGATTATGATGGTATTTTTAAAGAAAGAGATACTTTATCATCTGATCTAGATCAAGCAAAGTTAAATATCAAAAAGAAAATGGATGAGATTGCTAAAGTACAAAGAGAAATTAGTATCTTGAGAAACAATGATGTTCTTGATAAGATTCTGAAAAATTCTTCTAGTTATAATGGAAGGAGAGGTTTAGGATATGTTCCAAAAGAGAAATCATATCAACCTAAACCTAGAAGAACACAAGCACCCAAGACCAAGATCATGTATGTACCCAAGAACAATTCAAAAAGAAATGAAATTGATTCTATTTGTTGTCACTATTGCTTGCGTCTTGGACATTACTCTTGTTCATTCCCACACAAGAAAAGGGATGTTGAATTAGTTTGGATCCCAAGACCTCAAACTTAGAAAATTTGAATATGATTAAGTTGAGATTTGACCTAATACTTCATTTGAATATCTTGATGTCTCATCTCAACTAAATAGAGTGGTACATTAACTTATTGCTATAACTCAAGTTTAAAACTAACATAAATAGATTATTGAAAACAATATAGAAACAATCTTGGTCGACAAAATCTTCGACCGAGACAATGTCGGTCGATAAAATTATCGACCAAAGTAGTTTCTGTCTGTAACCTATAGAAATCTGGAAAAACAGTAACCAGGTCGGTCAAAAATGACTTTGACCGAGATAAATTCGATCGAACATTTATTGGACCAAATTTTAACTGATAAAATTGGAGATACAACAACCTTCTCGGTTGAAAAGAATGTCGACCAAAAAGAAGTCAGTTGAGAAAGAGTTCCACCGAATAAGGTTCTGGAAAACCTATTTAACTAGTTCAGTTTGCTATAAACTTGCTATAAATTTGTTATAAATGAAAATTGATTGAATGAATCATAAATCTTGGAGACAACTATCGAATAACATATTGATAATTTGGATAATGATCTATATGTTGATTCTTGATATCCTTATGAAACATGTTGTAAATTTACTAATTATGTTATTAAAAACTATATGCAAATAGAAATTGAAAATATTTTCTTAAAATCAATGCACACATGGTAAAGCCTTCAATTGCTATTTCTCTTGAAATGGTTAAGCATGTTCATTTACATGGTTTGTCTTAAATTTGAACATTGATGAACCATTATTGATCATGAAAAAAGATATTGCCTTGATAAATCTTCCTTAAAAGGTATGATTCTCTACATTGTGTATCTTAAAACTGAAAATTATGAACCATGTTGATTTAATCAAGAAAATTACTATTTTATCATAATCCACATGGTTTGTCCTAAGAATTCCTTGGTTTATCTATATAGAAATCAGGTGTCTTGAAACTTGCTTCTAAATGATCATGATCATTGTATTTCATGAAATTAGGGATATGCTTCTATTGTTTGATCATGATAATTGTATTATGGATATGCCTTTACTGTTTCACCATGATCATTGTGTTTCATGTTTTACTTGGTTTGCCTAAATAATCTTTGATCTATATATATATATATATATATATATATATATATATATATATATATATATATATATATATATATATAAACCATGAATGGATATTGTTTTCAAAATGATCATAGTGTTTCATCTCATTACACATAAAGATGATGTTATCATTGAAAATTCCATTTTTGCATTAAGGTAAATTTCTATGGCACAAATGCATCTTGACATATTAGTTAAATGATTATCTTGTGCTTAGCTTATGGAAAATGATATCATCCTTGTAATACATGAATACTTTTTATATGATACTTTGTAAGCTAGGTTTCAAATATTCAATCCAGTGGATCATTGTGAATGTTAAACTGGAAATCTGCAGAAATTGCCTCTCGGTCGAAATAAAAATCAACCGAGGGGCGCCCAAGTCAAAGTCAAGGTCGACCGAAAATAAGCTTGACAAAATGCTTAATTGTAAATCATTTCTTTGCACTCAATCTTAGAATATTGATCTGAAACTCATTCATCATATTGAAAACAAGATTTTAGTGCAAAGTTCTCATAAAAGTTTAATTCAAATGCTTATTATGACCTTAGAATTATTAAATTATCTTGATTATAAGATTAAGGGGGAGCTCACAAAACTTTGTAAACATTATGACAATCTTGTTCAAATCAAATTTTAAAAACTAGCTATGATCATAGGAATATTAAATTATCTTGATCTAAAATGAACTCTCTATATTAATATGGGCTTAACATCCATCATTATTGATTAGAGATATATTTCTTGATCTTACTATGTTGTAAAGAAAATCTCATATCATTTTCAGGGCTTAACATACCTTGTAAAATGGATGAGAAATCAATACATGTATCCATCATGAGCCTAAATGGATCTCATATCATTTTTAGGGCCTGACATCCCTTGTAAAATGGATGAGAAATCAATATATATGTCCTCCATGAACCTAAAAGGATCTCATATCATTTCAAGGCTTAACATCCTTTGCATATGATTGAGAAATAAATTGTGGCTAAATTTGACATAAAAGTAAGTGGTTTGCATTAAATGAGTGTGATACCCTTAAGTGGTTTGCATTAAATTGTGTTGATTACCCTTATTTTAAAATTGAGCATCAAATTATCAAATTAAGGGGTAGAATTAACAGTCACTTAATGTTTAGCTTGGTTATCTTTTTGAAATGACAAAGGGGGAGAAATAATATAAAATCAATAACATAAAGTAAAATGAGTTTCATAATCTCTCGGCTAGCACACACTTGCATTCACAAACAAGAGAATGGCTGCAAAAGGTAAAATTCAGGTATGAAACTCATATGATTTATATTGCCTTGATTTATATTTTTAAAATGTTTTGTCATCTTCAAAAAGGGGAATATTTTTGGTTAAATTGGACATTATTATAATCCCTTTGTTTTGATGATGACAAACATTTCTTTCTTGTGGTTTTAACTTTCTATTTGAGTGTTTCAGGGAGAAGCATATAAGGTGGTGGATAGCGAAGACTTGGAAGATCAATTTGCTAAAATTGCTTTATTTTCATGATTGTAATCAATGTAAAAACTTGTACAAGTTTATAATGTACAAGTACTTTGATATCATGTAAATCAAGCATTTAGATCTTCCTATCCACTCACAATACTTAGATAGGTCATCCCTCAAGATAGCATCACAACTACACATTGATACACACACTTAGTAAATGAATACATTGAATTAGGGATATTCTTGGTCGACAAAAACTTCGATCGAGATACTCTTGGTCAGCAAAGTTCTCGTCTGAGAAAAGATCCTCCTAGCTGTTAGACTGAGTTAGAAAAGTGGTTGGGAGTTGGAATCGAACGTTACAATATATTGACTCAGACTCCCACTCGGTCGACAAATTCCTCGACCGAGAGACTCTCGTTCAACAAACTTCTCAGCCAAGAAAGTTTCTATCTGCACTTTTCAGAGTTAATTAACTAGCCATCACAAACGTATTTAGTGGATACTTAACGGCTAGTTCAGCACTAAAAACACCCTAGAAAGTTTCTAGAATGTCCCTAAGTACTAATAGACCATTCCTATAAATAGGACATGCCTTAGGACACCTAAACTCACTTGAGTACACATACTTGCAATTGAGAAACAACTTGTATGAGCAATTGAGCAATCCTTTACTTGCAGTACATTTCCATAAGTTGAGATTTCGTGTCCTATAGGCTAGGATCTCCTACCCACTACACTTTCACGTTCATACACATTGGATAGGAGATCAAAATGCTTGATATAGGATTCAATCCTTGTGCTAAAGTGGTAAAGTGTATTTTTCCTTCTTCCCTTCCTGTTCCTTTTATTGTTTGTTCTCTCCTTTGCTGCTCCTAGGTTGGAGGCTGCAGAAAGGAGGTTGTAGGAGATTCTTCGGTGGTGAAGGTATATCGGCGTGACTTTGGACTACTTGTAGAAGGTCTCCATGGGAAGCTACTTCAAGGAGGAAGGATACTTCAAGGGTGAGCTTGAAGTTGCTTCAAGTGATGACTGCTTCAAGGTTTGTGAGACCACTTCGGGGTGAAGGTTGTCCAAAGGGTTGTGAAGGTAGTTGTATCTTATGTAACATCCTTGTGAGGTAATAAAATACAATTGCTTTCAAAATCACAATTGGAAACAATAGAAGCATATCCATAATTTGCTAAGGGTGGAACCACTCTAAACACCTTATCTCCTTCTTCAATATTTTAGTGGTTGTTTGTTAAATTAATTTTAAATATATCATAAAACCCTATTCACCCCCCTCTAGTGTTTTTCAATTGGTATCAGAGAGGTCTTCAAGAACTCTAACAAGTCTTGAAGAAAATGGGTGATGGGGTACTAAACAACCTCAAACTGAAAGGAACACTTGTGGCTCGACCTCCACCATTTGAAGGAACCAACTACACCTATTGGAAGAGGAGAATGCAATTCTACTTTCAAGGGATAAGCTGGGATCTATGAAGAATTGTTTCAAATGCTTACACTCTTCATCAAACAGAGTATGCTACACGGGATGCGAATACGGTAAAGCTAGCCCAATTGAATGCAAAAGATGTAAGTATCCTTTATTGTTCAATTTCCGTAGGTGAGTTTAATACAATATCAAATTGTGAAACTGCATATGAAATATGGCATAGACTCTCTATTACTTATGAAGGAACTATTCAAGCGAAGAATTCCAAAATTGGTATGCTTAAAAAAAAGTTTGAACAGTTTCGTATGGAACCAAATGAGTCTATTAGTGAAATGTATGCAAAGTTTTCTTCTATTGTTAATGGTTTGAATGCTTTAGGTAAAGCAATTAGTGAAGAGGATCAAGTATCTAAAATCATTAGGTGTTTGCCTCCAAAGTACAAACCAAAAGTGACTGCAATTGAAGAAGCCAATGACCTCACTCAACTAAGGATGGAGCAACTCATTGGCAACTTAGAAGCACATGAGGCAACCTTGGAGGAAGAAGAAAGATTGATGGATGAAAACAAGAAGGAGAAAAGAAAGGACATTGCATTCAAAGCATCAACCAAGATTAGTCATGACACAAGTGAAGATGATAGTGAAGAAGAAACTCTCATTGTAAATGGTAAGCAGTATAGAAGTTTTAAAACTAACAAAACTTCTAGTATTTCTTCTTCTAGGTTCTTTGAATGTGGTAAAAAGGGACACTTAAAAGGTGATTGTCCCAAACTTAAGAAGGGAAAGAAATCATCTCACAAGAAGAAATAAAAAGCCTACAATGTTGCATGGGATGATTCAATTTATGATAGTGAAGATGGAGAAAAAGAACTAGAGTGCCTTATTGCTACAACACATGAAGAAGAAAAAGAGGTAAGCCTTCTTTATTTATCTAAAGAAGATTTAGTTTCTAGCATTGAGGAATTACCTGATAAATATATTGATTGTAAAAGGAAACTAAAAAGAGTTACTAAAACTAATGAGGATTTGTATGCACAATTAGATAATCTTACTTATGAAAAGGAAAGTATTATTTCTGATAATTCTTCCTTGAAATCATCTTTTAATGATTGCAATACAAAATTGCTTACTCTTGAGACAAATCATAATTTGCTTTGTCAAGAAAAGGTTGAATTGCTTGCAAAATTGAATGATCTCCAATCACAACCTATCTTGTGTACTCATCTAGATTACGATGCTATTGTTAAAGAAAGAGATACTTTATCATGTGATCTAGATCAAGCAAAGTTAGATATCAAAAAGAAAATGGATGAGATTGATAAAGTACAAAGAGAAATTAGTATCTTGAGAAACAATGATGTACTTGATAAGATTCTAAAAAAATCTTCTAGTTATAATGGAAGGAGAGGTTTAGGATATGTTCTAAAAGATAAATATGATCAACTTAAACCTAGAAGAACACAAGAATCCAAGACCAAGATCATGTATGTACCCAAGAACAATTCAAAAAGAAATGAAATTGATTCTATTTGTTATCACTATTGCGTGCGTCTTGGACATTATTCTTTTTCATTCCCATACAAGAAAAGGGATGTTGAATTAGTTTGGTACCAAGACCTCAAACTTAACAAATTTTAAAATGATTAAGTTGAGATTTGACCTAAAATATCATTTGAATATCTTTATGTCTCATATCAACTAAATAGACCAGTACTTTATCTTATTGCAATAACTCAAGTTTAAAATTAACATAAACATATTACTGAAAATAGTACAGAAACAATCTCGGTCAACAAAATCTTCGACCGAGACAATGTCAGTCGAGAAAATTATCGATCAAAGTAGTTTCTGTCTCTAGCCTGTAGAAATCTAGAAAACAGTAACTACGTTGGTCAAAAATGACTTCGATCGTGATAAATTCGATCGAACATTTATTGGACCGAATTTTATCTGATAAAATTGGAGATACATCATCCTTCTCAGTTGAAAATAATGTCGAACGAAAAGAAGTTGGTCGAGAAAGAGTTCGACCGAATAAGGTTCTGGAAAACCAGTTTAACTGGTTCAATTTTCTATAAACTTGCTATAAATTTGGTATAAATGAAAATTGATTGAATGAATCATAAATTTTGGAGACAACTCTCAAATCACATATTGATAATTTGCATCATGATCTATATGTTGATTCTTGATATCCTTGTGAAACATGCTGTAAATTTACTAATTATGTGATAAAAAACTATGTGCAAATAGAAACCAAAAATGTTTTCTTAAAATCAATGCACACATTGTAAAGCCTTCAATTGCAATTTCTCTTGAAATGATTAAGCATGTTCATTTACATGGTTTTCTTAAATTTGAAAATCGATGAACCATGATTGATCATGAAAAAGATATTTCCTTGATAAATCTTCCTTAAAAGGTATGATTCTCTACATTTTGTATCTTAAAACTAAAAATTATGAACCATGCTGATTTAATCAAGAAAATTACTATTTTATCATAATCCATATGGTTTGTCCTAAGTATTCCTTGCTTTATCTATATAGAAATCATGTGTCTTGAAATTTGCTTTTAAATGATCATGATCATTGTATTTCATGAAATTATGGATATGCTTCTATTGTTCTATAATGATCATTGTTTTATGGATATGCCTTTATTATTTCACCATGATCATTGTGTTTCATCTTTTACTTGGTTTGCCCTAAAATAATCTTTGATCTATATATATATATATATATATATATATAAACCATGAATGGATAATGTTTTCAAAATGATCATAGTGATTCAGCTCATTACACATAAACATGATGTTATCATTGAAAATGCCATTTTTGCATTATGGTAAATCTCTATGGGACAAATGCATCTTAACATATTAGATAAATGATTATCTTGTGCTTAGCTTATGGAAAATGATATCATCCTTGTTATACATGAATACTTTTTATATGATCTGTAAGATATGTTTCAAATATTCAATCAAGTGGATCATTGTGAATGCTTAAACTGGAAATATGCAGAAATTGCCTCTTGGTCGAAATAAAAATCAATCGAGGGGCGCCCAGGTTGAAGTCAAGGTTGACCTAAAATAATCTTGACAAAATGCTTAATTGTAAATCATTTCTTTGCACTCAATCTTAGAATATGGATATGAAACTCGTTCATCATATTGAAAACAAGATTTTAGTGCAAAGTTCTCATAAAAGTTTAACGTCCCTTATTATTGATTAGAGATATATTTCTTGATCTTACTATGCTATAAAGAAAATCTCATATCATTTTCAGGGCTTAACATCCCTTGTAAAATGGATGAGAAATCAATACATGTGTCCATCATGAGCCTAAATGGATCTCATATCATTTTTAGGGCTTAACATCCCTTGTAAAATGGATGAGAAATCAATACATATATCCACCATGAACCTAAAAGGATCTCATCTCATTTCAAGGCTTAACATCCTTTGCAAATGATTGGGAAAAAATTGTGGCTAAATTTGACATAAAAGTAAGTGGTTTGAATTAAATGAGTTTGATACCCTTAAGTGGTTTGCATTAAATTGTATTGATTACCCTTACTTTAAAATTGAGCATCAAATTATCAAATTAAGGGGGAGAATTGATAGTCACTTAATGTTTAGCTTGGTTATCTTTTTGAAATGACAAAGGTGGAGAAATAACATAACATCAATAACATACATTAAAATGAGTTTCATAATCTCTCGGCTAGCACACACTTTCATTCACAAACAAGAGAATGACTGTAAAAGGTAAAATTCAGGTATGAAACTCATATGATTTATATTACCTTGTTTTATATTTTTGAAATGTTTTGTCATCTTCAAAAAGGGGGATATTGTTGGCTAAATTGGACATTATTATAATCCCTTTGTTTTGACGATGATAAACATTTATTTCTGGTAATTTTAACTTGCTATTTGAGTGTTTCAGGGACAAGCATATAAGGTGGTGGATAGCGAAGACTTGGAAGATCAATTTGCTCAAATCGCTTTATTTTCATGATTGTAATCAATGTAAAAACTTGTACAAGTTTATAATGTACAAGTACTTAGATATCATGTAAATCAAGCATTTAGATCTTTCTATCCACTCACAACACTTAGATAGGTCATCCCTCAAAATAGTATCACAATTGCACATTGATACACACACTTAGTAAATGAATACATTGAGTCAGGGATATTCTCGATCGACAAAAACTTCAACCGAGACACTCTCGGTCGACAAAGTCCTTGATCGAGAATAGAACCTCCTAGCCGTTAGATTGAGTTATAAAATTGGTTGGGAGTCGGAATTGAACGTTACAATATATTGACTCAGACTCCCACTCGGTCAAAAAATTCCTCGATCGAGAGACTCTCGGTCGACAAACTTATCGATCGAGAAAGTTTCTGTCTCAACTTTTCAGAGTTAATTAACTAGCTGTTACAAACATAATTAGTGGATACCTAATAGATAGTTGAGCACTAAGAACACCGTAGAAAGTGTCTAGAACGTCCCTAAACTCTAATATGCCATTCCTATATATAGGACATGCCTTAGGACACCTAAACTCACTTGAGTACACATACTTGCAATTGAGAATCAACTTGTGTGAGCAATTGAGCAATCCTTTACTTGTAATACAATTCTATAAGCTACGATTTCATGTCTTATATGCTAGAATCTCCTACCCACTACACTTTCACGTTCATACACATTGGATAGGAGATCAAAATGCTTGATATAGGATTCAAGCATTGTGCTAAAGTGGTAAAGTGTATTTGTCCTTCTTCCCTTCTTGGTACTTTTATTGTTTGTTCTCTCCTTTTCTACTCTAGGTTGGAGGCTATGGAAAGGAGGTTGCAGGAGCTTTTTCGGTGGTGAAGGTAGCTCGGTGTGACTTTGGACTACTTCTAGAAGGTATCAACAGGAAGCTTCTTCAAGGAGGAAGGTTACTTCAAGAGGGAGCTTGAAGTTACTACAAGTGAAGGCTGCTTCAAGGTTGGTGAGACGACTTTAGGGTGAAGGTTGTCCAAAGGGTTGTGAAAGTAGTTGTATCTTATGTAACATCCTTGTGAGGTAATAAAATACAATTGCTTTCAAAATCCCAATTGGAAACAATTGGGTAGTGGACTGACTCCCTTAGTATTTGCTAAAGGTGGAACCACTCTAAACGCCTTGTCTCCTTCAATATTTTTGTGGTTGTTTGTTAAATTAATTTTAAAAATATCATAAAACCCTATTCAGCCCCACTCTAGTGTTTCTCAATTGGTATTAGAGCGAGCTTCAAGGAACTCTAACAAGTCTTGAAGAAAATTGGTGATGGGGTACTAAACAACCTCAACCTGGAAGGAACAGTTGTGGCTCGACCTCCACCATTTGATGGCACCAACTACACCTATTGGAAGAGGAGGATGCAATTCTACTTTCAAGGGATAAGCTAGGATCTATGGAGAATGGTTTCAAATGCTTACACTCTTCCTCAAATGGAGTATGCTACATGGGATGCTAATACGGTAAAGCTATCCCAATTGAATGCAAAATCTGTAAGTATTCTTTATTGTTCAATTTCCGTAGGTGAGTTTAATAGAATATCAAATTGTGAAACTGCATATGAAATATGGCATAGGATCTCTATTACTTATGAAGGAACTATTCAAGTGAAGAATTCCAAAATTGGTATGCTTAAACAAAAGTTTGAACAATTTTGTATGGAACCAAATGAGTCTATTAGTGAAATGTTTGCAAAGTTTTATTCTATTGTTAATGGTTTGAATGCTTTAGGTAAAGCAATTAGTGAAGAGGATCAAGTGTCTAGAATCCTTAGGTGTTTGCCTCCAAAGTACAAACCAAAAGTGACTGCAATTGAATAATCCAATGACCTCACTCAACTAAGGATGGAGCAACTCATTGGCAACTTAGAAGCACATGAGGAAGCCTTAGAGGAAGAAGAAAGATTGGCGGCTGAACACAAGGAGAAAAGAAAGGACATTGCATTCAAAACGTCAACCAAGATTAGTCATGACACAAGTGAAGATGATAGTGAAGTAGAAACTCTCATTGTAAACGATAAACACTATAGAAGTTTTAAAACTAACAAAACTTCTAGTGTTTCTTGTTTCAGGTGCTTTGAATGTGGTAAAAAGGGACACTTAAAAGGTGATTGTCCCAAACTTAAGAAGGGAAAGAAATCATCTCACAAGAAGAAAGAAAAAGCCTACAAAGTTTCATGGGATGATTCAAGTGATGATAGTGAAGATGGAGAAAAAGAAGTAGAGTGCCTTATTGCTACAACAAATGAAGAAGAAGAAGAGGTAAGCCTTTTTATTTATCTAAATAAGATTTAGTTTCTAGCATTGAGGAATTACATTGTAAATATATTGATTGTAAAAGGAAACTAAAAAGATTTACTAAAACTAATGAGGATTTGTATGCACAATTAGATGATCTTGTTTCTGAAAAAGAAAGTATTATTTCTAAAAACAATTCCTTGAAATCATCTTTTAATGATTGCAATACAAAATTGCTTACTCTTGAGACAAATCATAATTTGCTTTGTCAAGAAAAGGTTGAATTGCTTGCAAAATTGAATGATCTTCAATCACAACCTATCTTGTGTACTCATCTAGATTATGATGGTATTGTTAAAGAAAGAGATACTTTATCATCTGATCTAGATCAAGCAAAGTTAGATATCAAAAAGAAAATGGATGAGATTGCTAAAGTACAAAGAGAAATTAGTAACTTGAGAAACAATGTTGTTCTTGATAAGATTCTGAAAAATTCTTCTAGTTATAATGGAAGGAGAGGTTTAGGATATGTTCCAAAAGAGAAATCCTATCAACCTAAACCTAGAAGTACACAAGCACTCAAGACCAAGATCATGTATGTACCCAAGAACAATTCAAAAAGAAATGAAATTGATTCTATTTGTTGTCACTATTGCTTGCGTCTTGGACATTACTCTTTTTCATGCCCATTCAAGAAAAGGGATGTTGAATTAGTTTGGGTCCCAAGATGTAAAACTTAGAAAATTTGAATAAGATTAAGTTGAGATTTGACCAAAAACTTCATTTGAATATCTTAATGTCTCGTCTCAACTAAATAGACTGGTACTTTACCTTATTGCAATAACTCAAGTTTAAAACTAACATAAACAGATTACTAAAAACAGTACAGAAACAATCTCAGTCGACAAAATCTTCGATCGAGACAATGTCGGTCGAGAAAATTATCGACTGAAGTAGTTTTTGTCTCTAACTTGTAGAAATCTGGAAAAACAGTAACCACATCGGTCGAAAATGACTTCGATTGAGATAAATTCGATCGAACATTTATAGGACCGAATTTTAACTGATAAAACTGGAGATACATCAACCTTCTTGTTCGAAAAGAATGTCGACCGAAAAGAAGTCAGTCGAGAAAGAGTTTGACCGAATAAGGTTCTGGAAAACTTGTTTAACTGGTTCAGTTTTCTATAAACTTGCTATAAATTTTGTATAAATGAAAATTGATTGAATGAATCATAAATCTTAGAGACAACTCTCAAATCACATATTGATAATTTGCATCATGATCTATATTTTGATTCTTGATATCCTTATGAAACTTGCTATAAATTTACTAATTATGTGATAAAAAACTATATGCAAATAGAAACCAGAAATGTTTTCTTAAAATCAATGCACACATTGTAAAACCTTCAATTGCTATTTATCTTGAAATGATTATGCATGTTAATTTACATAGTTTGTCTTATATTTGAACATTTATGAACCATGATTGATCATGAAAAATATATTTCCTTGATAAATCTTCCTTAAAAGGTATGATTCTCTACATTGTGTACCTTAAAACTGAAAATTATGAACCATGTTGATTTAATCAAGAAAATTACGATTTTATCATAATCCATATGGTTTGTCCTAAGTATTCCTTGGTTTATCTATATATAAATCATGTGTCTTGAAATTTGCTTTTAAATGATCATGATCATTGTATTTCATGAAATTATGGATATGCTTCTATTGTTCTATCATGATCATTGTATTATGGATATGCCTTTACTATTCCACCATGATCATTGTGTTTCATCTTTTACTTGGTTTCCCTAAAATAATCTTTGATCCATATATATATAAACCATGAATGGATATTATTTTGAAAATGATCATAGTGATTGAGCTCATTACACATAAAGATGATGTTATCGTTGAAAGTGCCATTTTTGCATTAAGGTAAATCTCTATGGCACAAATGCATCTTGACATATTAGTTAAATGATTATCTTGTGCTTAGATTATGGAAAATGATATCATCCTTGTTATACATGAATAATTTTTATATGATACTCTGTAAGCTATGTTTCAAATATTCAATCAAGTGGATCATTGTGAATGCTTAAACTGGAAATCTACAGAAATTGCCTCTCGGTCGAAATAAAAATCAACTAAGGGGTGCCCAGGTTGAAGTCAAGGTTGACCTAAAATAAGCTTGACAAAATGCTTAATTGTAAATCATTTCTTTGCACTCAATCTTAGAATATTTATCTGAAACTCATTCATCATATTGAAAACAAGATTTTAGTGTAAAGTTCTCATAAACGTTTAACCCAAATGCTTATTATGACCTTAGAATTCTTAAATTATCTTGATTATAATATTAAGGGGGAGCTCACAAAACTTTGTAAACATTATGACAATCTTGATCAAATCAAACTTTAAAAACTAGATATGACCATAGGATTATTAAATTATCTTAATCTAAAATGGACTCTCTATATCAATATGGGCTTAACATCCCTCATTATTGATTAGATATATATTTCTTGATCTTACTATGTTTTAAAGAAAATCTCATATCATTTTTAGGGCTTAACATCCCTTGTAAAATGTATGAGAAATCAATACATGTATCCATCATGAGTCTAAATGGATCTCATATCATTTTCAGGGCTTAACATCCCTTATAAAATGGATGAGAAATCAATACATATATCCGCCATGAACCTAAAAGGATCTCATCTCATTTCAAGGCTTAACATCCTTTGCAAATGATTGGGAAATAAATTGTGGCTAAATTTGACATAAAAGAAAGTGGTTTGCATTAAATGAGTTTGATACCCTTAAGTGATTTGCATTAAATTGTGTTGATTACCCTTACTTTAAAATTGAGCATCAAATTATCAAATTAAGGGGGGTGAATTAACAATCACTTAATGTTTAGCTTGGTTATCTTTTTGAATTGACAAAGGGGGAGAAATAATATAAAATCAATAACATAAAGTAAAAATGGTTTCATAATCTCTCGGCTAGCACACACTTGCATTCACAAATAAGAGAATAGCTGCAAAAGATAAAATTCAGGTATGAAACTCATATGATTTATATTGCCTTGATTTATATTTTTGAAATGTTTTGTCATATTCAAAAAGGGGGAGATTTTTGGCTAAATTGGACATTATTATAATCCCTTTATTTTGATGATGACAAACATTTCTTTCTTGTGGTTTTAACTTGCTATTTGAGTGTTTCAGAGACAAGCATATAAGGTGGTGGATAGTGAAGATTTGGAAGATCAATTTTCTAAAATTGCTTTATTTTCATGATTATAATCAATGTAAAAATTTGCACAAGTATATAGTGTACAAGTACTTAGATATCATGTAAATCAAGCATTTATATATTCCTATCCACTCACAACACTTAGATAGGTCATCCCTCAAGATAGTATCACAATTGCACATTGATACACACACTTAGTAAATGAATACATTGAATCAGAGATATTCCCGATCGACAAAAACTTTGACAAAGACACTCTCGTTCGACAAAGTCCTCGACTGAGAATAGACCCTCCTAGTTGTTAGACTAAGTTAGAAAAGTGGTTGGGAGTTGGAATCGAATGCTACAATATATTGACTCAGACTCCCACTCGGTCGACAAATTCCTCGACTGAGAAAGTTTTTGTCTGTACTTTTCAGAGTTAATTAAAAAGTTGTTACAAACGTAATTAGTGGATACCTAATGGCTAGTTGAGCACTAATAACACCCTAGAAAGTGTCTAGAACGTCCCTAAGTATTAATAGGCCATTCCTATAAATAGGACATGCCTTAGGACACCTAAACTCACTTGAGTACACATACTTGCAATTGAGAATCAACTTGTGTGAGCAATTGAGAAATCCATTACTTGCAATACATTTCCATAAGCTGAGATTTTGTATCCCATATGCTAGCATCTCCTACCCACTACACTTTCACGTTCATACACATTGGATAGGAGATCAAAACGCTTGATATAGGATTCAAGCCTTGTGCTAAAGTGGTAAAGTGTATTTTTCCTTCTTCCCTTCTTGTTCCTTTTATTGTTTGTTCTCTCCTTTGCTACTCCTTGGTTGAAGGCTGAAGAAAGGAGGTTGTAGGAGCTTCTTTGGTGGTGAAGGTAGATCGGCGTGACTTTTGACTACTTCTAGAAGGTCTCAACGGGAAGCTACTTCAAGGAGGAATGATACTTCAAGGGGGAGCTTGAAGTTACTTCAAGTGAAGGCTGCTTCAAAGTTGGTGAGATGACTTCGGCGTGAAGGTTGCCAAAGGGTTGTGAAGGTAGTTGTATCTTATGTAACATCCTTGCGAGGTAATAAAATACAATTGCTTTCAAAATCCCAATTGGAAACAATTGGGTAGTGGACTGACTCCCTTAGTATTTGCTACGGGCGGAACCACTCTAAATGCCTTGTATCCTTCTTCAATGTTTTTGTGGTTGTTTGTCAAATTAATTTTAAAAATATCATAAAAACCTATTCACCCCCCTCTAGTGTTTTTCAATTGGTATCAGAGTGGGCTTCAAGGAACTCTAACAAGTCTTGAAGAAAATGGGTGATGGGGTACTAAACAACCTCAACCTGGAAGGAACACTTGTGGTTCGGCCTCCACCATTTGATGGCACCAACTACACCTATTAGAAGAGGAGGATGCAATTCTACTTTCAAGGGATAAGCTGGGATCTATGGAGAATGGTTTCAAATGCTTACACTCTTCCTCAAATGGAGTATGCTACATGGGATGCTAATACGGTAAATCTAGCTCAATTGAATGCAAAAGCTTTAAGTATCCTTTATTATTCATTTTCCGTAGGTGAGTTTAATATAATATCAAATTGTGGAACTGCATATATAATATGGCATAGACTCTCTATTACTTATGAAGGAACTGTTCAAGTAAAGAATTCCAAAATTGGTATGCTTAAACAAAAGTTTGAACAGTTTCATATGGAACCAAATGAGTCTATTAGTGAAATGTATGCAAAGTTTTCTTCTATTGTTAATGGTTTGAATGCTTTAGGTAAAGCAATTAGTGAAGAGGATCCAGTGTCTAAAATCCTTAGGTGTTTGCCTCTAAAGTACAAACCAAAAGTGAGTGCTATTGAAGAAGCCAATGACCTCACTCAACTAAGGATGGAGCAACTCATTGGCAACTTAGAAGTACATGAGGCAACCTTGGAGGAAGAAGAAAGATTGGAGGCTGAACACAAGAAGGAGAAAAGAAAGGACATTGCTCTCAAAGCATCAACCAAGATTAGTCATGAAACTCTCATTGTAAATGGTAAGCAGAATATAAGTTTTAAAACTAACAAAACTTCTAGTGTTTCTTCTTCCAGGTGCTTTGAATGTGGTAAAAAGGGACACTTAAAACGTGATTGTACCAAACTTAAGAAGGGAAAGAAATCATATCACAAGAATAAAGAAAAAGCCTACATAGATGCATGGGGTGATTCAAGTGATGATAGCAAAGATGGAGAAAAAGAAGTAGAGTGCCTTATTGCTACAACAAATGAAGAAGAAGAGGTAAGCCTTTTTTTATCTAAAGAAGATTTAGTTGCTAGCATTGAGGAATTACATGATAAATATATTGATTGTAAAAGGAAACTAAGAAGAGTTACTAAAACTAATTAGGATTTGTATGCACAATTAGATGACCTTGCTTCTAAAAAGGAAAGTATTATTTCTAAAAATTCTTCCTTGAAACCATCTTTTAATGATTGCAATACAAAATTGCTTACTCTTGAGACAAATCATAATTTGTTTTGTCAAGAAAAGGTTGAATTGCTTGCAAAATTGAATGATATTCAATCACAACCTATCTTGTGTACTCATCTAGATTATGATGGTATTGTTAAAGAAAGAGATACTTTATCATCTGATCTAGATCAAGCAAAGTTAAATATCAAAAAGAAAATGGATGAGATTGCTAAAGTACAAAGAGAAATTAGTAGCTTGAGAAACAATGATGTTCTTGATAAGATTCTGAAAAATTCTTCTAGTTATAATGGAAGGATATGTTTAGGATATGTTCCAAAAGAGAAATCTTATCAACCTAAACCAAGAAGAACACAAGAACCCAAGACCAAGATCATGTATGTACCCAAGAACAATTCAAAAAGAAATTAAATTGATTCTATTTGTTGTCACTATTGCTTGCATCTTGGACATTACTCTTTTTCATGCCCATACAAGAAAAGGGATGTTGAATTAGTTTGGGTCCCAAGACCTCAAACATAGAAAATTTGAATATGATTAAGTTGAGATTTGACCTAAAACTTAATTTGAATATCTTAATGTCTCATATCAACTAAATAGACTAGTACTTCATCTAATTGTAATAACTCAAGTTTAAAACTAACATAAACAAATACTGAAAATAATACAGAAATAATCTCGGTCGACAAAATCTTCAACTAAGACAATGTCGGTCGATAAAATTACCGACCGAAGTAGTTTCTTTCTCTAACCTGTAGAAATCTGGAAAAACAGTTACCACGTCAGTCGAAAATGACTTCGAACGAGATAAATTTGATCGAACATTTATTGGACTGAATATTAACTGATAAAACTGAAGATACAGCAACCTTATCATTCAAAAATAATGTCGACTAAAAAGAAGTCAGTCGAGAAAGAGTTCGATCGAATTAGGTTCAGGAAAACCTATTTAACTGGTTCAATTTGCTATAAATTTGGTATAAATGAAAATTGATTGAATGAATCATAAATCTTGGAGACAACTCTCAAATCACATATTGATAATTTACATCATGATCTATATGTTGATTCTTGATATCCTTATGAAACATGCTGTAAATTTACTAATTATGTGATCAAAAACTATATGCAAATAAAAATCGGCAATGTTTTCTTAAAATCAATTCACACATTATAAAGCCTTCAATTGCTATTTCTCTTGAAATGATTAAGCATGTTCATTTACATGATTTGTCTTAAATTTGAACATTGATGAACCATGATTGATCATGAAAAAGATATTGCCTTGATAAATCTTCCTTAAAAGGTATGATTCTCTACATTGTGTATCTTAAAACTGAAAATTATGAACCATGTTGATTTAATCAAGAAAATTACTATTTTATCATAATCCACATGGTTTGTCCTAAGTATTCCTTGGTTTATCTATATAGAAATCATATGTCCTAAAATTTGCTTTTAAATGATCATGATCATTGTATTTCTTGAAATTATGGATATGCTTCTATTGTTCTATCATGATCATTGTATTATGGATATGCCTTTACTATTTCACCATGATCATTGTGTTTCATATTTTACTTGGTTTGCCTAAAATAATCTTTGATCTATATATATATATATAAACCATGAATGGATATTGTTCTCAAAATGATCATAGGGATTCAGCTCATTACACATAAAGATGATGTTATCATTAAAAATGCCATTTTTGCATTAAGGTAAATCTCTATGGGACAAATGCATCTTGACATATTAGTTAAATGATTATCTTGTGCTTATCTTATGGAAAATGATATCATCCTTGTTATACATGAATACTTTTTATATAATATTTTGTAAGCTATGTTTCAAATATTAAACTGAAAATCTACAGAAATTGCCTCTCGGTCGAAATAAAAATCAACCGAGGAGCGCCCAGGTCGAAGTCAAGGTCGACTTAAAATAAGCTTGACAAAATGCTTAATTGTAAATCATTTCTTTGCACTCAATCTTAGAATATTGATCTGAAACTCGTTCATCATATTGAAAACAAGATTTTAGTGCAAAGTTATCATAAAAGTTTAACTCAAATGCTTATTATGACCTTAGAATTCTTAAATTATCTTGATTATAAGATTAAGGGGGAGCTCATAAAATTGTGTAAACATTATGACAATCTTGATCAAATCAAACTTTAACAACTAGCTATGACCATAGGATTATTAAATTATCTTGATCTAAAATGGACTCTCTATATCAATATGGGCTTAACATCCCTCATTATTGATTAGAGATATATTTCTTGATCTTACTATATTGTAAAGAAAATCTCATATCATTTTTAGGGCTTAACATCCCTTATAAAATGGATGAGAAATCAATACATGTATCCATCATGAGCCTAAATGGATCTCATATCATTTTCAGGGCTTAACATCCCTTATAAAATAGATGAGAAATCAATACATATATCCACCATGAACCTAAAAGGATCTCATATCATTTTAAGGCTTAACATCCTTTGCAAATGATTGAGAAATAAATTGTGGCTAAAGTTCACATAAAAGTAAGTAGTTTGCATTAAATTAGTTTGATACCCTTAAGTGGTTTGCATTAAATTGTGTTGATTACCCTTACTTTAAAATTGAGAATCAAATTATCAAATTAAGGGGGAGAATTAACAGTCACTTAATGTTTAGCTTGGTTATCTTTTTGAAATGACAAAAGATGAGAAATAATATAAAATCAACAACATAAAGTAAAATGAGTTTCATAATCTATCGGCTAGCACACAGTTGCATTCACAAACAATAGAATGACTACAAAAGTTAAAATTCAGGTATGAAACTCATATGATTTATATTACCTTGATTTATATTTTTGAAATGTTTTGTCATCTTCAAAAAGGGGGAGTTTGTTGGGTAAATTAGACATTATTATAATCCCTTTGTTTTGATGATGACAAACATTTATTTCTTGTGGGTTTAACTTGTTATTTGAGTGTCTCAGGGACAAGAATATAAGGTGGTGGATAGAGAAGACTTGGAAGATCAATTTGCTAAAATTGCTTTATTGTCATGATTGTAATCAATGTAAAAACTTGTACAAGTTTATAATGTACAAGTACTTAGATATCATATAAATCAAGCGTTTAGATCTTCCTATCCACTCACAACACTTAGATAGGTCATTCCTCAAGATAGTATCATAACGGTACATTGATACACACACTTAGTAAATGAATACATTGAATCAGGGATACTCTCGATCGACAAAAACGTCGACCGAGACACTCTCGGTCGACAAAGTCCTCGACCGAAAATAGACCCTCCTAGCCATTAGAATAAGTTAGAAAAGTGGTTGGGAGTTGGAATCAAATGTTATAATATATTGACTCAGACTTCCACTCGGTCGACAAATTCCTCGACCCAGAGACTCTCGGTCGACAAACTTCTTGACCGAGAAAGTATCTGTCTGCACTTTTCAGAGTTAATTAACTAGCCATTACAAACACAATTAGTGGATACCTAACGGCTAGTTGAGCACTAAGAACACCCTAGAAAGTGTCTAGAATGTCCCTAAGCACTAATAGGCCATTCCTATAAATAGGACATGCCTTAGGACACCTAAACTCACTTGAGTACACATACTTGCAATTGAGAATCAACTTGTGTGAGCAATTGAGCAATCCATTACTTGCAATACATTTCCATAAGCTTAGATTTTGTGTCCTATAGGCTAGCATCTCCTACCCACTACACTTTCATGTTCATACACATTGGATAGGAGATCAAAATGCTTGATGTAGGATTCAAGCCTTGTGCTAAAGTGGTAAAGTGTATTTTTCCTTCTTCCCTTTTTGTTCCTTTTATTGTTTGTTCTCTCCTTTGCTACTCCTAGGTTGGAGGCTGTGGAAAGGAGGTTGTAGGAGCTTGTTTGGTGGTGAAGGTAGCTCGGTGTGACTTTGGACTACTTCTAGAAGGTCTCGACGGGAAGCTACTTCAACGAGGAAGGCTACTTTAAGGGGGCGCTTAAAATTACTTCAAGTGACGACTGCTTCAAGGTTGGTGAGATGACTTCAGGGTGAAGGTTGCCTTAAGGGTTGTGAAGGTAGTTGTATCTTATGTAACATCCTTGCGAGGTAATAAAATACAATTGTTTTCAAAATCCCAATTGGAAACAATTGGGTAGTGGACTGACTCCCTTAGTATTTGCTAAGGGTGGAACCACTCTAAATGCCTTGTCTCCTTCTTCAATATTTTTGTGGTTGTTTGTTAAATTAATTTTAAAAATATCATAAAAACCTATTCACCCCCCTATAGTGTTTTTCAATTGGTATCAGAGTGGGCTTCAAGGAACTCTAACAAGTCTTGAAGAAAATGGGTGATGGGGTACTAAACAACCTCAACCTAGAAGGAACACTTGTGGTTCGACCTCCACCATTTGATGGCACCAACTACACCTATTGGAAGTGGAGGATGCAATTCTACTTTCAAGGGATAAGTTGGGATCTATGGAGAATGGTTTCAAATGCTTACACTCTTCCTCAAATGGAGTATGCTACATGGGATGCTAATATGGTAAAGCTCGCCCAATTGAATGCAAAAGCTTTAAGTATCCTTTATTATTCAATTTCCGTAGGTGAGTTTAATAGAATATCAAATTGTGAAACTGCATATGAAATATGGCATAGACTCTCTATTACTTATGAAGGAACTGTTCAAGTAAAGAATTCCAAAATTGGTATGCTTAAACAAAAGTTTGAACAGTTTCGTATGGAACCAAATGAGTCTATTAGTGAAATGTATGCAAAGTTTTCTTGTATTGTTAATGGTTTGAATGCTTTAGGTAAAGCAATTAGTGAAGAGGATCCAGTGTCTAAAATCCTTAGGTGTTTGCTTCCAAAGTACAAATCAAAAGTGACTGCAATTGAAGAATCCAATGACCTCACTCAACTAAGGATGGAGCAACTCATTGGCAACTTAGAAGCACATGAGGCAACCTTAGAGGAAGAAGAATGATTGGCGGTTGAACACAAGAAGGAGAAAAGAAAGGACATTGCATTCAAATCATCAACCAAGATTAGTCATGACACAAGTGAAGATGGTAGTGAATAAGAAACTCTCATTGTAAACGGTAAGCAGTATAGAAGTTTTAAAACTAACAAAATTTCTAGTATTTCTTCTTCCAGGTGCTTTGAATGTGGTAAAAAGGGACACTTAAAAGGATTTACCCGGTTTGCCACCAAATCACGAGGTAGAGTTCTCCATCAAGCTTGTACCCAGAACTTCACCAATATCGAAGCTTCCTTATCGCTTGGCCCCTACCGAGTTGGACGAACTGAAGAAGTAGCTTGAAGTGCTTCTCGACATCGACTTCATCCACCCAGTATTTTTCCATGGGGATCCCCTGTCATGTTCATGAAAAAGAAGGATAGTTCATTGTGTATGTGCATGGATTATCATATGCTTAATCAAGTGACGATAATGAATTGTTGTCATTTGCCTCACATCGATGACCTATTTGACCAGATGAAGTCAGTCACTGTGTTTTCAAAGATGGATCTGTAAAGTGGCTACTACCAAATGCACGTGAAGGATGAGGATGTCCCGAAGACAGCATTCAGAACTTGTTATGGGCATGACGAATTTATGGTCATGCCTTTTGGCTTGATGAATGCCCCTGCTTCCTTCATGGACTTGATAAACTGACTATTCTGCCCATATCTCAATAAGTCTGTGGTGGTGTTTATCGATAATGTTTTGGTTTATTCTGAGACGTTAGAACAACATCGCGAGCATCTACAGATTGTACTCAACACACTACGAGAAAATCAACTCTATGCAAAATTCTCAAAGTGTGAGTTTAGGATAAAGGAAGTTATGTTTTTGAGTCACGTGATTTCTGTCAGACATATAGTTATTGATCCTACAAAGGTAGAAGTTGTGACAATGTGGAAGGCTCCGAAGAACCCATATGAGATCTGTAGTTTCCTCGATTTGGTCAGTTACTATTGAAGGTTTATCAAGATCTTCTCTGAATTGGCCTTGCCTTTGACCAAGCTGACACGAAACAAGGTCAATATCTCATGGACACTTGAGAGTGAGAGCAGATTTCAAAAGCTAAAGGATTGTTTGACTTCTACTCCAGTACTTGCTTTGCATGTTGAGGGCATACTCTATGTCATCTACAACGACTCATCTAAATAAGGCTTAGGGTGTGTCTTGATGCAAGACAGAAAGGTGATCGCCTATGCTTCTTGCCAACTAAAACCTAATGAAGCTAATTGGCCTACACATGATTTGGATCTTGCTGCTACAGTTCATGCTCTAAAAATCTGACGACACTATCTTTATGGTAAAAAGTTTGAAGTCTTCTATGACCACAAGAGTCTGAGATACATGCTGACTCAGAGGGATCTGAATCTGCGACAATGTAGGTGGATGGAATATCTCAAAGATTATGAATTCACCATCACCTATCATCTCGATAAAGCAAATGTCTTAGCTGATGCCTTAAAAGTCACAAGAAGGGTGTCGTTTGTGTTGCTTTGAGATGTTCAATGTGGGAAAATCTCGAACATGTGACTAGTTGGCGACCTCAGCCTGTCGATTCAGTGGATGAAGAAAATTTGTGTGTTCATATGTCTAGTTTTACTGTTACACCGACCTGGATCTCAAAAGTCATTGCTGCACAATTGGAAAGTTCTGAGCTAGAAGAGATGAAGGCCTTGACTAAGAAACCACAATCTGACTTCTATATCAGAGTGGATGGTGTTGTCCGCTTCAGAAAAAGGTAGTGGATTCCTGATGTGGGTGATCTAAGACATAAGATTCTAAGTGAAGCTCATGGGTCCAAGTACACTATTCATCCTGGCACTACAAAAATGTACAAGGACTTATAGTGAAGCGTCTGGTGGAAGAACATGAAGAATGATATAGCTCTATTCATCACGAAGTGCTTGAAATGTCAACAAGTCAAGATCGAACATCAACGACCTGGTGGTCTTCTTCATCCTCTTGAAATTCTGGAATGGAAATGGGAGAAGATCACAATGGACTTCGCTACTAGTTTCCCTAAGTCCAAGAAGGGTTATGATGTTGTTTGGGTGGTTATTGATCGGCTTACAAAATCTGCTCATTTCTTACCTTTCAAAACCACATGCAAATTTGTTGAGATGGCTCAGTTATATGTGGACTGGATAGTTTGGATGCATGGTGTGCCTGCCGTGATAGTTTCTGATCGTGGCCCTAAATTCACTTCTCGTCTATGGGGCCAGATTCAGGAAGAGTTGGGTACTGATTTGCATTTTAGTACTACTTACCACCCGTAAGATGATGGACAGTTCGAGAGAATGGTTCAGATTCTAGAGGACTTGCTACATGCTTGTGTGATGGATTGGGGTGGTGCATGGGATCGATATCTTCCATTAGCTGAGTTTTCTTACAACAACAACTACCAAACCAATATTGGTATGCCACCTTTTGAAGCTCTCTATGGTAGACCCTGTCGTTCACCTTTGCATTGGGATGATGTTGGTGAATGGTCCCCGGTGAAGATTGTAAAAAGAGGTCTGGTGTGAGCTTCATAGTGGGTGACTATGCATTTCTAAAGATCAAGCCTATACATACTATTGCGAGATCTAAAGTAACAGGCAAGTTGAGTCCCCACTATGTTGGACCATTTGAAATCTTAGACAAAGTTGGATAATGTGCATACCACTTAGCCTTACCTCCTTCTTATGATAAGATTCATAATGTGTTCCACGTCTCTATGCTGAGGAAGTATGTGAAAGACCCTTCTCCTGTACTCACCATTGAACCTGTTGAAATTCATGAGAATCTGACCTATAAAGAGCTACATGTAAAGATCCTTGACTCCCAAGTAAAGCAGCAAAAGAATAAGGAGATAAAGCTGGTGAAGGTTCTGTGGAGATATCATGGTTTGGAGGAAACCACTTGGGAGTTGAGAAATGAGATGTTACGTACTCACCCTTCCCTTTTTGTCTGAGATTTCAGGGATGAAATCATTTTTATGGGGTGGAGTGTTGTAACATACTGAAATCTACTATGTACCTCTTTGTATCCTTTTTCAATAAGATTTGTTCTGCATTTTCGTCACATATGTCTTTAGAGTTGGTTTAGTGGAACTATGGTGGTTAATGGATAAACATTTCCATTTTAGTCTTAATAAAGGGTTTATGCACAAATACCTCAGTAGAAACCTAAGTAATGGGCCTGAAGTGCAATTTTCCACTTAAGTACTAAAAAATAATAAAAGAATTCATGCTAGAACTTTTTAGGACTTTTTAAAATATGAAAAGAAAATAAATCCCAAAATATACATAAAGTAGATGATAAATGGATAAAAGGAGATAATGTGGAATATATTGTTTCCAAAAGTCACAAATATGAAACCTATGAGATAATTTGATACACAATCTCATTTTCTTGAACAAAAAATTACGTAAGGGTCAAGTATCACCCAATTTGGAAAATATAAATATATAAAAAAACCTTTATTAAAGGAAAATAAGAAATAGGCCAAGAAAGAGAAATAAAATATCTAATGCCCACAAATTCAAAAACTAATTCTAATTTCATAATCTAAATATGAAAATAAGCCTTTGGGAAAGTTTTTAACTAATTTGGATGATATTTGGCTAATGTGAAAAAGTAGGAGAGAGAAAATGTGTAGAACATTCATGTTGATAATTAATTAAATAAAGGGCACCAACATGATCAACTAATGGAAAATTTTTATCTAAGACATTAATTGGGACACGTGGGTGAAATTTCATCATATTTGGATAATCTTAGAGTCATTAATGAAGGAGGAAAAAGAAAACAAGTTTTGAATTATTTAACCCATTAAAAGTTCCCAAAAGTAAAAACTAATTCCATATTTAGATTCTACACCTCAAAATCAGTTAGGGTCTCAATTTTTGTTAAATTTGGAAATTGTTTGAGCCCTCAAAAGAAGAAAGAGAAATTCATTTAATAATACATGTATCACTTTATAATCGAATTGGAAAAATACCTATATTAGGATTTTTCCTGATAGGACGGTCCAGATTGACCGTGAACATGTGTACATAGGATCATATGGTTGGGAGGTCATCTCCTACCTCAGTCAGAATTGGGAAACATGAATAGGTTTTGTGATTTTTCAAACTCAATTATCTCCCTCTACACTGAACTAAATCTTGAAATTTTTGGTTCGATGGACTCCTGTCTCGATTCCACACCTAATCATCCTAACATTTAGGTTATTTGAAGATTATCCAAAGAATCCCTAAATTGCTTAAATATTCCCTCTCACCTCAATTTCTAAAACCCTAGACTACACTTCCTCGCCTATAAATACCCCTACTCCAAGCATCTCCATCACCTTTACAACTCAAAGCACCCCTCAATCGCTAGTTTCCTCGAAGTTTAACCCCCCGATGAGTGGCCAAAGACCATGGGCTTGCGGCGGTGCTCTCTCTCTCCTCTCTTCATCACTGATCAAATTACATGTACCAATAGGTTCAATTTCTTGTGCTCTTTCATTTGATTACTCGCATGTTGGTTTTCATCGCATATAGCGATTTTGCCCAAAACTTGACCTCAGTCTCACTACCCATGGCACAGGGGAGTGTGGAACAGACCCCCTAGCCAAATGACCATTTTACCCCTCTACTCTCCCTTCTTCTCGTCTCTGACTCACGTAAGGACACGTTGGTCCTTTTGCTTTGCTTGGACCCGACCTTGACTGGCGCCAACTCGGCAGCCAACGAGGTGGGCCACTGACTTGGCCCGTGGCTATTGGGCCAAGCAGCGGGCCCCATCCCACCCTCTCTCTCTCTCTCTGCTATTTAAATGAAATTCAAATGTTTAGAATTTTTTATTGGTCCATCTTAAATAATTCATAATAATTAATTCCTAGGTCCAAAAATAAAAATAAAATATGTTCTGAACTAGAAAAAATCCCCTCTATCTAAAAAAATAATTTTGATGTTTGATTCTGAGTTTTTTTAAAACATGTTTTTAAGAATGATTTAATTAAGTAAAAAATACTAAAAATACCTCTAAAAGTCCATATCTCTAAAATATATAAAATTATATGTTATTTTGATCAGAAAATCCTAAATAAGACAGTGGTGATGGTTTTGGGAACTAAAGCGATGGTTTGTAGAAAAGTTGGTAAATTTAGTGTTTTAAATCTTTAATGAATGAATATAGTTATGATGTATGAACATGGTGATGATGTTAGGACAAGTGGCAACTGATCTCATTTAAAGGTTATGAAAAGTGGTTTATAGGACTCTAAGGAAGAGGTATGTGCATCTAACGCCTTAGTTGGGAAATTTTTTTGCCTTAACCTATTCTTCCCTAATGAGGCTTAATTGAATCTAATTCTCTTTTCTTGAAACCCTAATTACTTGTGCCTCAAATCATATTATTGTTTCATGTTATTTGGGTCTTATACCCCACTGCCATGCTTATTGATCTATATGACTATTCTTGCCATGACTACTTTTCTAGCATGTAGATTTATGTTCTATTTAATTTAAAGTAGGTTATTTATGTACAACCACCCACAGAGGGCATGTATTTAATCACCATGGGGAATGCTTTTATTCTCCCGATATTATTGTGTAGGTGACTGGGAATGCCTTATTATCCCCTCACCTATAGGTTAGAGGTCCGATAGGTTCCTTAACCATACTTAGTTAGGTAGACATAATTATCTTACATGAAATCCTTTTTAATATAATTGTTCATGGCAAGTTTCTTTTGAATATAGCCTCATACTCTTGTTATCTTCACCTTATGATGAACCATATCATGTTTTTATTTGCTTTGCTTATCTTGTTATCCTAGAAATGTTTTGTGACACATACTTTTCTTCCCTTTCCCTTTTGATGGGTGTCTTCTCAACCACCCAGGTGTCGGTGCTAAGCAAGGAGAAGGACAAGTTTGAAGGAAGCCATCTCAAGAGTAGATCTCAAGCTATTTGAAAGGATGTCTACATTCCTATAGCTAGATCTTTTTCTCTTATCTTTTTCTTTTGGGAACAATCATGTAGTGAACAATGAAATCCATGTAAGAGGCTTAGTACTTCTATTTCCGTTGCTATTGACATTTTATAGTGTATTTGATCATGCTTATTTATTTGGATTATTATACAAGAATCCCAAAATCTCTCTTTTTGTGAAAAGTGTGGATGTTTTTTATTTCCTTTAAATTTTAGTAAGGAGGTGATCTCGCCTCTTTACAGTATCACACCTTCAATTAATTAAGATCCTCTATAGTATGTCAGTACTACCGAGTTGACCATCGGTAGTACCAAGATTGTCTTTCACATTCCATGTTGGATTTTTAGCATGAATCGGTACCACTGAACTGACCAATGGTAGTACAAATTCTTCTCTCAGACTCTCTCTATTGACCTATTGATAGTACTGATTCTTCAATCGGTACTAATGAGTTTCCTTAGTCAGCTTGTTCCTTTTCCTTTAATGTCGGTACCATCAACGGTCAAGTCAATGGTACCGAGCTGTGTCAGTTCTTGTAAAACCACATGAAACATGACAGAAAAACATAAGATCCTAAATAATGATAGATCATTTAGAATAGTAAAAATAACAATTATTTGATGCAATTAAGTGTCACATGCTAATAGTGTTAAATAATGCACAAATGATATCAAAACAAAAAATAAGTGCACAAAAATCTATAATAAACAACATGTGAGAATGACAATTATTGAATGCATCATCCTCTACCGCCACCACTACTAAATTGTCACTGTTGTGAACCCTGATGATTCTGTCTTGGTTGTTGGTTCACCTCCTCATCTTTCATAGGACAATACCACTTTGTAAGCCCCATTTGTCCATACTTATGACATGTCTTACTTTCATACCATGGCCTAGATGGTACCTCTACTACGACTGTTCCGAAGAAAACCTCAGCTATTTAAAGCCTTCCAATGACTGCCCTTGGAACTGAGCTTTTCTTTTCTTAGCATTAGCTTCAAACTTCTCTATAGCAGACCTGTCATTCTGCCTTATTGATTCCACAAAGGTGGGAAGCATTTCTCTATTCTCCAAGACTGACACCATAGTAGTCAACTCTGTACTCAAGCCCTTCTCAAACCTATAGATCCTTTCCTTGTCTATCGCTACCATGTAAGGTTAGAACCTCATAAGCTCCATAAACTTCGATTCATACTCATTGATGGTCATCACTCCCTGAAGAATCTTCTCCAACTGAGAGATATTCTCATTTAGATATGTCTCTAGGAAGTATCAACTAACAAACTCCTGCAACAACTCCTTCCATCCTATCACAACTCCTTATCTTTTTTTTCTTCTATGGCCCACTAGTGGCCTGCACTACCCTTCAACAAGTATACTGTATGCTTAACTTTATCCTCTTCAGGGATGTTCTGAATCTTGAACACTTTCTCCAACTCTATTAGCCACATGTCAACATTTGATGGGTTAGAGGTACCCGTATATTCAATCGCCCTGACATGTCTGAGCCATTCAAACAATTACACATTAGGGATGGATGCCCTTGTTTGAGGTGTCGGTGCTCTGTCCACTACATGTGTAATTGTGACCATCATCTGTCCAAATAGGGACTAAAACATAGGGTTGGCCATAGTTTTTGGGTCAAACAGGGGCATTGCGGGTTGCTCTGGCCGCACTTCTAGCACTCTATCATCACATGTATGCTTCCTAAAACCTCCTCCTAGTGCAACATAGCTACTCTCCACATGTTCTTCATGTCCTCCAAACATATCTGCATAAGCATAGACTATGATTAGACATTACTATGGAAGCAAGATATACAATAGTAATACATAAGACTAGAGTGTGTATTAGTTCATGAAAAAATCACATCAGTCATGATATGTGATATCAAACCAAACACACATGTACATGTTAAAGAAATGTATATCAGACATGCCCACCTTAAGAGTTATACATGGATACCATGGAATGGTATTCAGAATTAGATCTCATAGTAATAGTGGTGATTGTGGTTCTTAGACGTGAAGTCACTACATTCATTGCATGTCGTTCGGTGGATCTAAACATCATCCAATGTGACTTTGATAAAGGGTTGCCACAAAGGTGATGCTTAGGTGCATTGCAACAGATGGGGATTGATTGTAGTTATGTAGATGGGATTTGTCCCTCCTATAGAAAATTGATATCCAACCCACTTGATAAACGAGATAGAGAAATGTATGGCCATACTCATGAGAATCAATATATGATATGTGATCTCACATGCATCTTAGACAGTCTGCCCTAGTTCAAGGAACACATGATTGAATATTGAAAGGATGACAATTCAATGCCTCAAGTTCAATCTGGATATCAGAAACAGAGGAACTATACAATCACGATAAAACTGATCGTGGATTGTAGGTTGAAGTTGATCTTCAATTTTTTGAATTACTTGGGCAGCAATGATGTCATAAATTGGTTATGACATTCACTGCCAACGTAACCTGGGACTATAGGGTCACACACATAGGATGCACTTGGAATAGGAGTTTATTCATGAATGATGTTTAATTTGATTACTAAAAGTATTTAGGTATTCAATTTAAACAATATTGGTTCAAAACTAATTGACAAGACTCTGAATCGATAAGTTCAAGTGTTGAACCGATCAGTTGGAGTGTCAGGCACATTGTAAACAACACTAGTTGAACAATGATTGAACCAGGGCATGAACCGACTGGTTCACTAAGTGAACCAGTTGGTTTAGGGTCTAAGATGACCGGTATAAGAGTTGAACTGCCCAGTTCAAATGATCAATTCGATTAGATCAAGGATTGATGTTGACATAAAGTTTTGCATTAATTGAATATTGAATGCCAATTTGATTCAGAATAGGAAAGTACATGAACTGACCGGATCAAGAGATGAACTGAGTTGTTCACCTCTGAGCCGATCAATTGGACACTGAACTGACCGGTTCACCATTCATAACTTCTAGAAAATTCATGAAATCCATCTCTTCGACTCCCAGATCTACTATAAACGGTGACCCTGGCCCTCCTATAAATAGAGGGGTACTAGGGGTTTCCCATACACGACAATAAGATCTGACAATTGTTGTCCTCTATGGTTGTGGTAACCAAGAGAGCTCGAACAAGTCCTACCCATCAAAGGGAGGGATATCAAGGGAGAGACAATTTGGAGAGTGAATCAACTCTAGAAGGTTCATGTTCGAAGGGACAACTCCTTCCCGTTGGCTCTGGTAGTACAAGTGGAGTTTCCAGTAGTCCGTGTGGAATACTCTAGAGGCTAGGAGGATGTTTCCTACTGGTAGGAGGACAAAGTCAACTATCTAATGCATGTTCAACAAGGAGGCCGCTTCTGATTTTGTCCAGGTACAACTTGAAGAAAGGTGTGCTACCGCTGCAAGAGTTGTCATTGGACTTGCTCCAGGACTAGGTATAACTCTTATTACCCTATTTCCTAGATCCATTGTTGTTGGGAAATCTTCTAGTTAGGGAATCAGTCATTGAAGTTTTGTATCTGCTACCTAATCTATCGCCCTGATTTTCCAACGGTGGTATTAGAGCCACGTCAATGTACAATGTATCTGGATTAAAATAAGTAAGATTTGATTTATTTTATTGCATACGATGTGAATATTAAAATGATTAATTTGCATATCCAATTAAATACCATATACGATCCCAATATATATGAAATGATATATATGCAATATATACGTGTTGCCCTAAAAGTTTTTTAGTGGTGGATGCTAGCATGGTTATGTCCAATAACCCTAGATCTGTGTGCTTGGTTTTTATTCATGTTTATATCTCGGTATGCATACCGAGCCTCTATCTTTTCTTTCATACGTTAAAGTATTAGTTATGTCCTTTCTATGCTCCCCTCAAATGTAACTCAAGGTTTCCCTATTTCCTTGTAATATGTAAATAAGATTAGGTTAGTTTTAATTCTTGTTTGGAAAAGAAGATGCTCAGTTCCAGATGATTTGACCTGTTCGGTTGACAAACCGACTGACTGGAGGACCGAGGAGGCTAGACAATAGGATGATGAATGGGTCATCTGGTGGCCCAACAAATTGGCTAGAGGAGTCCAGACATCACTTGAACTTGAGACCAGATGACCATTTCAAGAGCCCAACCAAGTAGCTAGGAGGCAAGTTGATCGGCTCAAGAGTTGAACCGATCAACCTAGATTGGTTCAAGCATGGATATTCACAAAATTAGGTTGCTACATGTGATTTTTACCATAGGAGGTGGTAATTCCTTGTGACTCCAAGGAATTACAATAGTATGGCCATAACCATCTCTTGTGTTTATAATTGCATGTTTTCATTTGTGAGATATAGCATGTATATGATATGTACTATGAGTATGTGGTGATTGGATATGTATATGTATTTATATATAAAATACCTCAATCTAATATTAAGTCTTAGATGATTTCCATAAGAAACAAATATGAAAAGTTTGATCGACTATGTGTGGGCACTCCAAGCATGGTGTGATGTCCATCTCGTGGAAGTGTGATGGTAGTCATGTGGGCCTACCAAGTATGGTGCATTACTATCATGTTGACTTTTGGATCAGACTTAACTAGGTGATCTTAATGAGATTAAGCACTTAGAAGCATGCAAATGGACTATGGAAAAGAGTTTTGGACACCATCTATATAAGAATTGCATAAGATGTAATTGGAAAAAGTTGCCTACCTTAACAATTGGTTATGGACGATGGTGTTGGTTGGGTAATAATTGAATTGTTTTGGGTCTTGGCTCGCTAGAAAATTGTATACTGCAATCTTCCAAATTTTTATGTGTGGGATATCAATTTGAACAAAATAGTGGGAGAAATAATTAATTAAAGGCCTAATTAATAACAAAAATATCATCAAATCAAATCAAAAATGTTTTGACAAAGTTGCAAAAATTTCTTTTCTAAAATCTAATGACAAACAAAAAATTGTTATTATTGCAATCAGTCTTAAGTTGGACAAACTAAATGGGATTGCCTTCCACGTCTGGTTTAAGATTTTGAGAAGCGGTCTCACAAATGAGAAAAAACTCTATGTCCTTAAAAGACTAGAGCCAGAGGAACCCGTTCCAAATATGCGTAAGACTGAAATGGATGCTTACTTGAAGCATGCCAATAATGACATAGACGTCAAAGACCTTATGTTGAGATGTATGAACTACAAGTTGCATGAACAACATGAAAAACATGGATATTCTCGAGATGATAACACGTCTTAAAGATCAAGTAAAGCAAAAAAGGTATAATGTCTCCAAAGAGTTGTTTGAGTGCAAACTGACAGAGGGAGATCCAGTAGAGCCCCATGTGACCAATATGATTGAGTATGTGGAACATCTATAAATATTGGGATTTCTTTTAGGTCAATATTTGGCGATGGATATGAATATACAATTGTTGCATGTATCATATAGCCAATTTATCAAGTGTTGCTACTTGAGTAACTTATCTAAACTGCTATCAGAGCTACTGGGCATGTTGATGTGACACCTCGTCACACTAAATGAGATTACTCAAAAACCATAAAATAGGATTAGTACTAACTAATCACATAGCCAAAAAAAGCAGAAGAATTAAAATCAATTTTAACATCATAAACAAGTTGTGAAACATTTGCACAAGGGTCCATCCTTTTCCATTACTCATATTCAATAACATGTATTTACATATGTATTCAGTGGTCTTAGCTACAACCTTTATACAAAAGAGATATTCTACATGTACATGACATATATAAAAGCATTGGCATACTACCAAAAATGCATGTAGATGCAAGTATATTATCTTCAAAACACCTCATACCCAGACTTGAGAGTACATGGACAACACTAGGACTCTACTACTCACAACTACAAATGTCCAACCTTCTGAGTCTATTGATCACTAGGCTGCTCCTCTTCTATGGCACGATCTCGACCATGTTGTCGGTGACCACCTAAAAAGATGTGGTGACCCACGGGTGAGACCCATGTCCCAACGAGAGATATAACTCTCTCCAACAGATATTGATTACAACAAATTATTTAACAGTAAATAGACTAAGCAAATTAAAGTATTTGATAAGTAATGGAGTAGATTGAATAGTTTAAACATACTAAGTAAGATAAATAGATAATCTTAGCAACAAGTATAATTACTCAAATTTTATAAGATTTCATCATATAAGAAATGTGTAGTAAAAAGGCAAAGCAAGGATAATCAACCAATGTGAAACATATTTATCCCTAGAAAATCAACTATAGGCTTGTATTACATCTTTTTTTTTGCCCTGGGGAGTTTGAGTTGTATCACTCAGAGTCCAACTCTAGGAAGTCAAAATCAGTTCTATACAAGATCTAGGAAGAGTTGCGCTCCAATATCTTCTCTATATTTGGTCAGTACGAGTCTGCACCACAATGACATATAAGTAAAACTACCAAAAATGACATATACTCAAGTTGATAACAACTAGTCCACCCTTGATACATGTCACGATACTAGACACCAAGGTATGCAAAGCAAAACCTTATTCACAGTATAAATAATCATCGAGACACGACCGTAGCCATTCTGAAAAAGAGGGCTAGGTATGACTGCAACCATACTCCCTAAACACTTAGGGTTAGGATAATAAGTACCCCGCATAATCAACAATATGCACTCCAAGTTTCCGTTAGGGATACTCATTTCACCATCCAGCAAGTTTCAATGTTGAAAATGGCTCTATGGCTCAGGGCCTTACATGACTAGGGTTTCACTTGAATAATTAATGTCAATTGAATGAATTAGGGTTACACTATACAAATGAACATTCAAACCCTAACTCTTTTCTAGCAAGAGTAGAAGTATTGTAAATTCAAAAGATATAAAACGTTTGAGATATAAATCTTAATCACATTACCACATACTATCATTCATTGCAAATCAATATACCATATTTATCATCATACCATTACAGAGTACCAATTTATTATCACAAAGCTATAGGGTTCCAACCCTTATTGTATCATGAAGAGGATTACACCTCCATCAGGGCTCAACCATGTCCAAAGGTCAATAAGATCATCACATCAATCCCTGTAAGATCACCATTATCTTTCCATGCTTTAGAGCAAGGTTCAACAAGTCATCAACGCACATGTGACTATAAGACTAACATAGCAAGGAACTATGATGTTTGATTAACATCATGTTAGGGTTTCAACATAAGAAGAGAGCATTTCATTATCACAAATCATTAAAGAGGGCCGATTATAATCTATCACCATCACTTAGTTACATTAGGGTTAGGTGCAACAAGCTTTATCACATTAAATTTACACTTCCACTTATTATGATGATTTATCAAATATATTCATACGAGGGCAAAGGTAGACTACAAGTTACAGTCATTGAACCATCAAATTCACATTATTAGAACCAACACATTAAACTATAGACTTCATTCAAAACCATTGGATGTTGAAGCATCCAATCACAACCATTGGATCAGGTTTAACATTTCAAAACAATTAGTTGATATGTAGGTTTAACCCTTGTATCATATAACCAAGGAATCCATTGGATTAAGGCTTAAAAAAATCAACTCATGATACCTAGTTACACCATCACTTGACACCATTTGTTGTCACCGTCAGTTGACACCATTGGTGGTCATCATCAGTTGTCATAAAGGCAACTCCATTGACCCTAGTATAAGGACATCCATTATTTATGGGACAATGAAGAAAATAGCTTATAAATCTAAGTATCAGCCATTGGTTTAGAGGTACTAAGCACCATCAGTTTATGTGTGAGAAAGAACCAAGTCATCCTATACCTCCGGAAGGTCATGCACCTAGTATGAGGTCCATCTAGAGTTAGAAACTAATCTTGGAACAACATAAAAATTGAAACCCTAGGCAAAGATATCTTGTACATGCTTAGATCTTCATTTTAGAGCAATAACTTGAGAAAACAAGCTTGTAGTAAGCAATAAAAGTGAAGAGGGTTAAAAAATGCACCTCTAGGAAGAAGATTGGACTCTAAGAAGCAAGAAAACTCTATAAAAGAAGGTAAAGAACCCTAGTATAAGCTTTGAACTTGTCCAACTAGCACCATTCTCCATAAGAGAAGCAAACCCTAAGCATGAAGAACAAGAAAGGTTGGTTCTTTGAGATTTAGAGAAAACTTTACTATGGAAGAACATGGTTCTATCTAGGAAGAAGGTAGGAGGAAGAAGAACATCAATATGGATGAAGGAGAGAAGAAGAAACTTACTATTTTAGGTCAAGATCACCCAAAGGAAGCTTCACAAACCCTGGATGAGGGTAGATCTGAACCCTAGATGCTCCAACAAGAAGGTTGGTTGTCTTCTTCAACCTTGGGCACTCTATTCACCACTAAGTAGGGGAAGAGGAAGTTATAGAGAAGAGGGAAGAGATAAGGAACTAAAGGCTTCGTTTGTGAGCTAAAGGATAGGTATATAAAGCTTATGGATAAGGAAGTAGAGAAGCTTGAGGTGTCCTAGTAGCTATCAATGTGTCCATCGCTTAAAGCTTCTATATCCATTCAAACAGAAGCTACACTAGTTGTGGGAGTCTACTAGACCACTAGATGATGACCTCCAAGAGTGGCCATCAGTTTCCAACATATGATAACCATTGGTTCTTGAAACCCTAGTATACTAGGTGATGAACCATCATTTGATCTCCTCCTTTAAGTGAACCACCGGTCCAAGAGAACCAAAACTAGAAAACCATTGACCTACTACCATATAGGGATGATCATAGGTTGTCACCACCTGTTGGTGACCAACGGTTGTCAACCAAATAGGGGGGACCATCGGTTGATGACCTCTAAAGGTAGCTCATCCATGAAGGGGTAAACCCTAATTCACTCTAGAAGAGAAACACCTCCAAAACAAGGTACAAATGGGTGCCCCAGGGCCCAACAAGATCAAGAATGATAAGAAAACATCTAAGGATCATAATTCATGTGAAAATTTTCTAGAATAACCTCTCTTATGGTCAATTTGTAGAAAAGTCCAAAATGTGCACAAAATTACTTAGCTTGCACAAAGTGTCCAAGTTCACCAAACTTGGAACTTAAGCTTGTCATACGGTACCAAAAAATATCACAAGGTTAAATTAAGGTTTTAAGCACTCGATTATGGTAATTAATCATGTTATACACTTTGAGCATGGTCAGGGGTCTTACAGTTGATAAATACCAAAGCGAGAATGAAGAAGGACAAACTCGTGATGATGATCAACAGAGTGAAGTCCAGCAACAAAGACAAGGCCAAGAAGAGACATAAGGCTAAGTTGAAGTCCAATTATTCTACACTCAAGACAAAAGAGGGGTAAGTGCAAAAGAAATATGTCCTTTTCACTTAAATGATTAATGAAAGAAGGTGCCACCACTATCACTAGCCTGGATACTAGAAAAGGAACAATCGTCTTTATGTAGAGGATCTCATGAAGAAGAAGAAGGAGATAGAGATCTACACTTTAGGACATGAAAAGAAGTAAGCTAAAAATTATGTGAAACAAGAGTTTCTACCACTACAGTTGGAATTTGTCATTCATCCAACATGCATGTAATAGAATTAGTGAATTGCTATAATGTAATTGTCATTGATGAAAACATCATGTATCTTGTATGGACAAGAATATTATGGATAAATTAATGTCCCATGGTGGTGTCTTGTCTTGTGTCTCATAATCTATACTCGATAGTTGTAGATATAAATGTGTATGATACATATAATGAATGAGTTGATGACTCCAACAATGAATATATATAGCATTGTCATCTAGAGCGTGTAAATGAGAAATGCATTTCCAGAATCCACAATGATGGTTATCTAGACCCTTTTGGTTATTGAATTGATAGAGACATGTAAGTTTTGTTTATTGGGAAATATGAAAAATCATCTCACTAAATGTAGTGGGAGATCGATTATTCTATTAGGGCTCATACATACTGATGTATATATAGATTTTAGAATAAATGCTAAAGGTAGTTACCAGAACCTCATCATATTAAGTGATGTTATTAGTAGATATGGAAGTTTGTATTTACTAAAATACAAGTACATATCTCTTGAGGTGTCCAAGGAGATCATGAATGAAGTACGTAACCAACTTGGTAAAAGTATTAAGACACTTCGATATGATCGACATTGTCATATTTTAAACCAAGAGTTTGAGGACCTTCTAGAAGACCATGATAGTGTATCATGATGAACTCCACCTGAAACACAATGATAGTGTATCAGGATAGTGCATCAAAAAGAAGGAATCACACCTTGTTAGTCATGGTGCAATTATCAATAAAATCTAGCTAATCTTATGATTTCCTTTTAGGCACATGCTTTATACTGAAATAGTGTACTACCTAAAATGGTTCAAAGGGAGACCATATGAGATATGGCTTGGGAGGTGTCCCGATATGTTTTTTATTGAGATTAGGGATACATAATTATATTAAAAAATAGTATCTTGGAAAAGCTTTATCCACAAATCACGTGAATGTTATTTTTTAATACTACTTTTATATTCCAATCTGGCAACAAAAGTGTTTGTTCCCAGGATGGCCGAATTCCTTAAGAGGAATTTCATTCTAAAGGAATCAGTGGGAGAAATGTAGAACTTGAAATTTTTTAGATAAACAAGAAAACATTGAACCTAAAGGGGTAAAGTAGGAATAATGGGAATCAAAAATAGTTGTGGAATCTCAAGTTCCTTGTGTAATAAAAACCTCATAAATACAGTAGAACATGCCTTGAGCTTCAATGATTATCATATATTATAACTTAAGAAGGTGGTGAGTTGGTCATAGATGATAAGTCAACAACCTACCTTGAAAGCTATTGAGGGATCAGAATATGAGACATGAATTGAGGTCATAAGATACAAGATGGACTCCATGTGCACCAACAAGGTATGACCTTTGTGGATCCACCTGAAGGGGTAAAACCCATAGGGCATAATGGGGTCAAGAAGAAGACCGACATACATGGTAGTTTACAAACCTATAAGTGAAAATTGGTTGCAAAGCGTTTCAAACTAGTCCAAAGTTTTGAACATGATGATATCTTTTTACTAGTTTCTGTGGTTAAATCCATTAGGATCATGCTTGCCATTGCAGCTTAATGCAACTACAAGATTTGGCAAAATGGATGCTAAAACTATATTCCTTACCAAGAATATTGTATAGGATGTGTACATGACACAACCTAAAGGTTTTATAAATGCATATAATGCAAATAAAGTAAACAAGCTACAACGTCAATATCTGGATTGAAGCAAGCATCTCAGAGATGGAATCTTCAATTTGACAAGATAGTCAAAGAGTTTGACTTGATTCAGAATGAAGATGAAATCTATGATTACAACGGCTTAGTGGGAGCATTTTATATTCCACATAATGATGGGGAACACCATATGTGTGATGCATATATTAAAACCTGGCAAGGAAAGTACCTTCTTTATGATGGGTTCAGGAGAAGCATCCTATATGATAGGAATTGAGATCTATAGAGATAGATTTGGAAAGCTTCTTCACCTAAGAAAGAGCACATACATTGGCAATATGCTAAAGGTGTTAAGCATGCAAGACTCAATGAGAGAAAACTTGTCCATGTCCCATGGAGTTAGTCTCTCGGGAGCATAGTGTCCCAATTCTTATAAGGAATGGGGGAATATGAGTGAGATGCCATATGCATTTGCAATTTGATCTATCATGTATGAAATGTTAAGTACTCATCCCATTATCTTGTATGTATTGGAAATGATGAGAGGATATGTACTCATCTAGTTATCTCGTATGTATTGGACATGATGAGTGGATATCTATCAGATCTCAGTGAAAGTCACTAGACTGCCATAAAGAACATCCTCACCACTTGGTAAGCACTAAAAAGATCGACTCCCTAGTTATGATAATAAAGAAGAGTTGGGTGTAAAGAGTTACACAGATGTAAGCTTCCAAAATGAAAATAAAATTAATGATCGCAATTTAAGTTTATGTTTGACCTTAAAACAAGGATTGTAAGCTGGAAAATTCTGAGCTAGAGATAGTTATTTAATTCTACAATAGAAGTTGGGTATCTTGGTGTTATACCCACATCCAACAATTACCACTAATCATGAGATTAGGGAATACGTTTGAGGATTATACTAAATACAAAGTTCACTCCCGATTTTTTTTCTTCTTTATTTCAAGATCTTTGTTTTCTCGCATTCAATCACATAAACAAACTTTACAAGGGAAGTTTAAAATTGGTTACTTTAATCTGATGCCAACAATAAATATACATATCCAAACATTCATTCTATTTTTCACACTTTCATGTACATACAACATGATAACCAAATACATTCTCTCTTATTAAGGAAACAAAGATACATATCAACATTTACAACTCCCTCACTTCTATACAAGGACCTAGAGTAATAAGGATCGACTGAACTTAACTAATATCATACTAAACTCCTATGAAAGATCTACTCTGATGCAATGACATCTTCAGTCCACGAGTTATCCCTAAAAATTGTGAGTAGAGGGGTGTTCCTACTCAATCAATGAATGAGTACTTCAAAGAAACAGTTTAAAGCACTTATATAATTATAGATATATTTTTGAGCAACATATATCAATTATAACAGTTGTAAGCTTTAAAGAGACTAATCATTCACAAACATAAATACGGCAGGACAATCTAGATATCTACAAGAGTAAATCAATATAAGAACATGCTTGATTGATCATAAAGAGAACTAATAATTCAGAAACATACAAAGAATAATTGAATAACTGCACACACTTGTTTAACCTCTCATTCATCTTATTATGCCCTGAACCCACATGAGGTGTACCGCAACATGTGAAAGAATCATAGCAAGCTACAATCTCACTGTACAAGGCTTAGAAGCATGCTCGGGTTCCTAAGTCTATCTCTCGAGTAAGACCCCGTCTACAGTGGGCCTCGACATGTCTGCCTCTTGGCAGCTAATGGGACCAGCCAGATATCTCAGAGTCCACCTCTCAACCTGGGTACTGAGACGGTGAGTCAAAGCCCGCAGGCTTACTGTGCATCAGTGGACCTACTGACCATTAATCACTACAACATGTAACACAGGTACCACCGGCATCCCCAGTTGGTGATGGGTACCACACAATTGTAAGGAGTCTGCCTTACTGGTCAAGACCCTAGCACCCTACTGGTGCACTTCGGCTTACCATGATATTGACTACTTCCAACTGTGAAATCATTTCCTCCCCACATCACATGCATCATCCTGTGAGGATTTTATAGTGTTTAGGGCGTCTAAATGTCTAATTCACTCTTTAAATTCACAATTCAATCATCACATCAACATATCTTAGTTTAGCTTTGTAAACTGTTCATTTTGTAAAGCATCTAATAACATTTATCACACCTGAACTGTTAAGGATAATCACATCTCATACTGAGAAACATTGATATCACAATACTTGATTCGTTGAACACCCTATCCTTAGGGTTTCATTTACCTCATCCACTTATCACATGACTCACATAAGGATTTAATGTGTCATAAACATTCACCGAATAATGATTTCTTTAAACAAGTCGTATGCCATCAACATATGTATGAAATCCTCAAATTGAGTTAAACTAGGGTTTTCAATGCCATTCATTGAGATATTATGAATCAAGAATAACATTGAATAAATAAAGTCTATGATGTCAAGAAAAGCACTTCAAATGGATTTCACTGAATCTATTCACAAATTTCCAACTTTCCACTCATCTAGGGCTTCACCCACTTTACGGAGATATCAAGCAAACACTATTCAAATCACATTAAATACAAGATAGTATCTGACATATATGTATGACACATTCAAATAAATGATCATTCATAATCAATGAGTTTTAGATAGACAAATTTCCCTATCTAGTTATACAACAATTTCAGTTATAGTTGAAAAACCTAAAATTTTGTTTACTCTTAGAACCTCAGCAAATACTTAGGGAAATCTCATTAAGATGTATTGTATCCATTTATAATATGCTTTTATAATTTGAAATTCATCAAAATAGAGGAATAATCCATTTCATATCATTTTGCAAAAGCTAGATCAAAAAGGCAATTTAGAGTTTGTACTCGCACACTAAGCAATTGATGATTTAACTCATTTTCATGCAATATACTATTTAAAGGAAGTTCCTACTCACCCTAATGTGTTAAAACACCTATAGAACACATCTCATCTCTAAAAATCTCAAACTCATATCAAAACCCTAGCAAATCATCAGATTCTTCTTCCTTTCAACTCGAAAACCCTAAAATGGGGGATTATGAAGAAAGAGTGAGAAAAGGGAAGATTTGGTACCATTTCGATTCAAATCTGAGGAGGTAAGGAATGTTGACATGTGAGAGAATATTCAACATGAAAGTCTATGCAAAGAAGCTAAATTTACTTGATTTCATCATATCTTAGATTAAGAAACCCTAGATCAACAATTCCACCACTTTCTCCTCTCAAACCCTAACTCTCCCTCTCCCTCTAGGATTTCATTTCTCTATAATGAATAATGAATTATGAGAGAGCCTAGTGTGTTAGGTTGACCATATAGAGCAATTGAGTTGCTTGGGTCAATTGCACATTGACCCCTCACTATATTTCTCTTATTTCAGTTCAACTTTCTGTTAGAAAAAAGTTACTGTAATTCGTTTATTTTAGAGGCCTAACATTCTCTAAAAATTATGAAAATTTATTATGTTGTTTATAACTGAGATAAAAGTCTTCATATAAATTTTAGATCATTCCACGCATCAATTAAATAAATAAAAATAAAATAGTGCACTGCTATCCAAAAATCTACAGAACAGTCAGTTGAAGAGAAAATGCCCCAAAATAGCCATGCTGTCACAGCTATGCCAAATTGGACCCAGAATGGTTGTTCTGCCTACCACATTTATGGTGCATGGTTTCATCAGATTTGAGTATAAAAGTTGGTCAACAGTTCAATTCTTTCAAAACAGCTGTGTGGCCTAGTATGCCCATGCCACCAATGACCTAACATGGTCGTGCTATCCAAGCATCCAACTACCATTTCCATTGTCCTTTGCCTACCTCTCTCAATTCTTCCCGACATGATCCTATTTGGTGAAAACCCTAATTTCAGACGACTAGGGTTTATATTTTCTCAAACCCTAATTATATAAATTGATAGCACACTTGGAGTTCTCATTAGGTTTAACACATCATAATTGAGATATCATCATTAATCATGTTTAAGCAATGATCAATCTAATCAAGCATGTAATCATCCACATAAATCCTAACTTACCAATTTAGCTCAGATACGGTCATAACAATTCTCCCCCCTTAAAAAGGTTTCTCCCCTGAAACATAAATATGCAAGTAAAGTACATTCAAGGTTTATTTTAAACTTCTAAAATCTTACATGTCATTATATTCTTGTATTTCATACTTGTATGTAGGTTTCAACATCAAGTCCTTTATTTCTTTTCTAATCACAACATTTTTAAAATAGGTCTCAATGATAAAAAATGAATTCTCTATACCACAATCAATAATAGGATAGAGAGATAAACAACCATTTCAATATTTTCATACTCTTGAGGTGTTACATCAACATTGATAATCTGATCCAACTATCCCAATTCATACGACTCAATATCTACTATTGTTATGCATTACCTCTAAGTCACAAAAGAGAGCTCACCATGTTGCTTTGAATTTTACTATTGTGCTACTCAAATAGCAAAATATTCTTGAGTTGAAAGACTAGATTCAACAACAATTGTACAATACTAAGATGGATCACTGATATGAATGACTAAAACTATCAGACACCTTAGATTAACATATTGCTTTCACATGTACAACTAAAATCATATGTAAAACAAATTTACATCCCTTAATATACCTTCAACAAATTATACTTCTAAAAACAAATTCACATATTACTAAAAGCCATTATTTTCTCTTATCTCTCTCCTCATTCATTACTACTTACTTTTCACTGCTTATCCTTCTCATTTTAATCATGTATATTAAACATCCCTAAAATTTATATACCGGTACAAATAGACTATTCATCATTCCTGCTATCATTGCAAGAATTTATTTCATATCGCACTTCACGTATATTTTATTTCTCCTTTTGTTCAAAACACACTTGTTACATTTCAAATTTATTTCTTACTCTTTTCTCCAAATCATTTCCATATTATTTATCCACCTTTCAGATTAGCTACCTTTAAACCCGTGATTTCTATCAGTGCTAGTTTACTTTTCATAGTGCAAATCTCATGATCTTGTTTTATAGAGATGTTAGTATTCAAGGTCAAATCACTAGTGACATCTCTTAAACTACTACAACTCTAAACATTCTAGGGTTTGGTCCTTATCAGTAGCATGACGTTATTGTGATGTGACTTTACTCTCTTAATTTGAAATTCAAACTTTGGATCTCACAAGTATTACTAAAGTCTTCCTAATCTTATCACTAGAATTTCCTTTCTCTTACTTGGTCATTTATATAGATTACTTCCTTAATTTACCCTACTAGGGTTTCATCATCATATTATGTGTCATTAATACATTCAATAGATGTCTCTACAATGGTGGGTATGAATCGTATATGATTCATTTTCTTATTACTTCATCCCCACATTACTCTCATTCTGGAGGATGCAAAAGTGAAGGTGATTCTGAGATTTAGAATTCCAATCATCAAGTATTCACTTAATACATTTCCTGTATCTAGGTTTAATTACTCATCATTAAAGAGACTAGACTACTTAGCATCTTCTCACATCTCCCATTCTCCCTCTTTTATCATCTAAATTACTCCCACATGTTTCAAATACTTCTATATTTTCCATAATCATCTTACCATATGCTACTCTTCCATCTATCCCTTTAGCCTCTACTTATCTCTTATGATCATGTTTCTCAGTCTCGTGTATGATTCCATATTATGTGTCATATATACTTCTTATCATCCTTTTACTTTTATCAAGTTGAAAGTCCAGATCAATATTCTCCTTACTAGTTTCATCTTCTGCATAATACAATATCTATCTTTCATTTAAAATCAATTGACTCATATAGGGTTCAACCATAGTTTCTTTCTCAATCAAGCTTTTCATCCCTAATACAATCTACCTCTATATGATTTGTTCATTTGTTTAGCTACACTTTTGTTCTTCTTTTAGAAACTAGTTTGTTGTTCTATAGCAACTTAGAACCCAAAGGTAGTAAGGATGAATGTGTTAAACTTTATAATAAAGGTATACATTCCATGCTCTCAATCATATCATGTAACCCTCTTTCCTAAATCAAGCTCATAACTTCTAACATTTCTCTTTGTTTCAATTGAGTTTGTCATTCTAGTCTTATAATTTACATGTTCATCCAATTCTCTTTACTTTGACTCTTCTGAAGACTCTTTCCTTCTATGTACTTATTGTATACTTAATCTTTTTTTTCTATTTTCCTTATGTTGTAGAGTACATAAGTACATTTTTCTAAATTATATGATCCACTCCTCATAATTGATTCTTACTATCTTAGCCCTTACATACTTTGCTCATATATTTTCCATATTTCATATTTAAAGTTCATATAATACCAAGCATAACTTATTCCAAACCTTATATTGTGTTCCTTTATTCCCAATTAAGGGTTTCTAATATGAGGCCCCATAGTTGGATGTTAGATATCAGTTTCAACTAATTCTTAGTTATTCCAATCTTTCCCATATGTTTCAATGTCTAGTGTATGTACATACTCATTACATTCTGAGTTTGCCTCCCTGTAGTTTAATTACTCTTAATAGATTAATTAATAGAATTCATTAGATCCCAGTAACGCATCCTACCAGCCGAACTTGTAGTCCTGAAGCCAAGAGCTACTCAAGATTAACTGACTTTTATATATCTCAAACATATGGAAAGAATATCTACTCATGGTAATCTCATTTAAAGATAACTTCTGGTCTAGTTGATACAAAGAGTGTAAACAATAATTGAATTAAATTCATACTTTAAAAGAATCTTAAAGGACCACATATGTTTCTAAGAATTGAATATTTGAATTCAAATATATAAGAGCATTTCCATTGATATCCAATCAAAGAAACAATATAAATAAGAGTTACATCACATTCTATTCTTATGCTCAATTCATTCATTTCTTTCTGGTCTTCTAACCCTAATATTTCTAGGGTTTCTCTCTAGCCCATCCTCCCACTACATGCTTGGACAAGACATTTAGAGTAGAATAGACATAGTATATTGATATTGTTCAACCTAGGTATCCAGATATCGGGCCATGGTATCCAAATACCAAGATTTCCCAGAGCTAAGACACATTACCTCCTCTCTGCCACACTTATGACTCTACTTTTATATCCTAATGGTCCCTGATGACTCAGCCTAAGCTCTGATACCAAGTTGTTACTCCCACATCCCACAATTACCACTAATCAAGAGATTAGGGCATAAGTTTGAGGATTATACTAAATACAAAGTTCACTCCCAACTTTTATTCTTCTTTATTTCAAGCTCTTTGCTTTCTCAATCGCATAAACTAACTTTACAAGGGAATTTAAGACTTGGTTACTCTAATCTGATGCCAACAGTAAATATACATATCCAAACATTCATTCTATCTTTCACACTTCCATGTACATACAACATGATAACCAAATACATTCTCTCTTATTAAGGAAACAAAGATACATATCAACATTTACAACTCCCTCACTTCTATACAAGGACCTAGAGTGACAGGGACCGATTGAACTTAACTAATATCATACTTAACTCCCGTGGCAGATCTACTCTGATGCAATGACATCTTCATTCCATGAGTTATCCCTAAAAATTGTGAGTAGAGGGGTGATCCTACTCGCTCAGAGAATGAGTACTTCAAAGAAACAATTTAAAGCACTTATATAGTTATAGATATATTGTCGAGAAACTGATATCAATTATAATAGTTGTAATATGTAAAGAGACTAATCATTCACAAACATAAATATGAAAGGATAGTCTAGATATCTACAAGAGTGAATCAATATATGAACATGCTTGATTGATCATAAATAGAACTAATAATTCAGAAGCATACAAAGAATAATTGAATAATTGCACACACTTGTTTAACCTCTCATTCATCTTATGATGCCCTGAACCAACATGAGGTGTACCAAAACATGTGAAATAATCATATCAAGCTATGATCTCACTGTACAAGGCTTAGAAGCATGCCCGTGTTCCTAAGCCTATCTCTAGAGTAGGACCCCGTCTGTAGTGGGGCTCAGCACGTTTGCCTCTCGATGACTAATGGGAGCGGTCAGATATCTCAGAGTCCACCTCTCAACCAGGGTACTCAGGCAGTGATTCAAAGCCCTCGGGGTTACTGTGCATCAGTGGACCTACTGACCACTGATCACTACAACATGTAACACAGGTACCACCGGCATCCCGAGTTGGTGTTGGGTACCACACAACTATAAGGAGTCTACCTTACTGGTCAAGACCCCAACACCCTACTAGTGCGCTCCAGCTTACCACGATATGGACTACCTCCAGTCAAGAAACCATTTCCTCCCAACAGCGTAGGCCTCATCCTGTGAGGATTCTACAGTGTTAATGGCATCTAAATTTCTAATTCACAATTCAATCATCACATCAACATATCTTAGTTTAGCTTTGTAAACTGTTCATTTCGTAAACCATATGATAACATTTATCACAACTGAACTGTTAAGCATAATCACATCTCATACTGAGAAACATTGATATCACAATACTTGATTTTCTGAACACCCTATCCTTAGGATTTCATTTACCTCATCAACTAATCACATTAATTGCATAAGGATTTAATGTGTCACAAACATTCACTGAATAAAGATTGCTTTAAACAAGTCATATACAATCAACATATGTATGAAATCCTCGAATTGAGCTAAATCAGGGTTTTCCATGACATTCATTGAGATATTATGAGTCAAGAATAACATTGAATAAATAAAGTATATGATGTCAAGAAAAGTACTTCAAATCAATTTCACCATATCTATTCACAAATTTCCTACTTTCCACTCATCTAAGGCTTAGCCCTCTTTAAGGAGATATCAAGCAAACACTATTCAAATCACATGAAATCCAAGATATTATATGACATATATGTATGACACATTCAAATAAATGATAATTCATAATCAATGAGATTCAGATAGACATGTTTCTCTATCTAATTATACAACAATTTCAGATATAGTCAAAACCCCTAAAATTTAGTTTACTCTTATAACCTCTGCAAATACTTAGGGAATTCTCATTAATATGGATTGTATTCATTTATAATATGCTTTTGTCATCTGAAATACATCAAAATAGAGGAATAATCCATTTCATATCATTTTGCAAAAGCTAGATCAAAAGGGCAATTCAGAGTTTGTACTCGCATACTAAGAAATTGATGATTTAACTCATTTTTGTGCAATATACTGTTTAAAGGAATTTCATACTCACCCTAAGGTGTGAAAAAACCTTTAGAACACAGATCATCTCTGAAAATGTCGAACTCATATCAAAACCCTAGCAAATCATCAGATTATTCTTCCTTTCAACTCAGAAACCCTAGAAATGGGGGATTATGAAGAAAGAGTGAGAAAAGGGGAAGATTTGATACCATTTTGAATCAAATATGAGGAGGGAATGAATGTTGACATGTGAGAGAATAATCACCATGAAAGGCTATGCAAAGAAGCTAAACTTACTTGATTTCATCATATCTCGGATTGAGAAACCCTAGATCAGCAATTCCACCACGTTCTCCTCTCTAACCCTAACTCTCCCTCTCCCTCTAGGATTTCATTTATCTAGAATGAATCAGGAATTATGAGAGATCCTAGTGTGTTAGTTTGACCATATAGAGAAATTGAGCTGCTTGGGTCAATTGCACATTGACCCCTCACTATACTTTCTCTTATTTTAGTTCAACTTTCTGTCAGAAAAAAGTTAATGTAATTCATTTATTTTAGAGATCTAACATTCTCTAAAATTATGAAAATGTGTTATGTTGTTTATAATTGAGTTAAAAGGCTTCAAATAAAATTTTATATCATTCCACACTTCCATTAAATAAATAAAAATAAAATAGTGCAATGCTATCCAGAAATATGTAGAATAGTCGATAGAAGAGAAAATACCCCAAAATGGCCAAGCAAGTTGCCATGGCCATGCTAAGATGGACCGAGAATGGATGTTCTACCTACCACATCTGTGGTGTATTGGTTTCATCATATTTGAGTATAAAAGTTGGTCAACAATTCAATTCTTTCAAAACGGTCGTGTGGCCTAGCATGCCCGTGCCACCAATGACCTAACACGGTCGTGCTATCCAAGCCTCCAACTACCATTTCCATTGTCCTTTGCCTACCTCTCTCATTCCTTTTCGACATGATCCTATTTGATGAAAACCCTAATTTCATCCGACTAGGGTTTATATTTTCTCAAACCCTAATTATACAAATTAATAGCACACTTGGAGTTCTCATTAGGTTTAACACATCATAATTGAGATGTCATCATTAATCATGTTAAAGCAATGATCAATCTAATCAAGCATGTAATCATCCACATAAACCCTAACTTATCAATTAAGTTCAGATACAGTCATAACAATTCTTCCCCCCTTAAAAAGGTTTCGCCCCCGAAACATAAATATGCAAGTAAAGTACATTCAAGGTTTATTTTAAACTTCTAAAATCTTACATGTCATTATATTCTTGTATTTCATACTTGAATGTAGGTTACAACATGAAGTCCTCTATTTCTTTTCTAATCACAACATTTTTAAAACATGTCTCAATGATAACAAATGAATTCTCTATGCCACAATCAATAATAGGATAGAGAGAGAAACAACCATTTCAATATTTTCATACTCTTGAGGTGTTACCTCAACATTGATAATCTGATCCAACTATCTCAATTCATACGGCTCAATATCTATTGTTGTTCTACATTACCTCTAAGTCACAAAAGAGAGTTCACCATATTGTTTTGAATTTTACTATTGTGCTACTCAAATAGCAAAATAGTCTTGAGTTGGAAGACTAGATTCAACAAAAATTGTACAATACTAAGATGGATTATTGATATGAATGACTAAAACTATCAGACACCTTTAATTAACATATTTCTTGCACATGCACAACTAAAATCATATGTAAAACAAATTTACATCCATTAATATACCTTCAACAAATTATACTTATAAAAACAAATTTACATATTACTAAAAGCCATTTTTTTTCTTATCTCTCTCCTCATTCATTACTACTTACTTTTTGCTACTTATCCTTCTCATTTTAATCATGTAGATTAAACATCCCTAAAATTGAAACATACAGGTATGAATAAACTATTCATCATTCATGCTATCACTGCAAGAATTTATTTCATATCGCTCTTCACGTATATTGTATTTCTCCTTTTGTTCAAAACACACTTGTTACATTTCAAATTTATTTCTTACTCTTTGCTCCAAATCATTTCCATATTATTTATCTACCTTTCATATTAGCTACCTTTAAACCCTGGATTACTATCAGTGCTAGATTACTTTTCATAGTGCAAAACTCATGATCTTGTTTTATAGAGATGCTAGTATTCAAGGTCAAATCACTAGTGACATCCCTTGAACTACTACAACTCTAAACATTCTAGGGTTTGGTCCTTATTAGTAGCATGACGTTATTGTGATGTGACTTTACTCTCTTAATTTGGAATTCAAACTTTGGATCTCACAAGTATTACTAAAGTCTTCCTTATCTTATCACTTGAATTTCCTTTCTCTTACTTGGTCATTTATATAGATTACTTCCTTAATTTACCATACTAGGGTTTCATCATCACATTATGTGTCGTTAATACATTCAATAGATGTCTCTACAATGGTGGGTATGCATCATATATGATTCATTTTCTTATTACTTTATCCCCACAATACTCTCATTCCGAAGGATGCAAAAGAGAAGGTGATTATGAGATTTAGAATTCCAGTCTTCAAGTATTCAATTAACACATTTCTTGTATCTAGGTTTAATTACTCACCATCAAAGAGACTAGACTACTTAGCATCTTCTTACATCTCACGTTCTCTCTTTTTTATCATCTAAATTACTCCCACATGTTTCAAATACTTCTTTATTTTCCATAATCATCTTACCATATGCTACTCTTCCATCTATCCCTTTAGCCTCTACTTATCTCTTATGATCATGTTTATCAGTCTTGTGTATGATTCCATATTATGTGTCATATATACTTCTTATCATCCTTTTACTAGTATCAAGTTGAAAGTCCATATCAATATTCTGCTTACTAGTTTCATCTTCTGCATAATACAATACATGTCTTTCATTTAAAATCAATTGACTCATGTAGGGTTCAACCATAGTTTCTTTCTCAAACAAGCTTTTCATCCCTAATACAATCCACCTCTATATGATTTGTTCATTTGTTTAGCTACACTTTTGTTCTTCTTTTAGAAATTAGTTTGTTGTTATATAGCAACTTAGAAACCAAAGGTAGTAAGGATTAATGTATTAAACTTTATAATAAAGGAATACATTCCATACTCTCAATCATATCATGTAACCCTAGTTCCTTAATCAAGCTCATAACTTCCAACATTTCTCTTTGTTTCAACTGAGTTTGTTATTCTACTCGTATGATTTACATGTTCATCCAATTCTATTTACTTTAACTCTTCTGAAGACTCTTTCATTCACTTACTCTTTTTTTTCTATTTTCCTATTGTTGTAGAGTACATAAGTACATTTTACTAAATTATTTGATCTAGTCCTGATAATTGATTCTTACTATCTTATCCCTTACATACTTTTCTCATATCTTTTCCATATTTCATATTTAAAGTTCATATAATACCAATCATAACTTATTCCAAACCTTATATTGTGTTCCTTTATTCCCAATTAAGGGTTCCCAATATGAGGCCCATAGCTGGATGTTAGATATCAGTTCCAACTGATTCTTAGTTATTCCAATCTTTCCCATATGTTTCAATCTCTAGTGTATGTACATACTCATTACATTCTGTGTTTGCCTCCCTATAGTTTAATTAATATTATTAGATTAATTAATAGAACTCTCATACCAAAAAAAAAATTAATAGAACTCATTAGATCCCAGTAATGTATCCTGTCAACCAAACATGCAGTCCTGAAGCCAAGAGCTACACAAGATTAACTAACTTCTATATATCTCAAACATATGGAAAGAATATCCACTCATGGTAAACTCATTTAAAGATAACTTATGGTCTAGTTGATACAAAGAGTGTAAACAATAATTGAATTAACTTCACAGTGTACAAGAATCTTAAAGGACCACATATATTTCTAAGAATTGAATATTTGAATTCAAACATATAAGAGCATTTCCATTGATATCCAATCAAAGAAACAATATAAAATAAGAGTTACATCACATTCTATTCTTATGCTTAATTCATTCATTTCTTTATGGTCTTCTAACCCTAATATTTCTAGGGTTTCTCTCTAGCCCATCCTCCCACTGCATGCCTGGACAGGACATTCAGAGTAGAATAGATAGGGTAGCTTGATATTGTTCAACCTAGGTATCCAGATATCGGACCAGGGTATCAAATACCAAGATTTCCCAGAGCTAAGACACATTACCTCCTATCCGCCACACTTATAACTCTACTTTTCTATCCTAATGGTCCCTCATGACTCAGCCTAAGCTCTGATAATAAGCTGTTACACCCACATTCCACAATTACCACTAATTAAGAGATTAGGGCATAAGTTTGAGGATTATACTAAATACAAAGTTCACTCCCAACTTTTTTTCTTCTTTATTTCAAGCTCTTTCCTTTCTCAATCGCATAAACAAACTTTACAAGGGAAGTTAAGACTTGGTTACTCTAATCTGATGCCAACAATAAATATGCATATCCAAACATTCATTCTATTTTTCACACTTACATGTACATACAACATGATAACCAAATACATTCTCTCTTATTATGGAAACAAAGATACATATCAACATTTACAACTCCCTCACTTCTATACAAGGACCTAGAGTGATAGGGACTTACTAAACTTAACTAATATCATACTTAACTCCTGTAGCAGATCTAATCTGATGCAATGACATCTTCAGTCCATGAGTTATCCCTAAAAATTGTGAGTAGAGGGGTGATCCTACTCGCTCAGTGAATGAGTACTTCAAAGAAACAATTTAAAGCACTTATATAACTATAGATATATCGTCGAGCAACTGATATTAATTATAAAAGTTGTAATCTTTAAAGAGACTAATCATTCACAAAAATAAATATGGCATGATAGTCAAGATATCTACAAGAGAGAATCAATATATGAACATGCTTGATTGATCATAAAGAGAACTAATAATTCAAAAACATAAAAAAAATAATTGAATAATTGCACACACTTGTTCAACCTCTCATTCATCTTATTATGCCCTGAACCCACATGATGTGTACCACAACATGTGAAATAGTCATAGCAAGATACAATCTCACTGTACAAGGCTTAGAAGCATGCCCTTGTTCCTAAGCCTATATCTGGAGTAAGACCCCGTCTGTAGTGGGCCTCAACACATCTGCCTCTCGAAGGCTAATGGGAGCGGACGGATATCTCAGAGTCCACCTCTCAACCTGGGTACTCAGGTGGTGAGTCAAAGTCCTCAGGGTTATTGTGCATCAGTGGACCTACTGACCACTGATCACTACAACATGTAACACAGGTACCACTGGCATCCCCAGTTGGTGTTGGGTACTACACAACTGTAACGAGTCTGCCTTAATGGTTAAGGCCCCAGCACCCTCGGGTGCACTCCGTCTTAACACGATATGGACTACCTCCAATCGAGAAACTATTTCTTCCCCACAACGCAGGCCTAATCTTGTGAGGATTCTACAGTATTTAGGGCAACTAATTTCTAATTCACTTTTTAAATTCACAATTCAATCATCACATCAACATATCTTAGTTTAGCTTTGTAAAATGTTCATTTCATAAATCATATGATAATATTTATCACAACTGAACTGTTAAGCATAATCACATCTCATACTAAGAAACATTGATATCACAATACTTGATTTGTTGAACACCCTATCCTTAGGGTTTCATTTACCTCATCCACTTATCACATGACTTGCATAAGGATTTAATGTGTCACATACATTCACTGAATAAAGATTGCTTTAAACAAGTCATATACAATCAACATATGTATGAAATCCTCAAATTGATCTAAATTAGGGTTTTCCATGACATATATTGAGATATTATGATTCAAGAATAACATTGAATAAATAAAGTCTATGATGTCAAGAAAAGTACTTCAAATGGATTTCACCGTATCTATTCACAAATTTTCAACTTTCCACTCATCTAGGGCTTCGCCCTCTTTACGGAGATATAAGAAAACACTATTCAAATCACATGAAATACAAGATAGTATATGACATATATGTATGACACATTCAAATAAATGAGAATTCATAACCAATGAGATTCAGATAGACAAATTTCTCTATCTAATTATACAACAATTTCATTTATAGCCGAAAACCCTAAATTCAGTTTACTCTTATAACCTATGCAAATACTTAGGGAATTCTCATTAATATGGATTGTATCCATTTATAATATGCTTTTATCATCTAAAATTCATCAAAATAGAGGAATAATCCATTTCATATCATTTTGCAAAAGCTAGATCAAAAAGGCAATTTAGAGTTTGTACTCGCATACTAAGAAATTGATTATTCTTGATAATTTAACTCATTTTCGTGCAATATACTATTTAAAGGAAGTTCATACTCACCCTAAGGTGTTAAAAAACCTTTATAACACATATCATCTCTAAAAATCTTGAACTCATATCAAAACCCTAGCAAATCATTAGATTCTTCTTCCTTTCAACTCGGAAACCCTAGAAATGGGGGATTGTGAAGAAAGAGTGAGAAAAGGGGAAGATTTGATACCATTTCGAATCAAATCTGAGGAGGGAAGTAATGTTGACAAGTGATAGAATATTCACCATGAAAGTATATGTGAAGAAGCTAAACTTACTTGATTTCATCATATCTTGGATTGAGAAACCCTATATCAGCAATTCCACCACGTTCTCCTCTCTAACCCTAACTCTCCCTTTCCCTCTAGGATTTCATTTCTCTAGAATGAATCACGAATTATGAGAGATCCTAGTGTGTTAGGTTGACCATATAGAGCAATTGAGCTGCTTGGGTCAATTGCACATTGACCCCTCACTATACTTTCTCTTATTTTAGTTCAACTTTCTGTCAAAAAAAGTTAATGTAATTCGTTTATTTCATAGGCCTAACATTCTCTAAATATTATGAAAATTTAATATGTTGTTTATAATTGAGTTAAAAGGATTCAAATAAAATTTCAAATCATTCCACACTTCCATTAAATAAATAAAAATAACATAGTGCATTGCTATCCAGAAATTTGTAGAACACTCAGTTGAGAAAATGCCCCAGAACGACCATGCAAGCTTCCACGACCATGCTAAGATGGGCCCATAATGGATGTTCTACCTACCACATTTGTGGTGTAATGGTTTCATCATATTTGAGTATAAAAGTTGGTCAATAATTCAATTCTTTCAAATCGGTCGTGTGGCCTAGCATGCATGTGCCACCAATGACCTAACACGGTCGTGTTATCCAAGCCTCCAACTACCATTTCCATTGTCCTTTGCCTACCACTCTCATTCCTTCCCGACATAATCCTATTTGGTGAAAACCCTAATTTCAACCGAATAGGTTTTATATTTTCTCAAATCCTAATTATACAAATTGATAGCACACTTGGAGTTCTCATTAGGTTTAACACATCATAGTTGAGATATCATCATTAATCATGTTTAAGAAATGATCAATCTAATCAAGCATGTAATCATCCACATAAACCCTAACTTACCAATTAAGCTCAGATACGATCATAACAATTCTTCCCCCCATAAAAAGGTTTCGCCCCTGAAACATATATATGCAAGTAAAGTACATTCAAGGTTTATTTTAAACTTCTAAAATCTTACATGTCATTATATTCTTGTATTTCAGACTTGAATGTAGGTTTCAACATTAATTCCTTTATTTATTTTCTAATCACAACATTTTTAAAACAGATCTCAATGATAACAAACGAATTCTCTATGCCACAGTCAATAATAGGATAGAGAGAGAAACAACCATTTCAATATTTTCATACTCTTGAGGTGATAATCTGATCCAACTATCTCAATTCATATGACTCAATATCTATTATTGTTCTGCATTACCTCTAAGTCACAAAAGAGAGTTTACCATGTTGTTTTGAATTTTACTATTGTGTTATTCAAATAGCAAAATAGTCTTGAGTTGGAAGACAAGATTCAACAATAATTGTACAATACTAAGATGGATTACTGATATGAATGACTAAAACTATCATACACCTTTAATTAACATATTGGTTGCACATATACAACTAAAATCATATGTAAAACAAATTTACATCCCTTAATATACCTTCAACAAATTATACTTCTAAAAACAAATTCACATATTACTAAAAGCCATTGTTTTCTCTTATCTCTATCCTCATTCATTACTACTTACTTTTTGCTACTTATCCTTCTCATTTTAATGATGCAGATTAAACATCCCTAAAATTGAAACATACAGGTACGAATAGACTATACATCATTCCTGCTATCACTGCAAGAATTTATTTCATATCACACTTCACGTATATTGTATTTCTCCTTTTGTTCAAAACACACTTGTTACATTTCAAATTTATTTCTTACTCTTTGCTTCGAATCATTTCCATATTATTTATCTACCTTTCAGATTAGCTACCTTTAAACCTTGGATTACTATCGGTGCCAGTTTACGTTTCATAGTGCAAATCTCATTATCTTGTTTTATAGAGATGCTAGTATTCAAGGTCAAATCACTGGTGACATCCCTTGAACTACTACAACTCTAAACATTCTAGGGTTTGGTCCTTATCCATAGCATGACATTATTGTGATGTGGCTTTACTCTCTTAATTTGAAATTCAAACTTTGGATCTCACAAGTATTACTAAAGGCTTCCTTATCTTATCACTTGAATTTCCTTTCTCTTACTTGGTCATTTATATAGATTACTTCCTTAATTTACCCTACGAGGGTTTCATCATCATATTATGTGTCATTAATACATGCAATAGATGTCTCTACAATGGTGGGTATGCATCATATATGATTCATTTTCTTATTACTTCATCCCCACATTACTCTCATTCTGGAGGATGCAAAAGAGAAGGTGATTCTGAGATTTAGAATTCCAATCATCAAGTATTTACTTAACACATTTTTTGTATCTAGGTTTAATTACTCATCATCAAAGAGACTAAACTACTTAGGATCTTCTCGCATCTCCCATTCTCTCTCTTTTATCAACTAAATTACTCCCACATGTTTCAAATACTTCTTTATTTTCCATAATCATCTTACCATATGCTACTCTTCCATCTATCCCTTTAGCCTCTATTTATCTCTTATGATCATGTTTCTCAGTATCGTGTATGATTCCATATTATGTGTCATATATGCTTCTTATCATCCTTTTACTTTAATCAAGTTGAAAGTCTAGATCAATATTCTCCTTACTAGTTTCATCTTCTACATAATACAATATATGTCTTTCATCTAAAATCAATTGACTCATGTACGGTTCAACCATAGTTTCTTTCTCAATCAAGCTTTTCATCCCTAATACAATCCACCTCTATATGATTTGTTCATTTGTTTAGCTACACTTTTTTTCTTCTTTTAGAAACTAGTTTGTTGTTCTATGGCAACTTCGAACCAAAAGCTAGTAAGTATGAATGTATTAAACTTTATAATAAAGGTATACATTCCATGCTCTCAATCATATCATGTAACCCTCATTCCTTAATCAAGCTCATAACTTCCAAAATTTCTCTTTGTTTCAACTGAATTTGTTATTCTAGTCTTATGATTTACATGTTCATCCAATTCTCTTTACTTTAACTCATCTGGAGACTCTTTCCTTCACTTATTCTTTTTTTTCTATTTTGCTTTTGTTGTAGAGTACATAAGTACATTTTACTAAATTATATGATCCACTCCTTATAATTGATTCTTACTATCTTAGCCCTTACATACTTTTCTCATATCTTTTCCATATTTCATATTTAAAGTTCATATAATACCAATCATAACTTATTCCAAACCTTATATTGTGTTCCTTTATTGCCAATTAAGGATTTCTAATATGAGGCCCCATAGTTGGATGTTAGATATCAGTTCCAATCGATTCTTCGTTATTCCAATCTTTCCCATATGTTTCAATCTCTAGTGTATGTACATACTCATTACATTCTAAGTTTGCCTCCCTATAGTTTAATTACTCTTATTAGATTAATTAATAGAACTCATTAGATCCCAGTAACGCATCCTGTCAGCTGAACCTACAGTCCTGAATCCAAGAGCTACTCAGGATTAACCGACTTCTATATATCTCAAACATATGTAAAGAATATCCACTCAGGGTAAACTCATTTAAAGATAACTTATGGTCTAGTTGATACAAAGAGTGTAAACAATAATTGAATTAACTTCATAGTATACAAGAATCTTAAAGGACCACATATATTTCTAAGAATTGAATATTTGAATTCAAATATATAAGAGCATTTCAATTGATATACAATCAAAGAAACAATATAAAATAAGAGTTATATCACATTCTATTCTTATGCTCAAGTCATTCATTTCTTTCTGGTCTTCTAACCCTAATATTTCTAGGGTTTCTCTCTAGCCCATCCTTCCACTGCATGCCTAGAAAGGACATTCATAGTAGAATAGATAGAGTAGCTTGATATTGTTCAACCTAGGTATCCAGATATGGGGCCAGGGTATCCAAATACCAAGATTTCCCAGAGCTAAGATACATTACCTCCTATCTGCCACACTTATAACTCTACTTTTCTATCCTAGTGGTCCATGATGACTCAACCTAAGTTCTGATTCCAAGCTATTACACCCACATCCCACAATTACCACTAATCAAGAGATTAGGGCATAAGTTTGAGGATTATACTAAATACAAAGTTCACTCCCGACTTTTTTTCTTCTTTTTTTCAATCTCTTAGCTTTCTCAATCGCATAAACAAACTTTACAAGGGAAGTTAAGAGTTGGTTACTCTAATCTAATGCCAACAATAAATATACATATCCAAACATTCATTCTATTTTTCACACTTCCATGTACATACAACATGATAACCAAATACATTCTCTCTTATTAAGGAAACAAAGATACATATCAACATTTACAACTCCCTCACTTCTATACAAGGACCTAGAGTGACAGGGACCAACAGAACTTAACTAATATCATACTTAACTCCTATGGAAGATCTATTCTGATGCAATGACATCTTCAATCCACAAGTTATCCCTAAAAATTATGTGTAGAGGGGTGAGCCTACTCGCTTAGTGAATGTGTACTTCAAAGAAATAGTTTAAAGCACGTATATATTTATAGATATATTGTCGAGAAACTGATATCAATTATAACAATTGTATGTTTTAAATAGACTAATCATTTACAAACATAAATATTGTAGGATAGTCTACATATCTACAAGAGTGAATCAATATATGAACATGCTTGATTGATCATAAAGAGAACTAATAATTTAGAAACATACAAAGAATAATTGAATAACTGCACACACTTGTTTAACCTCTCATTAATCTTATTATGCCCTGAACCCACATGAGGTGTACCACAACATGTGAAAGAATCATAGAAAGGTACAATCTCACTATACAATGCTTAGAAGCATGCTCGGGTTCCTAAGCCTATCTCTCGAATAAGACCCTGTCTACAGTGGGCCTCGGCACGTCTGCCTCTCGGTGTCTAATGGGAGCGGCCTAATATCTCAAACTCCACCTCTCAACTTGGGTACTCAGGCAGTCATTCAAAGCCCTCAGACTTATTGTGCATTAGTGGACCTACTGACCACTATTCACTACAACATGTAACACAGGTACCACCAGAATCCCCAGTTCGTGTTGGGTACCACACAACTATTAGGAGTCTTCCCTACTAGTCAAGACCCCCGCACACTACTGGTGCACTCTGGATTACCTCAATCTGGACTACCTCCAATCAGGAAACCATTTCCTCCCCACAGTGCAGGCCTCATCCTGTGAGGATTCTACAATATCCAGGGCATCTAAATGTCTAATTCACTCTTTAAATTCACAATTCAATCATCACATCAAAATATCTTAGTTTAGCTTTGTAAACTGTTCATTTTGTAAAACATCTGATACCATTTATCACAACTAAACTGTAAAGCATAATCACATCTCATATTGAGAAACAGTGATATCACAATACTTGATTAGCTGAACACCATATCCTTAGGGTTTCATTTACCTCATCCTCTTATCACATGACTCACATAAGGATTTAATGTGTCATAAACATTCACTGAATAAAGATTGCTTTAAACAAGTCATATACAATCAACATATGTATGAAAATCTCAAATTGAGCTAAATTAGGGTTTCCCATGACATTAATTGAGATATTATGAATCAAGAATAACATTGAATAAATAAATTCTATGATGTCAAGAAAAGCACTTCAAATGGATTTCACCATATCTATTCACAAATTTCCAACTTTCCACTCATCTAGGGCTTCACCCTCTTTACAGATATATCAAGCAAACACTATTCAAATCACATGAAATCCAAGATATTATCTGACATATATGTATGACACATTCAAATAAATGATCATTCATAATCAATGAGATTTAGATAGACAAATTTCTCTGTCTAATTATACAACAATTTTAGTTATAGCCAAAAACCCTAAAATTCAGTTTACTCTTATAGCCTCTGCAAATACTTAGGGAATTATCATTAAGATAGATTGTATCCATTTATAATATGCTTTTATCATCTAAAATTCATCAAAATAGAGGAATAATCCATTTCATATCATTTTGTAAAATCTTGATCAAAAAGGCAATTTAGAGTATGTACTCACAAATTAAGCAATTGATGATTATTGATGATTTAACTCATTTTCATGCAATATATTGTTTAAAGGAAGTTCCAACTCACCCTAAGGTGTGAAAACACCTTTAGAACACAGCTCATCTATGAAATCTTGAAATCATATCAAAACCCTAGCAAATAATCATATTCTTCTTCCTTTCAACTCAGAAACCCTAGAAATGGGGGATTATGAAGAAAAAGTGAGAAAAGGGGAAGAATTGATACCATTTCGAATCAAATCAAAGGAGGGAAGGAATTTTGACATGTGAGATAAGATTCACCATGAAATACTATGCAAAGAAGCTAAACTAACTTGATTTCATCATATCTCGTATTGAGAATGTTGGGTTTTAGGGGAGGCAGAGAAGGCTGCGGAAACAAAAAAAAATTTCTCCCCCAAACCCGGAACAAGGAAACGCGTCAACGTCTATACAATAGGAAAGGATGGTTTGTGGAATCATACCTTGTCCTGAGGCTTGCTCAGCAACAATACCTCACGGCTTGTGTGGTCTTCACCTCCGGTCTTGGACGGTGTCTGTGCAGCTCCTGGTCGCACCGGGACTGACGACTCCTCCTCTCACCAGACTGTCGGGGTTGATAGTTGTCCTCCTGAGCGGCAGAAACCTCCCGCCTCTAAAGTAGTCCACACGGACCACCTGTAACTCCAATCTCCTTGTCCCACAAGGAATTGGAAGGAGTCGCACCCTCCTGTTGATGTACTAGTCACCAACACACTCTCCTGCCTCCAGTTGCAACTACAGTTGTCTTTCCCTTGCTGCACCTCCCTTTGTGGGTAGCACTTGCTCGGCATCTCTCTCGGTTACCAAAACCAGAGAGAATGACAACTTTGCAGAGCAACTGGTTGCATTGAGTTGTACTTTGAGAAGCCCCCAATACCCCTATATATATAGGAGGGTCACGGGACAGGGTTCTCCATCCCGGGCAATGCGGGACTAAAAGAAGGAGTAGAAGGGTTCGAGATTTTCCACAAAAACAACCAACTCGCAACCTGAACTGATCATTTTATAACTGAAACGGTTGGTTGGGGACCTGAACCGGTCGATTGACACCTCAACCGATTGGTTGGGACCCTTGAGTCGGTCGGTTCACTTCTGAACCGGTCAGTTCGTGGTCCTGACCAGTTCCCGATTGACTTTCCTTCTTTTGTTTCTAATTGGTATCGAATACCAATCCTTGTCCCAATCAAATTGGGCAAGTGAAACGCAAGGAAAATTTTCACCAATCCTACTTTCCCAACTTGCTCGGTTGCACCAGTTGAATTGATCATTTCAACACTTGAAGCAATCATTTCACCCTGACCATGAGTCGATCGACTCAACACTTGAGCCGATCGGTTCACCAAGCTGAGCCGATCGGTTCATCACATGAGCCGATCGGTTGGGAGTGCAGATTGTACATAATCCGTCAATTGTGATTTCAATCAATCTGATACTCCAATCAATATGTCCAACACCTTAAACATTATGACATTGAGCTATCAATTGATTGAGTGTTTAATTGAACTACTAAAGTCCTTTAGTAATCAATCTAAACATTGTTTGTGGACAAAACTCCTCTTCCAGGTTAAATCCTATGTGTGTGACCCTGCAGGTCCATTTCACGTTGGCAGTGAAAGTCCATAACACTTATGACTTCACAAACAAAGAGCGGTGCCTAGTCACACATCAGTTCTACCCAAGTTAAAGTAGAAAGTTGGAGAACAACTTTCAATCCTACAATCCATGAATGGTGTTACAGTGAATGTATAATTCCTTTGTCACTGATATCCTGAATGAACTTGAGGCATGGAACAGTCATCCTGTCAATGTTCATTCACTTTCTTGATCTCAGAGTATATTGGAAGAGATATGTTATGACATCAGTATCACATACTGACTCACACATGCGTGCACGCCTTTCTCAATCCTACTCATCAATTGGCCATGGATATCAAACTCCCTCAGGAGGGACAAATCCCATATCTATCACTCACCCCTCAAAATCCCCATGTGTCAAAGCCACCCAATCATCACCTTTATAACAACCCATGTTTCAGGACTGCGTTTGATGATGTCAAAGTGTGCCCAACGAAATGTGTTGAGTGCAATGATTTCAGGTCTAAGAATTACACTCACCACCATCACTGTGAGTACTGACTGTGACTACCATGTCATGGTTCCATGTGTCAAACTCACGGTGGGTCTTTCTGGTACACTTGTTCTCTAAAAAGTACTTATGTGTTTGGTTTGATATCTCTATATCATGACTAATGAGATTCTATCATCAACTAACACCACAATCTAGTCTTGTGTGTCATTTCTGTCTATCTACCTTCCACAATGACATCTGACTAGGGACATAACAAGAATGTACAAACTCTTAGCATCCGTATGATCTCATCGTTTAGGTCCTCAACCTGAAGGCATACGTCATTGAGTATTGTCATTCTCTAGACATTCAATATGTTCTATCACTATCTCATATGACTGAACCAGAAAGAATTGGAAGCTTGTCTTTGATGTTTATCAAATCAATCTTAATGTATCCCACCAATCATCCCATGATTGGCTCTCAGGGCATACATACCAACAGACTCCCACTTGCACTGTGAGCCAATCACCCTTGAATCATATTCATAGTGATCTTCAAACATGTCCCACATGTTACCGTGCTCTTAGTGCGAACATAGTGAGTTATGGCAACACCTTGCCAAAGTCAGTATAAATTGCATGTCTCACATCTCTTCATTGTACGTCAAACGCATGAGATGGAGTCACCGTAATATGTGATCTAGTATTCCTTTGCTAAGCTTTAGCCACATTGCATGATCAAGGATTCCATACTTGTCATCAATGAGTGGAATATCTATAAGTTCATCTCATGAACTTCTAGATCCATATAGTATCCACTGATGTTCTTTAACACATAGATACTCGGCATTTCCTTTTAAATGGTTTCATTGGAATACTTCCAATTATCAACAAACTTTCACTTTTATATATCCTATATATATTTTGCGATAAATTTTCTGTCCTTTTCAGAAGTTCGCATCAATGTAACTCTTTACATCGAACTCTTCCTTTTCTCCATAGAACTAGTACTTCTCAAGTACTAATCAAGTTCTTATGGTTTCCAGTAACCCTTACTGGAAGAAGACAGACATCCACTCGTCATGTCCCACATACGAGTTATTAGGATGAGCACATCATATTACCATGTCATACATACAAGATGATGAATGCATTTTGTTCTTGACATGCATGATAATGGGATGATTACATACATGATAGATCCATATCTATTCTTAGTGTTCCCATTCTTCATAAGAATTGGACACTTGGCCTTGGGAAACTAACTCCATGTAACATGGACAAGTTTTCTCCCACTAAATCTGTGCATACTGAACCCTTCAGTACAGATTGCTAATGTATTCTTTCTCTTTTCAGGTCAAGAGGTTTTCGAGAACTATCTCTATAGATCTCTATTCCTATCATATAGGAAACATCTCTATCTTCCTTTAAGATAATTTCCACTTTGTATTTCCATTCTAGAACAATTCCATTTCACATCAACATGTGGAATGTGAATATGCTCCCACTAAATCACAGATCCCTTCTTTATCTTTGACATATCAGTCAAACCCTTTGACTATATCATCAAAGTAAAGATCCAATTCTGAGTTGCTTGTACTCAATCAATCACATTGATTAGTTCATTGTAACTTATAGACTTCATTTGCATTAGTGGATTCATAAACCTTATAGGTTGTGTCACGTACACATCCTTGTTTTATTCCTCATAGGAATGCAGTTTTAGTATCCATATGCCAAATGTCTCAGTTATTAAGTTGCAATCAACAAGCATCATCCTTCTCAAAATGTTATCCATGTGTCTTAACACTTAAGACTTATTTGCATTTATGGATTTCCATCCAATGGGTGCTACCATCAAGGTCATACCTTATGGTTCACATGGAAGTCACTTAGGATGTAATGGTCATATACCATAACTCAAAATCAGGTTCCTCATATTCATCTGGATAGTTGACTCATCACATGAACAACTCATCACATAGATAATTAAGGTATATATGTTAAGGATATAAGAACTCACAACCCTTGTGATTCTTAATTTCTTTTATTAGTGAGGGGTATTCTTTTATTAATAAGAATTCAATTATTTGATAATCATTCTCTAACTCCTTAGAGTATGATTCCTTCTTGATTTAGACATCACCATGCCTTAATCATGAGTTCACTATGATACACTATCATAATCACTCATAAGGATCTCAAACACTTGGTCTAAGTATTTCATTCATTGATCTCATTAAGAATTAACACTTTACCAAATTTGCACTTCATCTATGATAATCTTGAACACTTCAAGATATTCATATTGGTATTTCTCTAAACACCATTTGAAGTATTAGCATTTGTTTCAATAGGTATGTAAATACATCACATGTATTATACCTAATAGGATAATCATTCTCCCACTACCTTTAGTGAAGATTGATTAATCATGTCCAAGATATTCATGTCTCTTGTTGGTTCTCTAACCAAAAGAGTCTAGATTTATCCATCACATGGAAACTAGAAATGAATTTCTTATGATTTATGATAATTTGATTGTTTGAGTTATCAATAACTTTAGGTATCATTTTATCTTATGCATATCAAATACCACAAGATAAGCAAGGCATTTCCACAAAGATCACATCTTTAAAAGATTGAAACATCAACTTTATTGATTGCCATCATTGTCATACAATATGCAAAAATAAAGTGTTTCTATCTATTGGAAAATATGAAATAGTAGTTCATAATTGTATTACATGCCTTATAGGCTGAAAATAAACTAAAGTACTCCTATCTATGGCGGCAAAACTTGCCCCAATTATTGAGTGTTTTACACTTTACATTTTGGTATCATATACCTCAAAAAGTGTTACAAGTTTACTTTCATGACACCTTTAAGTAGAGACGTATGTTGCCTCCTTATTTTTTTGTTCTTCCAGATAGAGAGGACAATTCCTTTTCCAATGTCCTGGCTTTTGATAATGGTGGCAATTGCCTTTCTTGGTCACGTCTCCCTTGGCCTTGAGAGCTGAAGTTGTCTTGGGCTCCTGGCTAGCATCAGAACCTTTCTTAGATTTGCCCTTGCCCTTACGCTTGGACTTGCCTTTCTTGCTCATGATCACCATCACAGACTTAGTCTTGTCCTTCTTCATCTGTGTCTCGGATGTCCTCAACATGCCCAACAACTCTGACAGTGGCCTATCAAAGTTGTTCATGTTATAGTTCATCACAAACTGACTGTAAGATTCTGGCAACGATTGTAGTATCAGGTCAGTAGCCAACTCTTGGCTCAGTGGAAATCCCAGTCTTTGTAGGTTCTCCACATACCCAATCATCTTGAGTGTGTGAGGACCAACTGGATCTCCTTCTATCATGACACACTTGAACAGTGCCCTTGAGACATCGTATCCGTCTTGTCGTGCCTAATCTTCATATAGGTTCCTGAGATGCTGAATCATCTCAATGACACCCATATTCTCATATTGTCTCTGAAACTCATGGTTCATGGAGCACAACATCAAGCACTTTGCATCAATGGCATCATCAGAATGCTTCTTGTAAGCGTCCCTTTCTGCCTTTGGTGCATTAGGAGCCGGTTCCTCTGGAATTGGAGTATCCAGGACATAGAGCTTTCGCTCTTGAGTGAGAACAATTCTCAATGTCCTATACCAGTCATGGAAGTTTGTCCCATTTAGTCTATCCTTTTCAAGGACCGATCGCAAAGAGAAGTGATTGTTGTTTGTTGTCATTTTCACTACAAAAGGAAATATGCAATTTTAGTCCAAAACTCATTTTTGACTTATTTGATTGATTTGAAGATTTGACGATATAATTAGGCCTTTAATTAATTATCGCTCCCACTATTTTAGTTCAAATTGATATCCCTCACCATCAATTCGGAAGATTGCAACATACAACCTTCTAGTGGGCAAGATCCTGAAATCCTCTAAGTCATGGACCAGCTAGGGCTGTCACCCATAACATAGATCTCTCAGGTAGGCAACTCTTACCAATTGCATCATATGCAACTCTTGATAAGATGTCATATGCAACTCCTTGCCATGATCATCTCCATGCCTCAAGGTGCTAGATCCTATCTAGGTCACCTTGTTAAGTCCGACCCAAAGCAAACACGATGAATATGCACCCTGCTTGGGTAGACCCACACATTCATCCTTCACGCTTCCACGAGATAGACGGTGCACCACGCTTGGGCATGCCCACACTTGGTCGATCAAGCTTTTCACGTGTGTCACATTTGGAAGGCATCTAAAACTTAATATTTAATGAGGGATTTGGTTTTTATATACATATACATATCCAATCACCACAATACAAAGTACGTATCATATACATGCTATATCCCACAGAAAACATGAACAAATGATAAAAGCGATGATTATGGCCATCCTAATGTGATTCCTCGAGCCAAGAGGAATCACGATCATCTAGGTCTACATCACATGCAGCCTGTACAAGATGAACTCTGTGTTTTGCCTTCTGAGTTGATCAACTCATCATATGAATGATCTGCTCTCTCTGGCCGGTCATCTGGGTGCCACCAGTCAATCGGTTGGCTCCTCCAACCGATTGGTTCGCCTGGTCGTCGTGCATCTCCTTCTGGCCGCCACCTGCTCGTCTCGCTCCTCGAACCGGTCATCAACCGATCGGCTCACTCCTTGAACCGATCGTCTGGAACGTCAACCGATCGGTTCACGCCTTGAACCGATCGTCTCAGTTGTCGTCTCAATGTCCTCCGTTCTTTGACATAATAGGAAATAAAATCTATTCTAATTTTACATTGCTTAAAAGGGAAATCCCGAGTTACATTCGAGGGGAGCAAAGGTAGAAAAGAATCTCGAATTATTTCGAGTTACATCAGGAATAGGAGAAGGAAGATCGGTGCGCAGACCGAGATGCAAGCAACCACATACAACCATACACAGATAGGTTTTATTGGCCATAACCATGCTATACATCCACCACAAAACTCGTTTAAGGGTGACGCGTATCGAGTGCATTAATAATACATATCATATATGTAATTGGGATTTGTGGATTTAGGATTGGACATGCATAAAGCCAATTTTATTTGCATCGTATGCAATAAATAAAGGCGACAAACCAAAATCGATCATATCGATATTCCTAAAATATAGAGCAGTTGACGTGGCTCTGATACCACTGTTGGGTTTTAGAGGAGGCAGAGAAGGCAGTGGAAACAAAAATAAAAATAAAAAATTCTCCCCCAAACCCAGAATAAGGAAACGCGTCAACGTCTATACAATAGGAAAGGATGGTTTGTGGAATCATACCTTGTCCCGAGGCTTGCTCGGTGACAATACCTCGTGGCTTGCACGGTCTTCACCTCCGGTCTTGGACAGTGTCTGTGCAGCTCCTGGTCGCACCGGGACTGATGACTCCTCCTCTCACCGGACTGTCGGGGTTGACAGTTGTCCTCCTGAGTGGCAGAAACCTCCCGCCTCTGAAGTAGTCCACACGGACAACCTGGAACTCCAATCTCCTTGTCCCACAAGGAGTTGGAAGGAGTCGCACCCTCCTGTTGACGAACTAGTCTCCAACACACTCTCCTACCTCCAGTTGCAACTACAGTTGTCTTTCCCTTGTTGCACCTCCCTTTGTGGGTAGAACTTGCTCGGGCTCTCTCTCGGCTACCAAAACCAGAGAGAAGGACAACTTTGCAGAGCAACTGGTTGCACTGAGTTGTACTTTGAGAAGCCCCCAATACCCCTATATATATAGGAGGGTCATAGGACAGGGTTCTCCATCCCAGGCAATGCGGGACTAAAAGCAGGAGTAGAAGGGTTCGAGATTTTCCATAAAAACAACCAACTCGCAACCTGAACCGATCGTTTCATAACTGAAATGGTCGGTTGGGGACCTGAACCGGTAGGTTGACACCTCAACCGATTGGTTGGGACCCTTGAACCAGTCGGTTCACTTCTGAACCGGTCAGTTTGTGGTCCTGACCAGTTCCCGATTGACTTTCCTTCTTTTGTTTCTAATTGGTATTGAATACCAATCCTTGTCCCAATCAAATTGGGCAAGTGAAATGCAAGGAAAATTCTCACCAATCCTACTTTCCCAACTTGCTCGGTTGCACCAGTTGAATTGATCATTTCAACACTTGAAGCAATCATTTCACCCTGACCATGAGTCGATCGACTCAACACTTGAGCCGATCGGTTCACCAAGCTTAGCCGATCGGTTCATCACATGAGCCGATCGGTTGGGAGTGCAGATTGTGTAGAATCCATCAATTGCGATTTCAATCAATCTGATATTCCAATCAATATGTCCAACACCTTAAACATTATGACATTGAGCTATCAATTGATTGAGTGTTTAATTGAACTACTAAACTCCTTTAGTAATCAATCTAAACATTGTTTGTGGACAAAACTCCTCTTCCAGGTTAAATCCTATGTGTGTGACCCTGCAGGTCCATTTCACGTTGGCAGTGAAAGTCCATAACACTTATGACTTCACAAGCAAAGAGTGGTGCCTAGTCACACATCAGTGCTACCCAAGTGAAAGTAGAAAGTTGGAGAACAACTTTCAATCCTACAATCCATGAATGGTGTTACAACGAATGTATAATTCCTTTGTCACTGATATCCCGAATGAACTCGAGGCATGGAACAGTCATCCTGTCAACATTCATTCACTTTCTTGATCTCAGAGTAGATTGGAAGCGATATGTTATGACATCAGTATCACATACTGACTCACACATGCGTGCACGCCTTTCTCAATCCTACTCATCAAGTATCCATGGATATCAAACTCCCTCAGGAGGGACAAATCCCATATCTATCACTCACCCCTCAAAAGCCCCATGTGTCAAAGCCACCCAATCATCACCTTTATAACAACCCATGTTTCAGGACTGCGTTTGATGATGTCAAAGTGTGCCCAACGACATGTGTTGAGTGCAGTGATTTCAGGTCTAAGAATCACACTCACCACCATCACTGTAAGTACTGACTGTGACTACCATGTCATGGTTCCATGTGTCAAACTCACAGTGGGTCTGTCAAGTACACTTGTTCTCTAACAAGTACCTATGTGTTTGGTTTGATATCTCTATATCATGACTAATGAGATTTTGGCATCAACCAACACCACAATCTAGTCTTGTGTGTCATTTCTGTCTATCTACCTTCCACAATGACATCTGACTAGGGACATAACAAGAATGTACAAACTCTTAGCATCCGTATGATCTCATCGTTCAGGTCCTCAACCTGAAGGCATACGTCATTGAGTATTGTCATTCTCTAGACATTCAATATGTTCTATCACTATCTCATATGACTGAACCAGAAAGAATTTGAAGCTTGACTTTGATGTTTATCAAATCAATCTTAATGTATCCCACCAATCATCCCATGATTGGCTCTCAGGGCATACATACCAACAGAGAAACCCTAGATCAGCAATTCCACCACCTTCTCCTCTCAAACCCTAACTATCCCTCTCTCTCTGTTATTTCGTTTCTATGGAATGAATCATGAATTATGAGAGCTCGTAGTGTGTTAGGTTGACCATATAGAGCAATTGATCTGCTTGGGTCAATTTCACATTGACCCCTCACTATACTTTCTCTTATTTTAGTTCAACATTATGTCAGAAAAAAGTTACTGTAATTCATTTATTTCAGAGGTCAAACATTTTATAAAAATTTAGTATGTTGTTTATAATTGATTTAAAAGGCTTCATTTAAAATTTGAGATCATCAAAAGCTTCCATTAAAAAATTAAAAATCAAATAATTTACTGTTATCCAAAAATCTGCAGAACAGTCAGTTGAAGAGAAAATGCCCCAGAACGGCCATGTAAGCTAACACGACCATGCTAAGATGAACCCAGAATGGTTGTTCTATCTACCATGGTCTTGGTGCATTAGTTTCATTAGATTTGAGTATAAAAGTTGGTCAACAATTGAATTCTTTCAAAACGGTCATGTGACCTAGCATGCTCATGCCACCAATGACCTAACACGGTCGTGCTACCCACCATGGTCGTGCTATCCAAACCTCCAACTACCATTTCTGTTGTCATTTGCCTACCTCTCTCATTCCTTCTTGACATGAGCCTGTTTGGTGAAAATCCTAATTTCAGCCAACCAAGGTTTATATTTTCTCAAACCCTAATTATACAAAGTGATAGCACACTTAGAGTTCTCATTAGGTTTAACACATCATAATTGAGATATCATCATCAATCATGTTTAAGAAATGATCAATCTAATCAAGCATGTAATCATACACATAAACCCTAACTTAACAATTAAGCTCATATACGGTCATAACCCTTGGTGTTATGAACACATCAAAGGGTGTTGTATGGATCAAAAGGTTCATATTGATGAACTTGTGGGAGGTTCCAACCAATGAAGCTATGAAACTTGATTCGGAAAAAAATTGTACAAGGCCTCAAATATAGTCTAGAATATTCACAAAAATATTGAGATCCAAAGGATAAATTTAGGTATGGAAATGATGCAAAGAATTATTAGGTCAAAAACAATATTATTTCCATATACACAAGGTATAAAAGTGTATCACATGTTCATAATAGAGTCGCAAAGTCAATTGATCCCATGATGATAATTGAAGTTCAAAGTCAAGAATAAAGAGTTTTGAAAATAAAAGATTAGCTATTTGAGAAAACTCACTTTATCACATCATCCCCTCTTTAACGGGAATTTTGTCCCCAAAATTCATGCTTCCTTTAAAAGATCCAATAATCTCTCTTTCATGTATGACTTCAATTCCCAAGTCACATCATCAGTTCCATGATGCTTCCACAATACTTTCACCATTTCTATCTTCTTATTCTCAATTCCTTAACTCGATTATCAAGTATCTTCATTGGTTCCTCTTCGTACTGAGAGAGTATTTTAGTTCAATAGACTCATGGTTGAGGACATGACTAGGGTCTTTGACATACCCTTTTAGATTTGAAACATGGAAGACCTTATGCATCATACTATACTGAGTAGGTAAATTCAACTTAGAAGCACATTTCCCATTGTAGTCCAACACTTAAAAGGACCCAAATACCATGACTCAATTTTCCCTAGTTTCTTACAATTCCTCAAATAGGTCTAACATTCAAGAAAACATGGACGCCCACCAAATATTGGACATTCATCATGTGTGCATCAACATAAGGTTTCTGGAAGTCCTGATCTGTCTTTAATCCCTGTTGAATGAAGTTGATGTTATCAAAATAAATCTACAACTCTTCAGACTTCAAGATCCTTCTTTTGCCTACTTCATTCCAATAAAGGGATGATCGAAACGGTCGTCCATATAAGGCTTCGTACGGAGGCATATCAATACTCGACTATAGATATTGTTTAGGAAAATTCCACACAAGGTAGGTAGTGATCCCGTAAACCACCCCAATGAAACACACATGGTCTCAACAGATCCTCCAACACTTGAATTGTCCTTCCAGATTGACCATCAGTTTGCAGGTGATAGGTAGTGCTAAAATTCAACTAAGTTTGCAACTCTTCTTGAACTTGTTGCCACAAGTGGGAAGTGAACTTGGCATCATGACCAAATACAACATATATTGGAATTCCATGCAGCCTAACAAATTCCCAAATATAGAATTATGCCAATTCTAGAACATTGGTTGTTGTTTTTATCAGGATAAAATGGGTTGGTTTTGTGAGAGTCAACTATAACCCAAATTGCATCACTCCCTTTCTTAGTCTTAGGTAAACCCACCAAAAATCCATGATGATATTCTTTCACTTCCATTTTGGGTGTTGGTAAGGGTTGTAGAAGACCTCCTAAGATCTAATGTTCAGCCTTGATTTGTTGGTAGATTAGGCATATGGAAATGAATACAACTATGTCACTCTTTATATTCTTCCATCAAAAGTGCCTCTCAAGATCCTTATACATTTTTGTATACATTATGCATTGTATATTTTGATATGTGGGCTTCTCGCAACACTTTTCCTAATACAGTTGGATCCTCAGGTACCTAGATGTGTTGTTTATATTGAATCCCACCATCCATGCCAATCAAAGGATGTGTCTGAGGCTTTTCTAGCAACTTCATCATTTCTTTAAGGTTTTGACTATTCTTTTGCGCTATTAGAATTTCGTACTGGAGGACCAATTTTACATTGATTCTATTGAAACAAATTTTGTCACCCATACCTCTTGGGGCCCAAGGAGATAAGAATTCTAAGTTCTTTCATTCCATGGAGAACAAAAAAGCACATTTAACTTGCTTCCTGCTAGGGGCAACGACTATGACATTTGCCTTTCCAAGGTGATAGACAATCGTAAAGTCATAGTCCATGAGGTACTCTAACCATCTTCTTAGACTAAGGTTTAAGTCACTTTGTGTCAGGATGTACTTCAAGCTCTTGGGATCAGTCATTATGTCAAAGGTATCACCATAAAGGTAATATTGCCATATCTTCAAAGAATAAATGATGGCGGAAAACTCGAGATCATGTGTTGGATAATTGACCTCATTGGGTTTCAACTGTTGATAGGCATATGCTACTACCTTTTTTTCCTGTACTAGGACACCACCTAGTCCAAACATCGATGCATCACTAAAGATAACAAACCCTTCATTTCCTGAAGGAAGTGTCAATATGAGTGCGGAGGTCAACTTCAACATCAACTACATAAAGAAGATTCACACTTGTTTGACCATACAAATCATTCTCCTTTCCTTGTGAGCTTGGTGAGAGGCAAGTCTATCTTGCTAAAGTTGGATATAAAATGTGGATAATATCTAGCCTGACCAAGAAAACTCCAAATTTTAGAAACATTCTTAGAAGCTTGCCATTCTATAATGGCAGACACTTTAGTTGGGTTGACCAAGATTTTTCACATGAGATGATAAGGCCAAGAAACATGACTTCAGAGATCCAAAATCACACTTGGACAATTTCGCATAAACTTTTGAGCTTGTAGGATATCGATGACTTTATGAAGATGTATATAGTGGGATTCAATATTACTAGAATAAATCAAGATGTCATAAATGAATACTATAACAAATTCATCAAGGAAGGGTTAGAAGACTCCATTCATTAAGTTCATAAACACACTAGGGATGTTTGTCAACCCAAATGGCGTGAAAAAAAACTTGTAGTGCCCATATTGAGTTAAAAAGGTGGTTTTGGATCGTCTTCACTTTTCATCATGAGTTGATGGTTCCCAGAATGGTCAATATTCTGAAATAAAAGAGTAGGGTGAAGTTGGCCAAAGAGATTGTCTATTCATGATAGTGAATACGTATTCTTCATGGTGGCTTGGTTTATCATTCGGTAATTAATGCACATGTGGAGGGACCCATCTTTTTTCTTAACATATAGAACGAGTGCTCCACAAGGGGAGGAACTGGGGTATGTAAATCCTTTTTCAAGTAGTTCTTGCAACTATTTCTTGAGTTTAGTCAGCTCGAAAGGATCCATTCAATATGGTGTTCAGGAAACATGTGTGGTACCAAGGGCAAGATCCATAAAAAATGCAATATCACGATCAGGTGGTATCCTAGGGAGTTGTTTAGGAAAATGTTTGGGTATTCATGCACTATGTCAATATTTTCTAGAGAATTAGTGTCTTTATTAACAATAGTAATAGTTGTGAGGTATGTTTTATGCCCTTTAGACAATAAGGATTGGGATTTAATTGAGGATATGACAAAATTTTGAGTACATATTTTCTTCTAGGGATTACAAGGACTGGAAGATTGGGCATGGAGATTATAATATTGTTGGTACGACATTCAAGAAAAACATGGTATTTATACAATCAGTCCATCCCCATTATAAGGTCAAAATATTCCATGTCTAGAAAGATAAAGTCAGGTTCCAAATGACGACCACCATAGGAATTAGGGACCTTTTCAACAATGTAATAAGAGGTTTGGAACCTTCCACTAGGGATAGTTACATCCAGTACATTCCCTAATTCTCATATTTCTAGCTTTAGGATGAAGGCAAGACTTCTAGATATGAAAGTATTAGTGGACCCAGAATCAAAGAGGGTAATAACAAAATTCTCATGAGTAAACATTATACATATACATACATAATTGGTAAAAGGATTGTACATATTCAATTACCTCGTGTTGGACTTCAGCGTTGTCCCTCCCACCACTATCGGGCACCTTAGACACTTAACCAGCAGCAGACTTCTCTATTCTCCTTCTAGAACATTGTCTGGATCTGGAACGCTCGGCATATCGACAGTCACCTTGTTTGCCCCCTCTTCCCTACCGCTCGGGCAGCAACTGAAGTCATGTCCGAACAACTTGTAGCGCTCGCACTTATCAGGGAGGGTGTCGTAGATGACCCTGACTTCAAGCTCTTTACCATCGGGCATCTCTAGCATCACCACTGGAGGGAGCACCTGGTCCTCCATCACCTCGATGCAGACATGCGCTGCCCCCACGTATCGACCAGAGGACCAGAAATCGACCACTTTAGGAACACCAATCCCATAGGCCATAATGGTGATGGCTCTCCTCGACCACTGGATCCCCACCTCTAAGAAAGTAACCCAGACCGGCACAGTAGTCAACGCATCCCTCCTGAGATTAGCCTCCGGTGACCACCGCCTGGTCAAAACAAGCTTGTGGTCGAAAAACCAAGGGCCTTGGTCCAGTTCCACACTCGCATCTTCAGCAGACACAAATTTGGCGAGGAAAAGGCCGCCCAGCATCGGGGTGCAGAGGAGTTCCCCTTTTGGTTTCTAGGACCTTAACATCCATCCCAAAAGTTGTTAGCACACACATATCCTCCCCATGACCTGGACGATAACTGAGTTCCTATTGAAATCATCCATCGCCATCGCCACTGGGCTTGATATGTGCATCCATGGCCGATCGTCATCCTTCCTAAAGCTGGGGGCCCTAGGGTTGCCCTCCACTTCCATCGGTTTTAGGTTCCTCAGGACCTCCCTTGTCACAGCCACAGTCGTTGCCCATGAACAACCCACTGTAACATCAACTACAGGTATAGACCCCGGTACCGCTCCAACTTGGAGGGTGGAGGACGGAGTACAGGAGCCCGCTCTGCCCCTGCCAGCCTCTGGCATAGCACGGCAAGCACACCTAGAGATGGATTAGAGAAGCCTAGAGAGAGACAATGAGTTGCAATGAAATGATGTTCCCAGTACCGAGGTGGTTCCCTGTGCGGAGGTGGTGGTCGAGGAACATGGTGCAGAGACAGCAGGATGTTAGATATTGATAATGAGGATGAGGGGTTGGAGGTTCGGAATAGGGGGTGCCCTGGGGTGGTGGTGTTGGGGAACAGGGTGAGTCCCAACTCTTTATATGCCAACCAATTCTCTGTGCTTCTGAACTTGAATGTAGAGGAGCTACTGGAGGAACTCTCGGGCACCAGCAGGACAAAGAATGACAAGATATCCTCATCCAGTGTGAGGGGAAGGCGTGCGTCAAACAGAGTGACCTCTTCTGGAAGGGGGGGCCATAAAGGAGGTTGATATGTCAGTCCTCACATGGAATGTGAGGGGGAATTCTATGCCTCAGAAACAAAGATGGGTAAGGAAGAGAATAGGGGAGATCCAGGCATTGTTGGCGATCATACTGGAGACAAAAGTGAAAAGGAGGATGCAGGATAGTCTGTTTGGTGTTTTTCTGGCTGATTGGGGTGTGGAGTCCAATCTTGAGCAGGTTGAAGGGGGTCACATTGCTGTTGGGTGGGACATGAATGTCTGGGACCTTCAGGTGATCGGTTCTACTGATCAAATGATGGTCCTTAGCAGTATCAATGCGGGTGGTTTTCATTGTGTGATCACTACCGTCTATGGGCACAACGACGAAGGTAGAAGAAGAAGATGTTGGGAGGACATCATCAGCTCTACACAACAGTAGCTGCCACACTTGGTGGTGGGTGATTACAACAACGTCTGCAAGGCTGGTGAGAAGGTTGGGGGTAAGCCTATACCTGACTCGATCTTGGAAAGGTTCAATGGTATGGTGGATGCTGCTAATCTGGTGGAATTAAATATGCTGGGGGAATTATAACTTGGCACAATAAAAGGACACCGGAACATAGGATCTCGAGAAACCTGGACAGAGGCCTAGTGAATGATGTCTGGCTAGATACTTTCTGGAGGCGAAGGTGCTTTTGGGGGGGCACCCTCTTAACGACCATGCTTAGCTCAAGATTCCCCTGGTGAACATCTGTATGAAGAATAGACCATTCAGGTTCTTGAATTTCTGGGCTGAGTGGCCTGGTTTCAAGGATTTGGTGGCCCATGTTTGGGCGAAGAGAGTGGTAGGTAATCCTTTGTTCAGGATGTTGGAGAAGCTTAGAAGAACCAAGGTGGCTTTGAAAGAGTGGGTTGTTGATTTCTCCAACCTCCAGGTGTTGGTCAAAAAAGCATTTGAAGATTACCAGGCCACTACGGAGGGCCTGAGGTCACAACCCGATGACCCTAACATGATGAGGAATGAGGAAGGCAAAGAAAAAAAGACTATTACAGCTGGAGAAAGCTGAGGAAATGTACCATTGGAAAAGAAGCAGGATCTAGTGGATCAACGATGGGGATACTAACACTAAGATTTATCACAATGCCACTAAGAAGAACCACATGCATGATTGCATCCACGGTCTGGTGAAGGCAGATGGGTCGGCGATGAGAGGAGTTGATGAAGTAGGACAAGAGGCGGCCCAGTACTTTCAACAATTATACAATAAACAACATAGCAGCAGGGGTGATGCTATACCAGGGAGGAGAGTCACTGAGATGATGAATAGAGAGTTGTGCGGGCCAGTGTCAGATAAAGAAATCAAAGAGGCTGTCTTCAACATTGGCGCGACTAAATCTCCCAGACTGGATGGGTTCAATAGAAAATTTTTCCATGCTTTTTGGGACATCATTAAGGATGATGTGTGTTATGCGGTGAGATGGTTCATGGTGGGAGGTACCATGGTTAGGAAAGTCAACCATGCCTTCATCAGGTTGATTCCAAAAGTCAATAGGCAGGCTTCTATGTCATATTATAGACCCATTGCTTGTTGTACGGTGCTCTACATAATATTATCCAAGTTGTTGGCAGGGAGATTGAAGAAGGTGATGCCTACAATTATATCACCCAAGCAGCTTGCTTTCATCAAAGATCATTCTCTGGCTGAGGGGGCTCTCCTAGCCAAGGAATTCTTGGAGGATTTCAACTGTAAAAGGGCTACGAGGAAGGTGTGCATAAAATTAGATATCACCAAGGCTTATGACCATGTGGATTGGTCTACTCTGTGGAGGATCATGGTTGCGCTTGGGTTTTCGGAGAGATGGATTAAGTTTATGAGACAATGTGTGGAGTCCACATCCTTTGTTGTTCCTATTAACGGTGTACCTCATGGCATGTTCATGACATCCAATGGACTAAGGCAGGGTAATCCCCTATCCCCTATGTTGTTTGTAATCATTATGGAGTTTTTAACCCAAATCATACATAAGGAACAGGACAGTGGAAATCTGAAGGTGTACAAGGTTGGAGGGGTACCTGTTTGGTCGCACATCCTCTTTGCCGATGATGACATGTTGTTCACTGCCAGACATGCAAAATATCTAAAAATGGTAAAGAGAATTTTGACCCATTTTGTGAAGCTGACCGGGTTGTACATTAGTGAAATCAAGTCTAAGATTTTTCTATCTCGTTCCTGTGATCAGAGAAGAGGGAGGTTGAGGATAATTGTGGGAATCACTAGGGGGTTTTCCCCACGAAATACCTGGACATACCTATTTCAGGTGGTAGAAGGAATGGTATTCACTACAGCTCATTAATAGATGACCTTAGGTGTATGGTGGACAGATGGGCCGAAAATAACATCTCTATGGCAGGTCGTTTGGTGTTAATCAAGTCTGTGCTTGAGGCTAATATTAATTTCTGGTCCAGGCTGGCGGAGCTGTCCAGATTCATCATCGACAAGGCTAGGAGCATCATGAGTGGTTTTCTATGGGTGCAATAGGGAATGGTGTCTCTTGGGACACGGTTGCAAGGCTGAAGGAGCAAGGGGGCTTCAGACTGATGGATCCTCAACACTTGGCAGACAGAGCTACTGGCTACCATATTGACAGGTTCCTTATGAGGCCGGATTCCCCTTGGGTGACTTGGTTGAGAGTGAGATATGGAGTTAATCTCAACGTGCAGCCGGTGATGGGGGTTTCCCTGGTCTGGCGTAGACTGATCAGTATGTGGCCGTTAGTAAAGCATGAGTACAACCAGCTGAATCAAAATCTTTGGTGTTGTGGGGTTCCTAATTAGATTCAAAGGATGGTTGGGCCTCATGTTCCTTGGTTCATGATCATTTGGAATAAAATGCAAACTCCCAAGTGGAGTTGCACCCTCTACAGATGTATTTTGGTTTGGCTACCTACTACGGATAGGATGATTGGATGGGGACTGTAGGTTGAGCCAGTTTGCAGCTTGTGCAAGCAGCTGAATTAATCCCATGGGCATCTCTTTTTTTAGTGTGATTATTCTAAATATCTGTGGATACATTTGACTCTCAAATGTGGGTGGGGTGGGGCTCCCCCCTCTTTTCTCGTGGATATACTGGATTGGCTACGCACCAAGATGGCAAGGGAGCATTTTTTGGGGTACTTTGTGAGTATAGGATTCTCGGCTCTGGTGTACCTGGTTTGGCAGCAAAGAAATGCCAAGTTACATGGCGGTAGGGTGCTGGATAAATTCCAAGGATTTGATGTGCTAATAGAGAGACTACGTGTTGTTTGTAAGGCTAAACATGTGCTTTATAAAGGCTTAGACCTCAATGTGAAAAGACAATGGGGCTTTTGTAGCTAGTACCCCGTGGGGTTTTGTTGATACCCTTGTATAGCACAATATAGGTCTCCTATACTTTTGTTTATAGTAATATTTTACCCAATCCAAAAAAAAGGATTGTACATATTAATAGGGTACAAAATCATTAGCATTATGAGAAATTCTAAATTCATAGACAACCTTCCATCAACTTGCTTCCATTGGCACTCACTTCATCAAAATTCATGGCAAACACACATGCATTTTGATGCTCAGCTTTCTTAGACCAATTTGGAGGAGGGAATGAGTCAGCTCTAGCATGGCCTTCCTTTTGTAGAAGTGGAAAACTAGGACTGGAAGAGGGCAAGGCTGGACAGCATGGCAGTTATCACAGTTCTGGCACAAAAAAGTGGGTTGACCCTATCCTCTGTTTGGATTTTTTCTAAGGCCCTTGTTGTAATTTTGGTTCTGGCCTTGGTTGTTATATTGGTTCTTCCTACAGTTAAAGTTTTGGCCTTGGTTGTGATGTCGAATAGGGCCATAGTTATTATTTTGAGCAGGAGGGTTTTTGTGCTCATTACCTCTATTCTTATTCTTATTTCCATGCTTTCCTTTTTGCTCGGAATTATTAATAACCGCATATATCAAACCCAAGAAGGCTAGGCTTGTTGATATTCCTTGACTCATTCCCATAGTCATATCCATGTTCAAATCATTTTCAAAAGAATCTTGAAATCTAGAAGGTCTATAGGAGGAAACCAGGGTTTGCAATGCCACATTTAGTCCTCCGATGTAATGGTCCAATTTTCTTCTAAGGTCAAATTCTTAGCATGACATTCCAACAGTCAAAAATGACGATTGTATTCCGTAATAGAGTTGCCTTGAGTTAAAGCTAGGAATGGTTTCTTCTCCTCCAACTCATTGCTAGGAATGAAGTGGTTTGTGAAGATGGGTTTGAAAGCTTCTTGATTCAAAGGGATTATTTGTTGGGAGTTGGTGTAGCTTTCCTACCAAACCTTGGTTGCACCCTTTAGTTGATATGTGGTAAACGAAACTTTATGATTCTCAAGGAAGCTTAAGACTTTGAAGGTATTCTTCGTAGATACTATATATGTATCATCTTTGTCTAGCACATCCTCCTTGTCTCCACCATAGAATGATTCTATATTTAGATTGAGAAATTAGTGATGGTGACAGGCTTGGGCTCATTGATACGGAGTCCCCCAAGGGTTACAAACATTGTGTGTTTTGCAATTTTATCATGGCATCCATAAGTATTTTGTTTTGTACTTCCCACATATCATCCTTGGGGGGCTTTCTTTGTTCTTCCTCGCCATCATCCTCTTCATTGACCCTATGCCTTTTCCTTTTTCAGCTTCCCTTTCCGTAGTCTTTTTCATCTCATCCTCCTCCTTCTTCTTCTTGGCTTCCCTTTTCTTTTCATATGTCTTTACATCATTCTTAGTTCCAAAGGATCCTTCCCCTTGGTTACAGGTTCATGGATCCATATACTAGATACATCTAGTATGAGTATTTCCATTATATATTTTGAGTCAAGGGTATAAGAGATCATGGTGTGATATTTAGCTAGATATATTTTTTTAATATCTTATTTTAGCTGTTGCCCCATTCTCTCCAAAAATAGTGAGAGTACATGTTAAGTCACGACACTCTATCAGAGGTGAGAACACAACAAGTCATCCTACTACTTTCTAATTGGTGGATAGGGGTATTCCTTAAAGAAAATATGAGAAGTGAGATGACTCTCTAGGGTTGAAGAAAATCCCTTTTGGATCAACTTTGGATAGGTAGAGAGGGGAACCTTTGGTACCGTTGTAAGATGGGTAAGAGGTGAATACCAACCAAGACCCTTAGCCTAGACACCACAGTATCTCTGTTAAGGATTTTTTGGGTTTTCCTTGGTTCAAGAGATATGGAGGAGTCATTTAACTAATGTATATGCAAGTGTGTAGGCTCTAATGCCAAATGTCACAGAACCATTTTTACCCCAATCCCAATCCTACTACCAAGACAGTGGTAATGGGATTGAAGCACCCGTCCCCGATTGGCCCAATTAGTCTCACACAATCATATACATAAATTAAAAGAACATCTCTTACTATCGGAAAATGAACCACAAAAGTGTTTACATGGCTAGTGGGCAGCAAGACAAAAACTTAAAAGGAGAGATAAACTAAAAACTATAAAGAGAATTTATGCAGTCTAACTACATATTATGCTCCCATATTTGTAGATTTGTTGGTGTAGCTTCAATTCTTCTAGCAAGTCCAGCAGATAAAGGGGGAAAATTAGAATCTTCATTGTTTTCCTGGATCGAATGTTATGACACAGTGTTAATGTTACACATTGAGTATGATTATCAAAACATAAAATAATATATGTACATTGGAAAGGAAATAACAACTTGGTATATTTATAAAAACAAACAATAACAAAGAGGTAACTTTTAGGTACTCGACAAGTAAAGAATTAAAGACAATTCACAATACACTCTGAAAAGAGTTAGTCACCTCACATATGAAAATGGGTGGAAAGACTAATAAGGTGCCACTTAACCCTAAGGGAAAGGCCATGGTGCCACTTAACCCTAAGGGAAAGGTAAGGATTGCCACTTGACCCTAATCACAATAAAGGGAAAGACTTTAAGGGTTGATGATGAGGTAACAAGTGGAGTATATTGCAAATCTATTCATCAATCTATAGGGAACGTGGGAGTTCATGCAAGTAATGTAATCAAGCATTCCAACCATATATATGTACAAATACATTACATCACATAAAACATAGTAAAGTAAATGTACCTTTCATAATAAGATCTTAATTCACATGGTCTAAAAGATTAGGGAGTAGGGTCAAGACCTAGTTAAAGATGAGTAGTTTTTGGTTAGGATTCGATGTTTGAGAACCTTGATTTTTGAAAAAAAGAAAACCATATGAGGATCATTCACCCTCGAGAAGAAGCATGTTTAAACAAGTTACTAAAAATGATGAATATCAACATATGGGTGAATGATTTGTTGAGTCATTAGAATGACAAAAGACCCTTAAACATGTATCAATATTACAATCCATTTTCCCAAAGTTCAATATTACAATTCTAACAATAGATCTAATGTTGATTCCATAAGGTTTCATGATAATATGGTCAAAATTAAATAAAGTTACAACTTCTACTTTGCAAATCACCATCAAAAAATCATTAGTAAAGAACATCTAGAAAAGCATCAGGAAATAAATGGTGAAAGTAATCTCATTGAAATTGGCTTGTTCTTGCGACTGAAATGGACTATGATTTTATGTATTTACGAGCATGTAATCAAAGGTTATGGTCATAAAAAGATTCTAGAGAGAGAAAGAGAGATGATAATACCAAAGTAGATGGAGGGCTGCAAAAATGGAGTAGTAGGTTGTAATGGTCATGGGTCATTGATTGGGAAAAATAGCAAGAGAGGCCAAGAGCATGATCCTATTGCACTGTTGCGTGTGCGGGAGCAAAACGAAGTTAGATATGAGTCTATTTATAAGATATGTAGACCTCGGGTTAGGGTTTTTGAAAGTTTTTGAAGCTCCCAAGACATCCATGGTGGAACCATGTTGGGAGCTTTGAAGCTTTACCAAGAGTCGAGATTAGGTGAATTATGCACAAATCTATTGTGGATTCTTAAAATGAATCCAACACACCCTTAAACAAGCAAAATGGATCAAATTTGAGGAAGACTCGAGTATTTGAAAATTTATGGTTCTCCCCTACCCGCAGATACTATAGCACAGCCCAAGGTAGGGAATGACCTACACAATTAAGGGCAAAATCATCCCAAAACGCTGAAATTTATGGGGAAAATGGGTGTTTTAAAGGTACATTATTTGGAATTTTGTATAGGGAGATATGAAACTATTATTGGGACAAGATTTGGATACAAGGCCTAAAATATAGTATAGAATATTCACGAAATTTTTTGGACACAAAGGATAAATTTAGGTATGGAAATGATGCAAAGGAGTATTCGGTCAAAAATAATACTATTTCCATATACACAAGGTATAAAAGTGTATCATATATTCAAAATAAAGATGCAAACTTGTAAATTGATCCCACGATGATAATTGAAGTTTAAAGTCAATAATAAAGAGTTTTGAAAATAAAATATTAGCTATTTGAGAAAACTTACTTTATCACACAAAATTTGGTAGAACTCAGACTTACCAGTTGAGATATATAAATTTTGAACTTTTGATCAATAATACATTCATTAATAACATAGAACTAAGTTCAATACCATATAAAAGCATGGGATGTGACACATGAATGTCTCACATGACCTAGCTACAGTGGGCACTTAGAGGCTAGTCACAGAATGCTATCCATTCCCTCCTTGATCCCAATTGTCCATCCTCAATCTAATGCCCCTAACTTCTTCAACCCCTGGAAGACCTAAAAACACCTTCCAACAGCTCTAGAGACTTTTTACATGGCTCCTAAAACCAATTCCAACGACATCCTTGTATTCCTATTAACATATTTTTTCCCTCTTGATGAAATGAACTCAACTACCTATCATACGCCACCCTTAGTTTGCAAATTAGGGAGATTAAGCTCCCATATCTTCACACCTCTCACTTGTCACACACCACCACTTAGGCTTTATTCACCCACATACCATCACTTCTATTTAATCCCATCATTAGCTATGTCGATCTCCTTTAGTCAAGCAAGCCTTCCATTTCTTTCAAGATACTCTTGCATCTCCTCCCAACCTCCACTATTCTCTGCCTTTAATAGGTCACCATTAACAGGGAGGTCGTGTTCCTGTCTTGAATTGACCCCATATAGAAGTTTCATGGAGGTATAAGGTTCTAAATGGCACCCAGATAAGCTATTGAGTGTGAGTACTATTGATAACCCTTGTCTTTGGCGACCTCACCTCCCAAACTATGACAGCATAGAGACCACGATGGAGCCAAGACACGGTAATAGGTCCCCCTGACTTGGGGACCTTCCCCAAAGTTATTACCACTCTCAGTTGGTTGTGTGAGGGTCACATTATGAGCTAGCCCTAGCCAAATTGTGAGGATATTACCAATCACAAAGAAGAAGAAGAAGAAGAAGAAGAAGACTAGAGGGGACATTCACATGACACCATCTCGATTAGAGTGACCAACTGTGAAGTGAACATATCAGTTCTGAGACCAATTAAGAGAGGAGTCAGGCCATCCACACTCACCACCATCAGATCTAACCTAGATCAGTCTCTACCTTTGGATAATTAGACCAATTTGTGGGTCCATGGTTAGTATTTACATTTCTAATATGATTCTTGTATAAACTTCTATTATCTTTAAAAAATCATAAGAAATAGTAGGAATATTAGATGTAGGAAAGACTATACATAATTTTCATTTAAAAAAATTGAAATATTTCAAATAAAATGATATCTTTACCTATGTGCAACTCTTTTTCCTAAAGTAATGGCTTGAAGCATAAGTTGATGATTTGCTTTCTTTTCTTAACTTGATATATGGAAAATGATTATTATGATGTGATGTCAGTGATCTTTAAACAACAAACCCTAGGTGACATCTTTTATTTGTATAAACCACGAAAGCTTAGTTTAGTAACCAATGATGACCTAAACCCTTCAAAACCTTATTATTTGTTTCCTCTATAAATAATGAAAGTAGGTAATTAGCTACCTACATCTTAGATCTATCTCGAATATTCACAAATTAAGATCCCAACCTTAGGATAAATATAAAGACCCTAGTTAAGTCAAACCCTAATCTTGGGGTATCAGTGGACAGTGATAATAATACACACTTAACTCCTTTTTGGTGTGATCAACTTATATCAACTTAGTAGATTATCTTTGAGTTCAAGATCTAATTTAACAAGTATGTGGGATCGTCTAGAATAGGAATAATTTCCTTGCTTATGATCTAAACATGATGTATAGTCTTTCTTCATCTGAGAAACTTGTATGCAATACGAATGTAGTAGTATTCTCCTCCATGTTACAAACAACATAAATTAAGATAATGAATTGTAGTTACTATTGGTGCTCATTAATCACCCAAAAGAGAGGGATTTTTTTATGTTGACTAGTATACTCCCTATATAACAAGGAGTACATGGATCTCCCTAGAGTACAATGTAGACGGGAAGAAACCCTAGAATACTCAGTACAAAGGGTTGGGCCCAAAATATATGATGATGTAGTAATACACCATAGTAATGCAACTAATTGAAATATGATTAAAAAATGAAGTGACTCCCTAATTTACGCATAAAAGAATGTTTTCCTTTTCTCTTTATTTTATCTCTAAAATTCAACAGTATGAAAGTATATATGTATGAATCTTTCTATCCAAGTACATAACACGTTGAGTGTTGAACCATTGTTTCATGTATTTTCTAGGTGCAAATAATCATTAAATTGGAGCAAAGTACCAGGAGACAACAATAATAGATCTTGGAGGATTTAGATTAGATTTGATATTTCTTTTCATATACTTGTTAGGTAGTTCTATCTTTTATTTCTTCTCGTCAATGATCTATATGATGCAATTCATGCATGAATAGATTTTTCATTCTTAAAAATGTAAAATTCTATGTTTTCATTTATGGGTGGTTTTTTTGTGTGTGATGTATATGATGTTTTGGACTAATCCAGCTTTTATAATGTATGAGTTGATAACCACAAATCCATTTGTTTTCCTCTTTTGGCATTTTACTAGTATGGGTGCACACATACCAATGGAATGTTCTCATGGGAAAACACCTTGCACAATGTATTTCATGTTATAAATCTTAAGCCTTAAGTCAAAGATCCTAGTCATGTTTTGAACCATGAACCTATAGAGATGAAAGATCATATATCTTAACCTGAGTCCTAGTCAAAATTCTTGATACTAAAGTAAAGGAGCTTCACAATAACAGATGCATTAATATAGTGAAAGCTATTTGGAGCCACCATGATTAGAGTGATGCTACCTGGGATCTCAAGTGCTAGATCAAGCAAAAATACCCACACCTCTTTCTAGTTCTTGAATTTGGAGGGAAAATTTCCTAAAAGGAGGGAAGAATGTGATAAAGTGAGTTTTTCATGATTAATTTATATTCAATGTCATTATAAGTTCCTAAATTATGTACTATATACTCTTCATTATTCATATTTAAGATTATGACTCATATTGATACACCTTTATCTAAGGAAACTGAAACCCTAGATACATAGTTATGGTGATACATGTCAATTTTAACTATAGAAACCCTAGTGGTCATACAATTGAATTTCACTCTCAAATTTTTACCATTGAAAGATAATCCTATTAGAAAGCATTCGGCCAAAATTTAATAGAAACTGAACTTACCAATCAACGATATGAATATTTGAAGTTTTGAATAATAACATATTCATTTAATAGACTAGACCTAAGTTTCAGGCCATTTAGAAGTATGGGTTGTGAGACATCAATGTTCCACATAACCTAGCTAAAGTGTGCTACCAGTCATGGGCTAGGTGAGGGATGCAATCACACCACCCTAATCCCAGATGTCCATTACTGATTCAACTCCCCTAACTTCGTCTTCAACCTCTGGATGACTAGGCATGACTTCAAATATCTCTATCCACATGTTTCATTCCATATAACCAAAAGTAGTTGCATCCTTGTAATTCTACCAGGACATTTCTCCCCCTTTTGTTCAAACAAATTCAACTAGCTATCACACACCACCCTTTATTTGTGGATCAGAGAGATCAAGCCCCATATCTTCATGCCTTTCACTAGCAGTGCGCCACAACTTAGGGATCCTTCAGCCTAGCATCCTCACCTTTATTCAATCCCACCAACAACTCCACTAAGTTCCATTTAGTCATTCCAAATCTTCAATTTTTTCCAAGATACTCTTGCGCCTCCTCCTAACCTCCACCCTATGTTTCCTCTACCAGTCTAACACCAACATGTAGGTCCTACTTCCATCCCTAATCGGCCCCACAAAGAAGTTATGTAGAGGACCAAGGTTTGCCTAAATAGGCTATAGAGAGGTGAGGACTACTATGACCCCTTGCTTAGGCGCTCTCACCTCCCAAACCATGGAGACGTAGAGCATGAGGGAGTCATGCCACAATAATGGGCTGCCCTAGTCCAAGGACCTTTGTAAGGACCCTGACCTTCATTTTGGGCTTACCCTGTTTGCTTTACCTAAACCTTGTGTTTAGATGCTTGCTAATCACCTCAAATGGTGATTAGGGTTTGTTTGTGCTTTGTTGAGAGTTGGAGGTGCAACTTGAAAATAACCCAAGTCTTAGGGTTGATGTGCAAGTTTTACACCTTGAGAGATGTTTCTCTCTCTCCTTGCATTCTCTAGGGTTGAGAGGATGGATTGGGCTCATTGTTTGAGTAGCTTTGGGCATTGTTTTGCCTTGTTGAGCCTTGTTTGGGCTTTGCCTTGCTTTGTTGGGCCTTGTGTTGGGTAAGGGTGACCTTGGTGTGTCGGCCATGGTGTATTGGCCAGATGGTTGTGTCGGGCAAGTGGTGTGTCACCCATGAGGTGTATCGGCCAAGTGACCTTCTTTGACCTAGCATCGTTTGTGTCACCCCCCTTGTGGACACTTGGTGGTTGTTGCTTGCATGTGGCAAAAGATTTGGACATGTGGAGGTGGGCGAGATAGTAGGTGGCTTTGCCCCATGGACAAGTGTCCCTAGGTTGGGTGACACCTTGCCTTAGTCTCCCCTTCACCCTCTCCTATATATGTATCTCCTTTCTCTTGCTTGGGATCCCTTTAGTTCCTTAGTTGCCTTTCTTTTTTCCTTGGTGGATGATACCTCTCCTTGGTAGAGCTTGGTGGTCGATCTCCTTGGTGGAGTCTTCTTCTTCCTCTAGTGGTGGCCGAACCCTAGAGTGTGTCTTGCTTCTCTTCTTGTGGTGAGCATCTCTCCCTCTTTCCTTGGCACCTTCTTCTCCTTCTTACTTGTTCGTCTGCCATGGTGGTTATAAGCTTTGTTTTTCTTCTTGTGGTGGCCGAAGGTGGTGCTTGGAGCTTGGAAGCTTGGTGCTAGGAGCTTGGTGCTTGCTTAAGGCGGGTTACATAACTCCTAACCCTAGCTATACTACTTCCTTTTCATGTTGCATGTTTATATGTCATCTTGATCGGCCATGCATCTTGTTAGATATGTTTCTTGCTCTAGTATGTACCCTTTTATCTTGTTATATATATAGTGGTCATGTTGTTGATGTATTCTTTGACCTTGTGGCCAAACCTTGAGTTTAGGGTCCCTTGGGCAAAACCCCTTTCTCTCCCTTTTGGTTTTGAGAAGTGAGTTCGAGCTCTAGTGGTGTAGGTAAAACTCATCTCACTTGGTTGTTGAGAGGTGAGTCTATGCTCTAGTTGCTCAGGAAATACCCTTCTCTCACCATGGATTTGAGAGGTGAGACTTGGTTGGACATTGACCTAGTGAAGTTTGGAATCTTGACTGATAAGGGGATGATCCACCTTGTTTCCCGATATGTGATGGAGGTTGTGCAAAACCCCTCTCTCCTGGTTGTTGAGAGGTGAGCCAACTCTCTTGATCTATTAGGGTTTGATGATGGTGATCTCGAGGTTGATGATGACCAAACTGATATGGTCCTTGTGCCTTGCACGATACCCTTTTGTGGTGCTTTGCACGATACCTCTCTTCTAGGGTTTTGTCTTGGGTGATATGATAAGTTGGGTTCTATTGACCTTGTTGCCCGATATGACCCCTTCACCATGTTAGTGTTGTTGTATGATATGCCTTGTTACCCAAGAAGGTTTTGGGAGTGTTGAACCCTAGATTTCCCTTTGACCGACATGGTGCTTGATAGATATCTCTGTTTTATGCCTTGGGAGACATGGGTTGGTTTTGATGTTGCCCAATATGGGATGGATAGGGAAACCCTAGATGGGCACCATAGTGTTGGTCGATATGGTTGAGCTTAACCTAGTTGGACGATAGGCTATCTCGAGTGCCATGGTGTCATTTGAGAGACGATAGCAGTGTGCGTGTTGGGAGTTATGGTCTTTACCTTGTGCACCATGATCTTAGGCGATATGGCTTTGGGCGATATGGTGATTATAGGTTGCCCGACATGGAACCCTAACCCTAATGGGCAGTAGGGTCTTGGCCGTTAGGGCTGGTTGTGCTGCCCGTTACACATGCACCTGGTTGCACGATACACTCATGTTTCATGGTTGCATGATGCACCTTTTGTTCTAGTATGTCTATTACCCTCAGTAGGTGTGTTGCCCGTCACAACATTGCCTATCTTTGGGCACTGCATGATGCAGTGTTGCCCGCCCGACATGGGGATGCATGTTTGGGTGTCACAGGTTGAGCGTTGCCCGATACCAGTGGGTAGGTGTTGCCCGACACGGCATTGCACGATATGGTTCTATTCGTTATCAGCATTGCAGGTCGTGAAGTGCTGCCTGATAGGGGTGTTTCTTGTTATCTCCTTGTAGTGTCAGGCATCACACTCCTTGGTGGGAGACGTTGTGCTTTTAGTGAGGGTTGTCCCTTACCCGATACACCTATAGTGAGGGTTGTACCTTGTGTTTGGTTGGCAGCCCTAATGTTTGTTGTACTTTGATATATGAGGATGTTATGCTTTGATACATATATATAAAAGAATGTTATGCTTTGATACACTCATCTATGTTGCATGGTTGACTCTCATAATAAAGTAAAGAGTTGTAAATGTTCCTTGTACAAGTATCATTGCTCCTTTATGATTTCACTAACCATGCAGGAGATAGTTGTACGATGAGGCCATGGTAATGGCATAATAGTGATATGATGTGGAACATCAAGGTTTATGATGAACCCAGTGATATATGGGTGTTACCCATGTAATGGCAATGTGTGCCTTTATGATGGGATTGAGTCCCAGTGATGTTGATCCTTGAGATGGATCTTGATGATTGGCAAGAGGCCAAGTGGTAACATGTAATGTTGGCTTTGAGAATAAGAATGACAATGTAACACCTGATAATGAGATTTATGTTGTTTATTGGTGATTTAGTTTACATGTTATATAACTTGGTTGAATCTTGCAATCTGCTTTAAATGTATTAATTAATTATAAAGGAACCTTACATGTAGTTTGCCATGGCCATAGATCCATCATCATCAGTAACTGGTGATGGTGAAACGGGTTTCTCCTATAGGATTACCTGGAGTGCATATTATTGAATATGTGGGGTTTCTCCTAGCCGAAAATAGGAGGATTAGAGTGCAACTATGGTTGTGGACTCAAGATGTGTATAAGAGCATGGTGATCAGGTCCATGGCTCAGTGTGAAGGAGCATGAATGTGTTCATGGCTCAGGAGCACGGTGAATAGGCATGTGGCTCATGATAAAAAGGGTAGACTGTGTGAGCTAACCTTGTGGCTGAGGCCACTCAAGCAAGAGACTGCGGTCCTACTTTGGCTAATGTGCACTGACCACGAAGAGGTGAGGTCATGGAGTCCGGCTCTCCCAATGACCTTGTATGGCACCGGTTTTGGGCTTCGCAGTCGAAGGTTGGATTTGAGCGGTACGGCTCACTACCTCAGGGCATAATAAATCATAATCCAGTCGTACAGTATATATTACTTAAGGAAAAACATGGAACATTGGTTGAGGCCTTGCATGTATAGTTACACTAGTTATATCTTGCAAGTTATTTGCACATTCATCATATCTTGTAATAAGTTATTATAAAGCTTATCTTATCAATCATGTTCCATAAAGAAATATCTAGTTATATGCCTCTGGGATATCTTGGTAAGTTGTTAATAAAGTTAAGCTCTGTTCAATATGCTGCTTATATCAGTTACCTGCTTTATCTATTCTAGTTCTCCTTTGAAGTTTTATAGTTTCAGAGGGGGTTATGTTTCTCGTTGGGACTGTGTGTTTCACCCCACTGGTTTGAAACCTTTTTAGGTGATCATCCTAGATGCGGTGGTGGTCGTGAGGTTGCGGCCGAGCAGTAAGAAGAACAGTAGGAGGCAAGAGATGGATATTCTGCTATTTTGGTTATTTTGCAGTAGAGTCATAGAGTCATCCCTATGCTCTAAGGTCCTTGGAAGTGTTTCGATGACGTTTCACGATGTATAGATGATGTAGCTTTGTTTATCCTATTGTTGGCCTCGTATGGCCTGTTCTGTATATAAATAGGGGGTGAACTCTTTGTGCCTATATAACAGTTGGTACCTATAAATTGTGGACATGTATCAAGTGTAAGGACCCTGACCCCCATTTTGGGCTTATCCTGTTTTCTTTTCCTAACCCTGGTGTTTAGTTCCTTGCTAATCACCTTTAGTGGTGATTAGGGTTTGTTTGTGCTTTGTTGAGTGTTGGAGGTGCTACTTGCAAATAACCCAAGTCTAGGGTTGATGAGCAAGTTTGTCACCTTGAGAGGTGTTTTTCTCTCTCCTTACTTCCTCTAGTGTTGAGAGGAAGGGTTGGGCTCGTTGCTTGGGTTTCTTTGGGCTTGGGTGAGCCTTGTTGGGCCTTTTTATGCCTTGCTTGAGTCTTGCTTTGCCTTGTTGGACCTTGTGTCAGCCATAGGTGTGTCGTCCATGGTTGTGTCATCCATGGGTGTGTCGCCCATGAGGTTGTATGGGGCAAGGAGTGGGTGTATCGGCCATGGACCACCTTTGACTCCTAGCTTCATTTGTGTCACCACTCTAGTGGACACTTGGTGCATGATGCTTGCATGTGGCAATTGCCTTGTACATGTGTATGGGGCGAGATGAGAGGGTGGTGTTGCCCTTGGACAAGTGTCCCTAGGTGGGTGACACATTGCCTTGTTTTACCTTGGTTTCTCCCCCATCCTCTTCTATATATGTATCCCCTTTCTCTTGCTAAGGATCCCTTTAGTTCCTTAGTCTCCCCCCTTCCTTGGTGCATGACACCTCTCCTTTGCAAGCTTAGTGGCTGATCCTCCTCCTTCTCCTTGGAGTCTTCTTCTTCCTCTAGTGGTGGCCAAACCCTAGAGTGCCTTGTTCTTCTTCTTGTAGTGGTGCTTGAGCTTGGAATCTTGGTGCTAGGATCTTGGAGCTTGCTTAAGGCGGGTTACATAACTCCTAACCCTAACCATACTACCTTCTTTTATGTTGCATGTTTTCGTATGATCATGATCGGCCATGTATGTTGCTAAATATGTTCCTTGCTTAGTTTGCATCTTTAGTCTTGTAGATATAGTGATCTTGTTGTTGTGGTTGATGTTTTGTACCTTCGTACCTAGTTGGTCGAACCCATAGATTAGGGTTTCCTTTAGGGCAATACCCCTTTCTCTCCTTTGGTCTTGAGAAGTGAGTTCGGATCTAATGATATAGGCAACACCCCTCTCTTGGTTGTTGAGAGGTGAGCCTATACCCTAGTCGCTTGGGCAACACTCTTCTCTCACCATGGATTTGAGAGGTGAGCCATGGTTGGATGTGGACCTTGTAGAGACTAGGATCTTAACCTAAGTTGGAGGTGATCTATCATGTTCCTCGTTTGGTGATGGAGGTCATACAAAACTCCTCTCTCTTAGTTGTTGAGAGGTGAGATGATTCTCTTGATCTTTTAGGGTTCTGATTTTGGTGAGCTTGAGCTTGAGGATGACCTTGTCGGGATGGGCTTGGTGCCTTGCACGATACACCCTTGATGAGATGTTGTTCGACACCTCTTTATCATGGGTCTTGGTCTGGCCGATACGGTTCTATTGTGTTCGGTTGGCTTTGTGCCGTTATGGTCTTCTTGATCTTGTTGGTGAGCTTGGGCGAGATGCCTTGATCGAGATGACCCCTTTACCCTAGTTGGTGTTATCCTTCACCCAATATGGTGTCGGTTGGGCATTATGTCCTTAGGCGATAGGAGTGTTCTCTGCTGACGTGTTGATGTGGGTGTTGCCCGGCCCTATGTTTCCCGTCTCGGGGCATTGCACGTTGATGTGGTGTCGCCTGACACAGCGTCATGTGTTGCTACTTGGATGATTAGGTAGTTGCTGCCCATCACAAACCCTAACCCTAGTTGGACGTGAGGGTCTTGGCCGTAGAGCTAGTTGTGTTGCCCGACACACCTTTTCTCCTTGGTCGCACGGTAGGAGTTGCACGATACACAACTCCTACATCAGTTGCATGACACACTCCATCAGATCTGCTTGCACGATATCCCTTATGCATGGATGCACCCCATCATTGACCGTTATGTGTGAACAAGTGCTTGGCCGATAGGCCTCTAGTGAGGGGTGTTACCCTGCCCGATACCACCAGTAGTGAGGGTTTCCTTACCCATCACACTTCTAGTGAGGGTAGAAGGCATCCTACCTAGTAGTCCTTCTTCGTGAGATCGCATCTTTGTTGATAATGAACAATGGAAGTTAGTTTGCAAACCTATGCTATGTTGGATGTTCAAATATGATGCCAAGATGCTTGCTCCTGTTTATAAGGTAAAAAGCATAGATGGATGCCCATGATTTGATAGCAATAGTATAACTAAAACAGTAAATGTTTCATACGATTATGATCATGACATGTGCATCTGCAAACCCTAATAACATGATAAACATAAGAGCTATGTCTAGTGATTTGAAGTTATTTCTTTTGATGTGCATACTAACCATGCAGGTGTATCAGATGAATTCATAGTCGGGTATGAGCTATGAGGTATATGTGTTTGAATAACACTACATTGTGATGATCACTCTTATTGATGAGATGACATGCATCACCAGTGATGTGATAGGTCTGAGGACCTGATAAAGGCTAAGTGCTTAGTTGAGGTGTTATCCTCTGATGATGAGATCAGGGATTATTATCCCAAGTGATGATGTAAGATGATGAGAATGCCTTAAGAGGCAGTGGTTTCCTATGATAAGGGATTGAGATCCCGGGATAATGTGATGGTGGTAGTAATAATGTAACTTAATGTTATGTATGTGTTACAACCTGGCTGCCTCAACAATCCACTTAAAATATACTAACTAATTACAGTGGAACATATTATGTAGTTTTCCCTGGCCATAGATCCATCATCGTCAGTAGTTGGTGATGGTGAAATAGGTTCTCCTACGGGTTAACCTGGAAGCGCATATTATTGAATATGTGTGGTTTCTCCTAGATGAAAATGAGGAGGTTAGAGTGTAACTTTGGTTGTAGACTCCAGAGCGCGGTTTCAGGCCCGTAGCTCAATATGTTGGAACATGGTGAACAGGCCCATGACTCAGGATGTGTGAAGAGAGAGCATGAATGTGTTCATGGCTTAGAGCACGATGAACATGCATGTGGCTCAGTTGCACTAGCGTCGATACCTATACCAAGGTGGGCTAGGCAGAGGGTAGCCTGACCTTGTGGCTGAGGCCACTTAAGCATGAGACAGTGGTCCTGCTTGTTTTGCACTTGTACACTGACCACGAGGTGGGGAGGTCGTGAAGTCTGGCTCTTCCATCGACCTTTTATGGCACCAGCTTGGGCTTCACAACTGAAGGTTGGATTTGAGTGGTACAGCTCACTTCCTCAGGGCATAATGACACTTAATTCATCCGAATAGTATTTATTACTTAAGGTAAAACATGAAACATTGGTTGAGGCCTTGTCTGTGTAGTTGATCTTATTATACCTTGCAGGGACTCATATGTTCTTTATGTTATCCGGTAAGATCTTATAAATCTTATCTTGTCAATCATATTCCATAAAGGAAATCAGGTCATATGCCTCCCGGATCTCTTGGTAAGTTTGATATTACAGTAAGACCTGCTCAGTATGTTGCTCATATAATCTGCTTATGCTAGTTATCTTTTTTTTTCCTACTTAAGCCTTCCTTAGAGTTTTATAGTTTCGGCGGGGAGTTATGTTTCTCACTGGGACTGTATGTCTCACCCCGTTGGTTTACAACCTTTTTAGGTGATCGCGCTAGACGTGGTGGTGGTCGCGAGGTTGCGGCCGAGCAGCAAGAAGAGAAGTAGAAGGCAAGAGATGGATACACTGCTATTTTTGTTGTTTTGTAGTAGATTCCTAGAGTCATCCATGTACTCTTAGGTCCTCGGAGGTGTTTTGACGTTGTTTTACGATGTGTAGCTGATGAAGCTTTGTATATCCTGTTGTTGGCTGGATGTAGCCCGTTGTGTATGTATAAACAGGTGATGAACTCATGTGTTGATAGGGCAGCTGCTCTTATAAGTTGTGGACACGTATCAAGGCTTGTAAATGTTTATATAACATGTCTTCTTGCAAGATGAGGATCTAGATGTAATAGTTTCTTGGTTTATCTACTTTCCAAAATCAGTTTTAATTAACCCGTGTTTTTGGTAACAGGTGGTTTATGGTGTTTTCTGTACATTTTCATGTGGCATCTCATTATCTGTGTGATAGCGGGATATGACGCCACAAGCTTGGTATCAGATCCCTAGGTTCGCTGAGTCTACATGGATCTAGGACTAGGTTGTATATGTTCTTGTGAGTTTTCCTGATTTTCTTACAATAATCTTCTTCCCTCGGTGGAAGAAAAAGCCAAGATGTCTGGAAACCATGAACAACATGCTTCCGAGAGCAGTGAGGCTGCATCAGTTGATGGAGCTAGAGGGCAGGCACATGAAGATCGGGTGCCTGAGGTCCCCCAACTTGACCTAGCCATTCTCAAAAACCCTGCCTACCAACAGCTTATGGGGCAGATGATGGCTATGATGAATCTCATGGTAGAGAGATTTCCAGTGCCTCCACCAAGAGCACAGGCTCCCCATGGTGAAACATCGGGTATTGGGAAGACCTTTGAGCAGCTTTGCCGAGTCAGAGCTTCGGATTATGTTGGGATGGCTGATCCAGCGGATGCAGATCTGTGACTGATAGGTCTTGAGAAGGCCTTTTAGATCCTCGACATCCCCAAAGCAGACAAAGTCAAGCATGCTATCTACCTTCTAAAGGGTAGTGCTGGCCACTCGTGGGCCATCGAGGAGGAGAAGCGACCCGGTGAGGTGATCGGTTGGGAGGTTTTCCAGTAAGAGTTCGTCAGCAGATACTTTCTAAAGACATATCTGGATGAGAAGATCAACCAGTTGGAGCACTTGCGCCAAGGAACGATGAGCATCACCGAGTATGAAGCCAAGTTCATGGACCTGTTAAGGTTTTGTCCTCACATGGCAGTGACAGATGATGAGCGGATCAGATATTTTGATAAAGACCTGAGTGCTGAGCTGACAACACCTACTGCTGCATTGGAGAACCGAGAGTGGTTTTCCATGTTTGTGGAGTCTGTCTGAAGGATTGAATAGTCAGGCAGGGAGAAGAGAGAGTCCATGTCTAAGAATAGGCATGCTCAGTTCTAGAGATAGAGGTTTGATGGCTTCAAGAAGCCAAGGTTTTCAGAACCTTCTGGGTTAAAAGGTTCCAGTGCACCATTGCAGTGGTCTCTGAGTAAGGGAAGAGGATATGGTTCTTCGTCGTCAAAGGCACATAGTACAGCTTCAGTAGCAGTGACAGGGCTGTCTAGGCCACAACAGCAAGACCAGTCATGCCATCTTTGTGGTCAGATCGGGCATCGGAGGTCAAACTACCCAAGGAAAGATGTTGAAGTGACACAGCAACTGAGGCAGAATCAACAAGGGTCAGGCAGACAGCAACCCAGTAGTAGCAGAGGGTGAGGATGCAATCAAGCGTCACAAGTGAGATCGTCTGCTCAAGGAAGTAGAGGATGTGGACAGCAAGAAACGGCTCGATTCTACGCTATGAGTCAGCCAAAGGTGATAGTCAACCTACGAGTGGTGGCAGGTCAGATGGAGTTATTTCATTCTGATTTGTCTTCTTCTTGATTTATATCTGTTCTGGTTGACCCGGGTGCTATGCACTCTTTTATCGCCCATAGTATTCTTGAAAACTGTCTTTTACTTGTTAGTTGTAAGAAAGATAGCTTGTTGTTAGAAACCCCTCTTGATGATTCATCGATGCTTCGAGAAGTGTGTCCATCCTGTGTTTTATCTTTTTCGGGACACAAGATACAAGTGGATCTTATACCACTTGATATGCATGGATTCAATGTGATCCTTGGGATGGATACCTTAGAGAAGTATAAGGTTGTGTTGGATTGTGGTTCCAAGCAAGCAGTGTTTGATGACGGTAGGAAAAAGTGGATCTTCCAAGGAGATAGGAAGATTCTCCCAACGTGTCTAGTATCAGTGATGGTGGCAGAGAAGTTGTAGCGGTAAGGATGTAAGGCGTTCTTAGCTCACATTGTGGATAACAAGGAGAAGGGTCCTAGCCTTGAGGAGGTGACGGTTGTCTGAGAGTTTGCAGATGTGTTTCCTGATGAGTTCCCCGGTGTTCCCCCACCTCGAGAGATTGATTTCAAGATCAATCTGGTTCCAGGAACACAACCAGTTGCACAGACACCATACAGGATGGCTCCAGCAGAGATGGCAGATATCAAGAAGCAATTACAGGAGTTGTTGGAGAAAGGTTTCATCTGACCGAGCACATCACCTTGGGGTGCTCCAGTACTGTTTGTTAAGTAGAAGGATGGATCGATGCGGCTATGCATAGACTACCGGCAGTTGAACAAAGTCACGATCAAGAACAAGTACCCGTTGTCGAGGATAGACGATCTGTTTGATCAGTTGCGTGGTGCTATAGTGTTTTCAAAGATCGATCTACGATCTGGATACCATCAATTGAGAATTAAGGCGGATGACATACCAAAGTCAGCTTTTAGGATGAGGTATGGTCACTTCGAGTTTGTGGTTATGCCGTTTGGGCTAACCAATGTGCCTACTACTTTCATGGATCTGATGAACAGGGTGTTCCATTCATTTCTAGATCAGTTTGTTGTAGTCTTTATAGATGACATCTTGATCTACGGTCAGGACAGTCAAAAACATGAACAACATCTTCAACAAGCATTGACTCTCCTTCGCCAACACCAGTTGCATGACAAGTTTAGTAAGTGTGAGTTCTAGTTGAAAGAAGTAACTTTCTTGGGTCATGTGATGTCTGCAGAAGGAGTCAAAGTGGACCCCAAAAAGGTGGAGTCAGTTGCAGAATGGGAGCAGCCAAAGACACCGACTGAAGTTCGCCGTTTCCTGGGATTAGCAACATACTACTGGAGGTTTATAGAGGACTTCAGTGTGATCGCGTTGTCGATGACAAAGTTGACTAGGAAGGATGTACCTTTTGTCTGGGATGATCGTTGCCAGCAAGCTTTCCAAAGTTTGAAGGAGAAGCTGACTAGTGCTCCAGTGTTAGTACTGCCAGAGCCTAGGAAGGGCTATGTTGTTTTTTGCGATTCTTCCAAGAAGGGCTTAGGATGTGTACTGATGAAGGAAGACCATGTGGTTTCTTTTGCTTCAGGACAGCTTAAGAAACATGACGAGAACTATCTGACTCATGATTTGGAGTTGGAAGCGGTGGTTCATGTATTAAAGATTTGGAGATACTATCTTTATGGGGAAGTGTGTCAAATCTTTGCATATCATAAGAATCTGAAGTACATCTTCTCGCAAAATGAGTTGAACATGCGACAGTGTCGTTGGATGGAGCAAATCAATGATTATGACTGCACCATTGAGTATCACCCTGGTAAGGCAAATGTGGTAGCTGACACACTTAGTTGAAAGTCTTCTTCTCTTCCTATGAAGAGGGCACATTTGAGTTCCTTGGTATGCCATAGACGGGATATGTTTGTCTCCATGCGGCAGATGAATGTGCAGATGGAAGTTTCCTTGTTAGCAAGACTTTTGGCACAGATGCAAGTAAAGCCCACGCTGAGACAGCAAATCAAAGATGCACAGCGAATAGATGTTACAGTGCAGTTGATCATGTCAGAGCTCGGCAGTGAAAAGTGTGATGGGTTCCATGAGTATGAGGATGGACTAGTTTTCTATCATGGTAGGATGGTGGTCCCCGATGTTGATAATATAAGGAAACTAGTGCTCGAGGAAGTGCACACATCGATGTATGCTATGCATCTAGGAGTCACCAAGATGTATCACAATCTGAAGGACCTGTATTGGTGGCCTAGCTTGAAGAGAGATGTAGCTGAGTTTGTGGCTAGGTGTGCGGTATGCCAGCAAGTTAAGGATGAGCATCAGAAGTCGGCAGGTACGTTGCAACCCCTGCCAATACTGTAGTGGAAATGGGATCATATAACCATGGATTTCATGGTTGGTCTACCAAGGACAGCTAAGAATCATGATTCCATTTGGGTGATAGTGGACAGATTGACAAAGTCTGCCCACTTCATACCTGTAAAGACAATGTATATAGTCAAGAAGCTCGCTCAGGTATATGTAGATGAGATAGTACGCTTGCACGACGTACCAACAACGATAGTTTCCGACAGAGGTCCTCAGTTCACGAGTCATTTCTGGGAACAATTGCACAAAGTGTTGGGAACACAGTTGAGGTTCAGCACCGCTTTCCACCCACAGACAGATGGACATTCTGAAAGGACTATTCAGACTTTGGAGGATCTTCTCCGGGCTTGTGTTTTTCAGTTCCTAGGAAGTTGGGATGTACATCTCAGTTTGATAGAGTTCGCCTACAATAATAGTTACCAGCGGAGCATTGACACGGCTCCTTATGAGGCCTTATATGGTAGGAAGTGCAGATCTCCTTTATGTTGGTATGAGTCTGGTGAGTATCATCTTTTGGGTCCTGAGTTAGTACAGCAGACAAAAGAAAAGATCAAAGTGATACAGCAATAGTTGAAAGTGGCACATGACAGATAGAAGTCTTATGCAGACAATCGCCGATGACCAATAGAGTTCCAGGTGGGAGACATGATGTATCTTAAAGTCTCTCCATGGAAAGGTGTGCTAAGGTTTGGCCGTAAAGGTAAGCTAGCACCCATGTATATGGGGCCATACCCGGTCATAGCATGTATTGGCAAGGTAGCTTACAAGTTAGAGCTGCCTCCAGAGTTGCACAGGTTACATCTGGTGTTCCATGTCAGCATGCTGAACAAAAGTCATCCAGATACAGGGACAGTGATACAACCAGTTGAGGTTGAGCTTGATGAAGATGTGACCTATGACGAAGATCCAGTGATGATCCTTGGCAAAAGAGTGAAGAAGCTGAAGAGGAAGGACCTGGTTCTCGTGAAGGTTCTTTGGCATCATCGTGGCATTGAGGAAGCCATGTGGGAGCTTGAGGAAGAGATGAGGAGGAAGTATCCCTTGCTTTTCTCTTTGGATTTCGGGCACAAAATCCCTTTGTAGAGGTTTATGGATTGTAAGGACCCTGACCCCCATTTTGGGCTTATCATGTTTGCTTTGCCTAACCCTGGTGTTTAGTTGCTTGCTAATCACCTTTAGTGGTGATTAGGGTTTTTTTGTGCTTTGTTGAGTGTTGGAGGTGCTACTTGCAAATAACCCAAGTCTATGGTTGATGAGCAAGTTTGTCACCTTGAGAGGTGTTTTTCTCTCTCCTTGCTTCCTCTAGTGTTGAGAGGAAGGGTTGGGCTTGTTGCTTGGGTTGCTTTGGGCTTGGGTGAGCCTTGTTGGGCCTTGTTATGCCTTGCTTGAGCCTTGCTTTGCCTTGTTGGACCTTGTGTTGGCCATAGGTGTGTCGGCCATGGTTGTGTCGTCCATGGGTGTGTCGCCCATGAGGCTGTATCGGGTAAGGAGTGGGTGTATCGGCCATGGACCACCTTTGACTCCTAGCTTCATTTGTGTCACCACTCTAGTGGACACTTGGTGCATGATGCTTGCATGTGGCAATTGCCTTGGACATGTGTATGGGGCGAGATGAGAGGGTGGCGTTACCCATGGACAAGTGTCCCTAGGTGGGCGACACATTGCCTTATTTTACCTTGGTTTCTCCCCCATCCTCTTCTATATATGTATCCCCTTTCTCTTGCTAAATATCCCTTTAGTTCCTTAGTTTCCCCCCTTCCTTGGTGCACGACACCTCTCCTTTGCAAGCTTAGTGTCTGATCCTCCTCCTTCTCCTTGGAGTCTTCTTATTCCTCTAGTGGTGGCTGAATCCTAGAGTGCCTTGTTCTTCTTCTTGTGGTGGTGCTTGAGCTTGGAAGCTTGGTGTTAGGAGCTTGGAGCTTGCTTAAGGTGGGTTACATAACTCCTAACCATACTACCTTCTTTTATGTTGCATGTTTTCATATGATCATGATCGGCCATGTATGTTTCTAGATATGTTCCTTGCTTAGTTTGCATCTTTAATCTTGTGGATATAGTGATCTTGTTGTTGTGGTTGATGTTTTGTACCTTTGTACCTAGTTGGCCAAACCCATAGATTACGGTTTCCTTTGGGGCAATACCCCTTTCTCTCCTTTGGTCTTGAGAAGTGAGTTCGAATCTAGTGATATAGGCAACACCCCTATCTCTTGGTTGTTGAGAGGTGAGCCTATACCCTAGTCACTTGGGCAACACTCTTCTCTCACCATGGATTTGAGATGTGAGCCATGGTTGGATGTGGACCTTGTAGAGACTGGGAGCTTGACCTAAGTTGGAGGTGATCTATCATGTTGCTCGTTTGGTGATGGAGGTCGTCCAAAACCCCTCTCTCTTGGTTGTTGAGAGGTGAGTCGATTCTCTTGATCTTTAAGGGTTCTGATGTTAGTGAGCTTGAGCTTGAGGATAGCCTTTTCGGGATGGGCTTGGTGCCTTACACGATACACCCTTGATGAGATGTTGCCCAACACCTCTTTGTCTTGGGTCTTGGCCTGGATGATATAGTTCTATTGTGTTCGGTTGGCTCTGTGTCGTTATGGTCCTCTTGATCTTGTTGGTGAGCTTGGGTGAGATGCCTTGACCGAGATGACCCTGTTACCCTACTTGGCCTTACCCTGCACGATACCACTTGTAGTGAGGGTTTCCCTACCCGTCACACTTCTAGTAAGGGTAGAAAGCATCCTACCTAGTAGTCCTTCATCGTGAGATCACATATTTATTGATAATGAACAATGGAAGTTAGTATTTACACCTATGCTATGTTGGATGTTTAAAGATGATGCCAAGATGCTTGCTCCTGTTTATAAGGTAAAAAGTATAGATGGATGCCCATGATTTGATAGCAATACTATAACTGAAACAGTATATCCTTCATACGATTATGATCATGACATGTGCATCTGCAAACCCTAATAACATGATAAACATAAGAGCTATGTTTGGTGATTTTAAGTTATATCTTTTGATGTGTATACTAACCATGCAGGTGTATCAGATGAATTCATAGCCAGATATGAGCTATGAGGTATATGTGTTTGAATAACACTACATTGTGATGATCACTCTTGTTGATGAGATGACATGCATCACTAGTATGATGTGATAGGTCTGAGGACCTGATAAAGGCTAAGTGCTTAGTTGAGGTGTTATCCTCTGATGATGAGATCAGGGATTGTTATCCCAAGTGATGATGTAAGATGATGAGAATGCATTAAGAGGCAGTGGTTTCCTGTGATAAGGGATTAAGATCCTGGGATAATGTGATGGTGGTAGTAATAATGTAACTTAATGATATGTATGTGTTACAACCTGGCTGCCTCAACAATCCACTTAAAATATACTAACTAATTCTAGTGGAACATATTATGTAGTTTGCCTTGGCCATAGATCCATCATCGTCAGTAGTTGGTGATGGTGAAATAGGTTCTCCTGCGGGTTAACCTGGAAGCACATATTATTGAATATGTGTGGTTTCTCCTTGCCGAAAATGAGGAGGTTAGAGTACAACTTTGGTTGTAGACTCCAGAGAGCGGTTTCAGGCCCGTAGCTCAATATGTTGGAACATGGTGAAGAGGCCCATGACTCAGGATGTGTGAAGAGAGAGCATGAATGTGTTCATGGCTTAGAGCACAGTGAACATGCCCGTGGCTCAATTTCACTAGCGTCGATACCTATACCAAGGTGGGCTAGACAGAGGGTAGCCTGACCCTGTGGCTGAGGACACTTAAGCATGAGACTGCGGTCCTGCTTGTTTTACACTCGTGCACTGACTACGAGGTGGGGAGGTCATGGAATCCGGCTCTTCCATCGACCTTTTATGGCACCGACTTGGGTTTCACAACCGAAGGTTGGATTTGAGTGGTACAACTCACTTCCTCAGGGCATAATGACACATGATTCAGCTGATTAGTATTTATTGCTTAAGGCAAAACACAAACATTGGTTGAGGCCTTGTCTGTGTAGTTGATCTTGTTAGACCTTGTAGTTACTCATATGTTCTTTATGTTATCCGGTAAGATGTTATAAATCTTATCTTGTAAATCATGTTCCATAAAGGAAATCAGGTCATATGCCTCCCGGATCTCTTGGTAAGTTTGATATTACAGTAAGACCTGCTCAGTATGTTGCTCATATAATCTGCTTATGCTAGTTGTCTTTTTTTTACCTGCTTAAGCCTTCCTTGGAGTTTTATAGTTTTGGCGGGGAGTTATGTTTCTCGTTGGGAATGTGTGTCTCACCCCGTTGGTTTACAACCTTTTTAGGTGATCGCTCTAGACGTGGCGGTGGTCGTGAGCTTGCGGACGAGCAGTAAGAAGAGCAGTAGAAGGCAAGAGATGGATACACTGCTGTTTTGGTTGTTTTGTAGTAGAGTCCTAGAGTCAACCCTGTACTCTCAGGTCCTCAAAGGTGTTTTGATGTTGTTTTATGATGTGTAGCTGATGAATCTTTGTATATCCTACTGCTGGACAGATGTGGCCCGTTGTGTATGTATAAATAGGTGGTGAACTCATGTGTTGACAGGACAGCTGCTCTTATAAGCTGTGGACACGTATCAAGGCTTGTAAATGTTTATATAACATGTTTTCTTGTAGGATGAGGATCTAGATGTAATAGTTTCTTGGTTTATCTGCTTTCCGAAATTGGTTTTAATTAACCCATGTTTTTGGTAATAGGTGGTTTATTGTGTTTTCCACACGTTTTCGTGTGGCATCTCATTGTCTCTGTGATAGTAGGATGTGTCGCCACAAGCTTGGTATCAGAACCCTAGGTTCGCTCAGTCTACAAGGATCTAGAACTATGTTGTGTCTGTTCTTGTGAGTTTTCTAGATTTTCTTATAATAATCTTCTACCCTCAGCGGAAGAAAAGGTCAAGATGTCTGGAAACCATGAAGAACATGTTGCCGAGAGCAGTGAGGCTGCATCAGTTGATGGAGTTAGAGGGCAGGCACATGAAGATCGGGTGCCTGAGGTCCCCCAACTTGACCCAGCCATTCTCGAAAACCCTTCCTACCAACAGCTTATGGGGCAGATGATGTCTATGATGAATCTCATGGTAGAGAGATTGTCAGTGCCTCCGCCGAGAGCACAGGCTCCCCATGGTGAAACATCGGGTATTGGGAAGACCTTTGAGCGGCTTCGCTGAGTCAGAGCTTCGGATTATGCTGGGACTGCTGATCCAGCGGATGCAGATCTGTGGCTGACAGGTCTTGAGAAGGCCTGTCGGATCCTCGGCATCCCCGAAGCAGACGAAGTCAAGCACGCTGTCTACCTTCTGAAGGGTAGTGATGGCCACTGGTGGGCCATCGAGGAGGAGAACCGACCCGGTGAGGTGATCAGTTGGGAGGCTTTTTGGCAAGAGTTCTTCAGCATATACTTTCTGAAGATGTATCTGGATGAGAAGATCAACCAATTTGAGCGTCTGTGCCAAGGAACGATGAGCATCACCAAGTATGAAGCCAAGTTCATGGACCTGTTAAGGTTTTGTCCTCACATGGCAGCGACATATGATGAGCGGATCAGACATTTTGAGAAAGGCCTGAGTGCTGAGCTGACAACACATGCTGCTATGTTGGAGAATCGAGAGAGGTTTGCCACATTTGTGGAGTCTGTCTGAAGGATTGAACGGTCAGTCAGGGAGAAGAGAGAGTCCATGTCTAAGAAGAGGCATGATCAGTTCCAGAGACAGAGGTTCGATGGCTTCAAGAGGCCAAGGTTTTCAGCACCTTCTGGGTTAATAGGTTCCAGTGCACCATCACAGTGGTCCTCGAGTAAGGGGAGAGGATATGGTTCTTCGCCATCAAAGGTACATAATACAACTTCAGTAGTAGTGACAGGGCCATCTAGGCCACAACAGCGAGACCAGTCATGCCATCTTTGTGGTCAGATCGGGCATTGGAGGTCAAACTGCCCAAGGAAAGATGTTGAAGTGACATAGCAACCAAGGCAGAATCAGCAAGGGTCGGACAGATAGCAACCCAGTAGTAGCAGAGGGTGAGGACGCGGTCAAGCGTCACAAGCGGGATCGTCTGCTCAAGGAAGCAGAGGACGTAGATAGAAAGCAATGGCTCGATTCTACGCTATGAGTCAGCCAAAGGCGATAGTCAACCCGCGAGTGGTGGCAGGTCAGATGGAGTTATTTCATTCTGATTTGTCTTCTTCTTGCTTTGTATCTGTTTTGGTTGACTGGGGTGCTACGCACTCTTTTATTGCCCATAGTATGCTTGAAAACTGTCTTTTACCTATTAGTTGTAAGAAAGATAGCTTGTTGTTAGAAACCTCTCTTGATGGTTCGTCGATGCTTCGAGAAGTGTGTCCATCCTGTGTTTTATCTTTTTCGGGACACAAGATACAAGTGGATCGTATACCACTTGATATGCATGCATTCAATGTGATCCTTGGGATGGATACCTTAGAGAAGTATAAGGTTGTGTTGGACTGTGGTTCTAAACAAGTAGTGTTTGATGACGGTAGGAAAAAGTGGATCTTCCAAGGAGATAGGAAGATTCTCCCAACATGTGTAGTGTCAGCGACGGTGGCAGAGAAGTTGTTGCAGAAAGGATGTAAGGCGTTATTAGCTCATGTTGTGGATACCAAGGTGAAGGCTCCTAGCCTTGAGGAGGTGATGGTTGTCTGAGAGTTTGCAGATGTGTTTCCTGATGAGTTCCCCGGTGTTCCCCCACCTCGAGGGATTGATTTTGAGATCAATCTAGTTCTAAGAACACAACCAGTTGCACAGACACCATACATGATGGCTCCAGCAGAGATGGCAGAGCTCAAGAAGCAGTTACAGGAGTTGTTGGAGAAAGGTTTCATCTGACCGAGCACATCACCTTGGGGTGCTCCAGTATTGTTTGTTAAGAAGAAGGATGGATCGATGCAGCTATGCATAGACTATCGGCAGTTGAACAAAGTCACGATCAAGAACAAGTACCCGTTGTCTAGATCAGTTTGTTGTAGTCTTTATAGATGACATCTTGATCTATAGTCAAGACAGTCAAAAGCATGAACATCATCTTCCACAAGCGTTGACTCTCCTTCGCCAACACCAGTTGTATGCCAAGTTTAGTAAGTGTGATTTCTGGTTGAAAGAAGTAACTTTCTTGCGTCATGTGATATCTGCAGAAGGAGTCAAAGTGGACCCCAAGAAGGTTGAGTCAGTTGCAAAATGGGAGCAGCCAAAGACACAGACTGAAGTTCGCAGTTTCCTGGGATTAGCAGGATACTACCGGAGGTTTATAAAGGACTTCAGTGTGATCTTGTTGCCGATGACAAAGTTGACTAGGAAGGATGTACCTTTTGTCTGGGATGATTGTTGCTAGCTAGCTTTCCAAAGTTTGAAGGAGAAGCTGACTAGTGCTCCAGTGTTAGTACTGCCAGAGCCTGGGAAGGGCTATGTTGTTTTCTATGATGCTTCCAAGAAGGGCTTAGGATGTGTGCTGATGCAGGAAGACCATGTGATTTCTTTTGCTTCACGATAGCTTAAGAAACATGAGGAGAACTATCTGACTCATGATTTGGAGTTGGCAGTGGTGGTTCATGCGTTAAAGATTTGGAGACACTATCTTTAAGGGGAAGTGTGTCAAATCTTTACAGATCATAAGAATCTGAAGTACATCCTCACAGAATGAGCTGAACATGTGACAACATCGTTGGATGGAGCTAATCAATGATTATGACTGCACCATTGAGTATCACCCTGGTAAGGCGAACGTGGTAGCTGACGCGCTTAGCCGAAAGTCTTCTTCTCTTCCTATGAAGAGGGCACAGTTGAGTTCCTTGGTATGCCATAGATGGGATATGTTTGTCTCCTTGTGGCAGATGAATGTGCAGATGGAAGTTTCCTTGTTAGCGGGACTTTTGGCACAGATGCAAGTAAAGCCCACGCTAAGATAGCAAATCAAAGATGCACAGCGAACAGATGATACAGTGTAGTTGATCAGGTCAGAGCTTGGCAGCGAAAGGTGTGATGGGTTCCATGAGTCTGAGGATGGACTAGTTTGCTATCATGGTAGGATGGTGGTCCCCAATGTTGATAATCTAAGGAAACTAGTGCTCGAGGAAGCGCACACATCGATGTATGCTATGCATCTAGGAGTCACCAAGATGTATCACAATCTGAAGGACCTATATTGGTGGCCTGGCTTGAAGAGAGATGTAGCCAAGTTTGTGGCTAGGTGTGCGGTATGCCAGCAAGTTAAGGCTGAGCATCAGAAGTCGGAAGGTATGTTGCAACCCCTGCCAATACCGCAGTGGAAATGGGATCATATAACCATGGATTTCATGGTTGGTCTGCCAAGGACAACTAAGAATCATGATTCCATTTGGGTGATAGTAGACAGATTGACAAAGTCTGCCCATTTCATACCTGTAAAGACAATGAATACAGCCGAGAAGCTCGCTCAGGTATATGTAGATGAGATAGTATGCTTGCACGGCATACCAGAAATGATAGTTTCCGACAGAGGTCCTCAGTTCACAAGTCGTTTCTGGGAACAGTTGCACAAAGCATTGGGGATGCAGTTGAGGTTCAGCACCACTTTCCACCCCCATACAGATGGATAGTCTGAAAGGACTATTCAGACTTTGGAGGATCTTCTCCGGGCTTGTGTTTTGCAGTTCCTAGGAAGTTGGGATGTACATCTCAGTTTGATAGAGTTTGCCTACAACAATAGTTACCAGCGGAGCATTGACATAGCTCCTTATGAGGCCTTATATGGTAGGAAGTGCAGATCTCCTTTATGTTGGTATGAGTCTGGTGAGTATCATCTTTTGGGTCCTGATTTAGTACAGTAGACAACAGAAAAGATCAAAGTGATACAACAACAGTTAAAAATGGCACAGGATAGACAGAAGTCTTATGCAGACAATTACCGACGACCAATAGAGTTCCAGGTGGGAAACAAGGTGTATTTTAAAGTCCCGCCATGGAAAGGCGTGCTAAGGTTTGGCCAGAAAGGTAAGCTAGCACCCAAGTATATGGGGCCATACCCGGTCATAGCATGTATTGGCAAGGTAGCTTACAAGTTAGAGCTATCGCCAGAGTTGCACAGGTTACATCCGGTGTTCCATGTCAGCATGCTAAAGAAAAGTCATCCAGATACAGAGATAGTGATACAGCCAGTTGAGGTTGATCTTGATGAAGATGTGACCTACAATGAAGGTCCAGTGATGATCCTTGACAAAAGAGTGAAGAAGCTGAAGAGGAAGGACCTGGTTCTGGTGAAGGTTCTTTGGCATCATCGTGGCGTTAAGGAAGCCATGTGGGAGCTTGAGGAAGAGATGAGGAGGAAGTATCCCTCGCTTTTCTCTTTGGATTTTGGGGACAAAATCCCTTTGTAGAGGTTTATGGCTTGTAAGGACCCTGACCCCAATTTTGGGCTTATCCTATTTGCTTTGCCTAACCCTGGTGTTTAGTTGCTTGCTAATCACCTTTAGTGGTGATTAGGGTTTGTTTGTGCTTTGTTGAGTGTTGGAGGTGCTACTTGCAAATAACCCAAGTCTAGGGTTGATGAGCAAGTTTGTCACCTTGAGAGGTGTTTTTCTCTCTCCTTGCTTCCTCTAGTGTTGAGAGGAAGGGTTGGGCTCGTTGCTTGGGTTGCTTTGGGCTTGGGTGAGCCTTGCAAATAACCCAAGCTTAGTGGCCAATCCTCCTCCTTCTCCTTGGAGTCTTCTTCTTCCTCTAGTGGTGGCCAAACCCTAGAGTGCCTTGTTCTTCTTCTTGTGGTGGTGCTTGATCTTGGAATCTTGGTTCTAGGAGCTTGGAGCTTGCTTAAGGCGGGTTACATAACTCCTAACCCTAACCATACTACCTTCTTTTATGTTGCATGTTTTCATATGATCATGATCAGCCATGTATGTTGCTAGATATGTTCTTTGCTTGGTTTGCATCTTTAGTCTTGTATATATAGTGATCTTGTTGTTGTGGTTGATGTTTTGTACCTTCGTACCTAGTTGGTCGAACCCATAGATTAGGGTTTCCTTTATGGCAATACCCCTTTCTCTCCTTTGGTCTTGAGAAGTGAGTTCGGATCTAGTGATATAGGCAACACCCCTTTCTCTTGGTTGTTGAGAGGTGAGCCTATACCCTAGTCGCTTGGGCAACACTCTTCTCTCACCATGGATTTGAGAGGTGAGCCATGGTTGGATGTGGACCTTGTAGAGACTAGGAGCTTGACCTAAGTTGGAGGTGATCTATCATGTTCCTTGTTTGGTGATGGAGGTCGTACAAAACCCCTCTCTCTTGGTTGTTGAGAGGTGAGCCGATTCTCTTGATCTTTTAGGGTTCTGATGTTGGTGAGCTTGAGCTTGAGGATGACCTTGTCGGGATGGGCTTGGTGCCTTACACGATACACCCTTGATGAGATGTTTCCCGACACCTCTTTGTCTTGGGTCTTGGCCTAGCCGATACGGTTCTGTTGTGTTCGGTTGGCTTTGTTTTGTTATGGTCATCTTGATCTTGTTGGTGAGCTTGGGCGAGATGCCTTGACTGAGATGACCTCTTTACCCTAGTTGGTGTTATCCTTCACCCGATATGGTGTCGGTTGGGCATTATGTCCTTAGCCGATAGGAGTGTTCTCTACTGACGTGTTGATGTGAGTGTTGCCCAGCCCTATGTTTCCCGTCTCAGGGCATTGCACGTTGATGTGGTGTCACCTAACACAGCATCATGTGTTGCTGCTTGGATGATTAGGTAGTTGTTGCCCGTCACAAACCCTAACCCTAGTTGGACGATAGGGTCTTGGCCGTAGAGCTAGTTGTGTTTCCCTACGCACCTTTGCTCCTTGGTCGCACGGTATGAGTTGCATGATACACAGCTCCTAGATCAGTTGCATGACACACTCCATCAGATATGCTTGTATGATATCCCTAATGCATGGATGCACCCCATCATTGATCGTTATGTGTGAACAAGTGCTTGGCCGATAGGCCTCTAGTGAGGGGTGTTACCCTGCCCGATACCACCTATAGTGAGGGTTTCCTTACCTGTCACACTTCTAGTGAGGGTAGAAGGCATCCTACCTAGTAGTCCTTCATCGTGAGATTGCATCTTTGTTGATAATGAATAATGGAAGTTAGTTTGCAAACCTATGCTATGTTGGATGTTTAAAGATGATGCCAATATGTTTGCTTCTGTTTATAAGGTAAAAAGCATAGATGGATGCCCATGATTTGATAGCAATAGTATAACTAAAATAGTATATGTTTCATACGATTATGATCATGACATGTGCATCTGCAAACCCTAATAACATGATAAACATAAGAGCTATGTCTGGTGATTTGAAGTTATTTCTTTTGATGTGCATACTAACCATGCAGGTGTATCAGATGAATTCATAGGCAGGTATGATCTATGAGGTATATGTGTTTGAATAACACTGCTTTATGATGATCACTCTTGTTGATGAGATGACATGCATCACCAGTATGATGTGATAGGTCTGAGGACCTGATAAAGGCTAAGTGCTTAGTCGAGGTGTTATCCTCTGATGATGAGATCAGGGATTATTATCCCAAGTGATGATGTAAGATGATGAGAATGCCTTAAGAGGCAATGGTTTCCTGTGATAAGGGATTGAGATCCTGGGATAATGTGACGGTGGTAGTAATAATGTAACTTAATGTTATGTATGTGTTACAACCTGGCTGCCTCAACAATCCACTTAAAATATACTAACTAATTACAGTGGAACATATTATGTAGTTTTCCCTGGCCATAGATCCATCATCGTCAGTAGTTGGTGATGGTGAAATAGGTTCTCCTGTGGGTTAACCTGGAAGCGCATATTATTGAATATGTGTGGTTTCTCCCAGCCGAAAATGAGGAGGTTAGAGTGCAACTTCAGTTGTAGACTCTAGAGCGCAGTTTCAGGCTCGTAGCTCAATATGTTGGAACATTATGAACAGGCCCATGACTTAGGATGTGTGAAGAGAGAGCATGAATGCATTCATGGCTTAGAGCACATTGAACATGCATGTGGCTCAGTTTCACTAGCACTGATACCTATACCAAGGTGGGCTAGGCAGAGGGTAGCCTGACCCTGTGGCTAAGGCCACTTAAGCATGAGACTGTGGTCCTGCTTGTTTTGCACTCATGCACTGACCACGAGGTGGGGAGGCCGTGAAGTCCGGCTCTTCCATCGACCTTTTATGGCACCGGCTTGGGTTTCACAACCGAAGGTTGCATTTGAGCGGTACATCTCACTTCCTCAAGGCATAATGACATGTAATCCAGCCGAATAGTATTTATTGCTTAAGGCAAAACATGGAAAATTGGTTGAGGGCTTGTCTATGTAGTTGATCTTGTTATACCTTGTAGTTACTCATATGTTCATTATGTTATCTGGTAAGATCTTATAAATCTTATCTTGTCAATCATGTTCCATAAAGGAAATCAAGTCATATGCCTCCCGAATCTCTTGGTAAGTTTGATATTACAGTAAGTCCTGCTCAGTATGTTGCTCATATAATCTGCTTATGCTAGTTATCTTTTTTTTTACCTGCTTAATCCTTCCTTGGAGTTTTATAGTTTCGGTGGGGAGTTATGTTTCTCGTTGGGACTGTGTGTCTCACCCCGTTGGTTTACAACCTTTTTAGGTGATCGCGCTAGACGTGGCAGTGGTTGCGAGGTTGCGGCCGAGCAGCAAGAAGAGCAGTAGAAGGCAAGAGATGGATACGTTGTTGTTTTGGTTGTTTTGTAGTAGAGTCCTAGAGTCATCCTTGTACTCTCAGGTCCTCGGAGGTGTTTTGATGTTGTTTTACGATGTGTAGATGATGAAGATTTGTATATCCTGCTGCTGGTCGTATGTGGCCCGTTGTGTATGTATAAACAGGTGATGAACTCATGTGTTGACAGGACAACTGCTCTTATAAGTTGTGGACATGTATCAAGGCTTGTAAATGTTTATATAACATGTCTTCTTGCAGGATGAGGATCTGGATGTAATAGTTTCTTGGTATATCTACTTTCCAAAATCGATTTTAATTAACCCGTGTTTTTGGTAATATGTGGTTTATGGTGTTTTCTGCATGTTTTCACGTGGCATCTCGTTGTTTGTGTGATAGCAGGATGTGTCGCCACATAAATCTTCATGTATGTTTATATAACATGTTTCCTTGCAGGATAAGGATCTAGATGCAATAGATTCTTTATTATCTGCTTTCCGCAATCGGTTTTAATTAACCCGTGTTTTGGTAATATGTGGTTTATGGATGTTCTGCACATTTTCACGTGGCATTTCGTTGTCTGTGTGATAGTGGGAAGTCACAACATTCATTGAAGCTATTACCACCTTTAGTTGGTCATGTGAGGGCCACATTGTAAGCCAACTCTCACTAGAGTATGAGTAGGCTGTTGATCATGAACAAGAAGAAGAATAAGACTGTAAGGGAGATTTATGTGGCATCAGTTGGAATAGAGAGACCAATCATGGGGTTCCATATCAACTTTGAGGCCAAGTTAGAGAGAGGTCAAGCCATCCACACTCACCATTGTCAGATCTAACCCAGATTGGTATCAACCTTTTTAATAGTGTACCAAGTTGTGGGTCCATAGTTAGTATTTACATGTGTAATCTAATTCTTTTATAAACTTTTCTGAACTCTAAAAAATCATAGGAAACAATAGGAATATTGGATGTAGGCAAAACTATACATCATTTTCATTAGAAACATTAATACATTCCAATTAAAATGACTTGTGGATATAAATCCTACTCCTTCTCCAATATTTTGATTATTTTCTTTTTCTTTGTTAACGTGAAATATGGAAAAATGATTGCTATCACTCGATGTTATTGATGTTTGAATTGCAAACCCTAGTATGACATATATGATTTGTCTAAACCATGAAACCCTAGTTTAGTAACCAGTTATGACCAAACTCTTCGAGACCCAAACATTTGTTCCCTCTCTTAATAATGAAAGTAGGTAACTAGCTACCCACATCTTCGATATACTATTTCCCATATATTCAAATCTTAAGGTCCCACAACCATTTTTACTCTGATCCAACCTTAGAATTAATATAAAGACCCTAGTTAACTCAAACCCTAATCTTAGGGCATCAATGGACACTAATAGCAATGCATGTTGTGACTCCTTTTTGGGGTGTTCAAGTTAAATCATCTTAGTAGATCCTTTTTGAGTTCAAGATCTGATTTGATAGGTATGTGGTATTATCTAAATATTTGACTAGTTTTCTTTATTGAAATCTAAATGTGATGTATTGTCTTCCTTTATCTGAGAATATTGCATGTATGTAATATGAATGTAGTAATGATCTATGCCACATCACTAAGAACATAAATTAAGAGAATGGATTGTAGTTATTGTTGGTGCTCAGTAATCACCCTAAAGAGAGGGATTTTTTAAGGTTGACTAGTATACTACCTAGACCACAAAGTGTACGGGGAGCTCCGTAGAGTACATGGTGCATAAGAAGAAACCCTAGAGTACTTGGTATACATGATTGGGCTCAAAATAAATGATGATATGTTACTCCACAATAGTAATGCAACTCGTTGAAATATGATTAAAATGATGTGATTCACTCATTTTCTCATTAAATAATGTTTTCATTTGCTCTTTCTTTTTATATTATAAATTATTCAGGTATGAGAACATATATTTATGTATGTTTCTACCCATGTACACAACACCTCATGTGTTCATCCATTGTTCACGCATTTTTTAGGTGCAAAGAATTATTAAATTGCAGTTAAGAAAATACCAGAAGATAATAATAATGGACCTTGGAGGATCTGGATTAGCTTCATATTTTTCTTCATATACTTGTTAGATAGTTCTATCTTTCATTTCTTTCCCTATATGATGTATAGGATGCAAGTGATGCCTATGTACTTTTCTTTTATACATAGTTAGATTTTTCATCTGAATAAAATGTAAAACTCTAACTTTTCATTTATGGATGGTTGTTGTTTGTGTGACATATATTATGATGTGGACTAATCTGGCTTCTGTAACATATGAGTAGATAACTAATAATCCACTTGTTTTCCCTTTTGAGATCTTATTTTTATGGGTGCACACATACTGATGAATGTCCTTATGGGAGGTACAATGGATTTTGGGTCTAAACAATATGTTCCACTCTCTCTACTTTAGAACCATACAATCCACATAAATTCATTACGCCTATTGAAGAGTTCACTAAGATTGTTTAAAAGTGTGGGAAAATGCCTCTTTCATCAACTGTAGACATAATATTTGTCCACTAGCTTCAAACTTTCCCTATATGTTTGTTTTCAATCCTATTGATTCCTTTCATTTCTATATAATAATTGTAAATGCTAGTTTTAACATGTAAGATTCATAGAGTATCATGACAATCAAAATGGGATAAGGATTAGGGTGTCTATATTACTGCTTTGTTTGGTATTTTTGACCTATTTGTCCCCTCCAGCTGCCCTAGTTCTATAGAAATCCCTCATTGGAAACACATAAATGTTTTCACCCATTTTTATCTTCCATTTCACAAACATTGTGTGATTTACATCATCATGGAAAACATATTGTGTTTTTTCCCTAGAAGGGCTAGTTAACATTAATTGATTATTCCTCATCTAGTTTTGATTGAAATGGTCTCTTTGTAACATAATTTTATATTACTATTTCACTTAAAGTCTGTGTGATGTTTCATGCATGGTTTGGTTAAATCTCCAAAAATCTCATAATGAAGTGCTTCTCGTAATGCAATTATTCCATAATTTGATATAGATGCAGTTTAATATCTACATCATAGCCATACATATGGAAAACTCTTTTGAATATGTTTTTGAAGCTTATCATGACATACTTCAAGAGAATAAGATGCTCTATCAATAGTCGTGTATGAACATCCTACAAATAATGTGGTTTTAGAATGCAAATATCAATATCACGTGGAAATTGCCAAAGCTTTATTCCTTCAAGCACACATTATCAAAAACCTTTGGTATGAATTATTTATCATGGTTTGTTACAAATATATAGACTACCATCCCCATTTTTTCATATAAGAGTTCTAGTTTTCCATCTTATATCCCATAAAATTCTTCAATCTTCTCCTGAGAATTTTGGTTGTACTATGTTTGTTGATAACACTGACTAGAAGTTTCACAAACTTGGTTTTCCAATTGAGTAAGACTGTGTTTTAAGGATGCTCTCTCTTTCATAAAGGGTTTAAACAATTATATCTCCTAAATGAATGGAAGTATGTTTCTACTCTTTTCAACTTTCTCCCTTCAGATATGCATTTTTTTAATTGGAATTGATCCACCAGGTAACCCTAGTTTGGAAACTGAATCTCCCACATCAACTAAAGAAATTACGCATGACTTGTCATAGAGTCCATCTCAATTGTCTCCAGCAAAACATTTCACTGTGTACAATCAATGGTAATATAATATGGATCCATAGAACAAATTACTGCATGGGAATCACACTCCAAGAATTTTGCATTGCCCGCTTCTCTATGAAAAGTTATTTTATCCTACACCCTTCATTGTCCCATATCAATAAAATGAGACATTACTAAGATTATTTCCTACATGAAAGTCAGTTTTACCACACTCTACAATATCCACATTCTAAAAAACTATCATGAGGCCCTTGAACATCTTGGTTGAAAAGTTGTGATGTTTGTGGAAATGTATGTGTTTTGAGCCAACAAAATGTGATTTCTTGTTCCATCTCTATCAAGACAAGACATGGTAGGTGTTAGATTTGCATTCTTAGAGTTGTACATCCATGATGGTAAGGTAGAATGGCTCAAAGCATGAATATTCACTACAGGTTTCACTCTAACCTTTGGTGTTCACATTTTGAGACATTCTCTTTAGTCATCTAAATTGACTTCATGTGTATAATAATTTCCCTGGAAGCTAACATAGATTGGCCCTATCTTAAATTTGACATAAAAATCCACTTATGCATGGCCACCTACCTTAAGATAGTTATATGCAGTGACCTTGGGTTTTGTTTTTAAGAGGTGTATTATATTATGGTTTTATACTATAATTAAAAGATATGCATTCCAATGACATCCTTGAGCATGATTTAACAAATAAAGCTTGGTATTAGAACATTTGGGGTTCTAACAATTCACATGTGATCACAACTTGTCCTCTACCAAAACTGCATTTAGAATAATCATTCTATCATACTACATTGATGATGTCATCACTATAAGCAATGATATTCAAGGCATAATTGGTCTAAAGAACTCACTCGGGTCTCATGTCTACACCAAATATTTTGGACTACTTAATTATTTCCTACATATTTATCCATCACTCTCAGGAATGAACCAATCTAATTCGAAAAGGATGTCATTGATCCCCTCAAAGTGATAAGTATGAGTGACGCGAGGCACGTATCATCTCCAATTGGACTATCATGAAAAACATGTCTTTGAGGGGGACTTATATGATCCATAAAAGTCATTTTTTGTTTACAAACTTATTAATATCATGTCAACTTACCTTGGTATCTACTTTTTAAAGTGGAAGTATATAGTCAGTCAATTAATGGAACCCCACTCTAATGTTATTGGGCTAGTTTTCAAAGGTATTGTATTATCTACAAGGAGCTATTTGAAAGTATCATTATACAAAAGTTTGCATATCAAACAAATGATAAAAAAACTATGCATAATCATATTGGGTTGGAGATAAAGTTGACCAAAGAACAACATCATGTGTGTACATCTTCTTGGGGAACCATCTGATCAGCTAGAGGAGCAAGGAATAGTCTATGGTAGCTCACTAGAATATTGCATTTGAAAACCTAGAAAAGGCTCATGTATGTTTTGATAAACCATGGGTGTTATATGTTCTTATTGAGATTGGAATTCCGATCAAGGTGCATGTAGTTATAAAATGTCACAAGAAAGTAACTTATATGAAAATATTATGTTTTCTGTAAGTGTAAGAAGCATGAAAAAGTGGATTACCACTTTTTTAGGGACCTAGTCAAGGAAAATAATTAACAATATAATCAAACTTCACATGAATATAGGAGAACAAGTTGTCAATATATTCTCAGAACCTCTTCCACCCTGGCTATTTCTTCACATGTGTAACATGATGAGATTATAATATGTATGCTCTCTAGATTGAGTAGAAGTGTTAGAGAAGATATTTATTGGCCTATATGGGCCTACTTGTACTCACATTATTTATCTTACTCCCATAGTTATTTTTTCCCAAATCTTATCCTATACTAGGGGACCTCTATAATCTACATGTATTGAGGTTTGTTTTCTTTGATTATTTAATAGGCTCAACACCATACCTTATGAAGAATGGCTCTCTAGTCTCTACTATGGTGAACCATGAAATATTTTTGCCTGACATAAAAGAAACTTCTCCTCAAATTTCACCCATTGGAGAATCCATTAATCTCTAACAAGATCATTAGACGAGGGGACATCAAATTAGTTTTTAACTGAAGTCATCACCTCTTGGACTCAAGATCTTTGGGCATATCACCTTTATCGAGACAATTAAAAATGGGATAGAGATTTCACCGCCCACTAGTTCGGAAAGCCTACTATCCACAAAATTGTTACTATTTACCCATATAAATAAATGTTTGGGGTAGTATGTGGTTGTGGAAACTCATTGCTAACAGTGTACTTATAAAAACCTCATTTATACCCTCTAGGTAAAAATAATTGATGATGAGGAAAGGAATTTCATCTTGATGGACATGTTCTTATGTGTTTCAGACATTTTATCTGGACCAAAATCATGAGAAGGCTTATGACAAGTGGATAGATGTCAAAATATGCATGTCTCACCTAATATTTTTTTTGATATGGTAAAATATTACCAAAACACAAAAAGAGGTGTATATCGGGTAGGCTCCCCATATACTATACAAGGGTGTCTACACTACAAAAATCCCCAATGACTGATAGCAATCCTTTCAACATCTCTAGACACGTTTGGTTTAGCTCTAATAACCGAATTAAGGTTATTTACAAGAACCTCAAAAAGCTCAAGATAGTCCTTGATTCTTTTGCCATGAAGCCTAGCATGTCTCTCACTGAAAATAAGGAAACATAGACCCGAAAGGCATAACCCTGCCAGCTTCCTCAAACCTACAGACCTATCAGTATTCTTCATCGTTCAAAAATTCCCTCAAAAAGATTATCAGGGGGCACCCCCAACCCATCTTCAAGACCATCCTACAGTACATATACTTAGTATAGGGGCAAGTAAAAATAGATGTGCATGGATTTCCTCTTCGTTACGGCAGAGCAAATAGCTAGAGTTAGATATTAATCCCCATCTCCTCATTCGATCAAAGGTGGGTAATTTATTGAGGATGCTCTTATATGTTCCGTAGCTCCATTTTGGGATATAGAACTTGTTCCAAATCAGTTAGAACCATGGTACCTGTGGAGTATAGGAGATAACATGTTTCCAAGGCAAAAAATCTGCCTCCCTCATCTTCCACTGCCCATTCTCAATTAAGTAATCCTCCTCCACTTCATTCCAATGGCTACACATAGTGTGACATATCCTGGAGCCTCTCCCTCCAGTTCCCATCTCAATCTCTGGCCCATACCACCTTCTCATCCAACTTGTCTAATAGGAATCATCATTCCTGAAGAAGCGACCAATGTGCCTAAGAGTGACAACTCTAGAAATATCCCCAATATTGACTATGTTCAGACCTCCTTCTTCATAATTTTTGGCCATGGTTGACCACGCCAAGGCATGTTGTCTGCCACTTCAGCAGAAGGACAAGATAATCAATCTGAATTTGTCGAGCATAAATACCTGAATTTCAGCCTGCATACACCAAAATCTTACTTTTCCAGTAAGGACTATTCTTGCCAAGACCAGCCTACCAGCCATGGACAAATGAAGCCCCATCCAATTATTAACGGCTTCCCTCAGGCTGTCCACACAGCTGTTGAAATCCCTTCCTTTGGCTATGCAACCACACAGGGGGATGCCCAAGTATCTAGTAGGGAGGGCCCCCTCCATGAAACCAATGGCCTCTTTAAGTCTACCTCTTCGGTTATCATAAGATTTGGAGAAGTATACCTTAGATTTCAGCTCACAGATGTACATGCCTGATAGTTCCCCAAACATCTGCATCATCTTGCGGAAATTCTTCATAGTCTTTACATTTCCCGCAAGGAAGAAAAGGACATTGTCTGCAAAAATCATATAAGGTTTAATATTGATACCCCCTTGCTTGAAGGTTTTGATTTTGTTCTCCGTCACTGCTTTATCCACCATTGTAGCTAAGCTTTCCATGACTATGGTAAAGAGTATAGGGGAGAGTGGATCCCCTTGCCTTAAACCATTCCTAGCCTTAAACATCTTGTAGGGAATCCCATTGACCAACATCGAGAAGTAAGTAGTGGTAACATACTCCTTAATAATGTTGATCCATCTACTAGTAAAACCCATGGAGTACATGGCAGCCCATAACACTTCCCACTTGACATTGTCGTATAATTTAGCAAGATCTTGCTTGATACAAGTCTTTTTCGAACTGTTCTTCAGCCCAAAGTCCATCAAGAACTTTGCTACAAGAAGAGAATTGCCCGCTATGCTCCTACCTTGGATGAAAGCGGTCTGGTCTGGGGAAATGATCTCAGGCAGGACCTTCTTTAGTCTCCCTGTCAAAATTTTGGTGATAATTTTGTAAAGCACAATGCAACAAGCAATAGGTCTCACATCGTTCATGGACTCGACAACCTTTTTCTTTGGAATAAGTCTAAGAAAGGCATGATTTACACTTCTCACCATTCTTCCCCCCACCAGGAACCATCTAACATCTCTGTAAATGGCACCTTTAATAAGATCCCAATTTACATTAGGTGAGACATTCAACTTTAAGTGGGTATACACATTCTCTCTCTAGTTTTTCTCCGGTCCATCTCTAGGTTGGGGCTTCCTGGGTCACACCCATGGTGGGGGATGACCAGGGTGGGGCAGGTTCCTCTACTCCACCTGCTACTAGCTCCTCCCAATTTGCTGATCTCCCGACCTCATCTTTTGGGATGGCGCGATGGTCAACTCCTATGACTAATGTCACAATGGGTAGAGCCTGAGCACACTCTAGCAAAACCCATGGAGGTCCGTCGGAGGTACAAACGGTTGTTGCTACCCAAAGATGATAAGAAACCGACCAAAAAGGAGGAAGATAGTAGACCGAGGATGAAGTTTACTACTCTGGTGGTATCTACTATGGAGGAGTACCATTAAAGCTCGGTTATTGTTCAGATCCTTGGGAAGGATGTGATCCTCGAACAGCTCTATGGGTGGATGGTTAGGTTGTGGAGGCCTAAAGGTGAACTCCAGATCTCTCCATTGACGGGTGGCTTCTTCCTTGTACATTTTGTGTCAGGGCAGGATATGGATGTTGCGCTCGAATAAGTATATAAGAGATATAACAATACAATTGAGTCAAAATTATATGAAGAGATGATGGAGGATGTTAAAGAAAACTAGACCATGATAACCTTGTCATTTCTTTATGAGTAACTTTGAGACTAAAACATGGATCTGTAACAACTAGAGAACCGATAGAAAGCAACCCAACTTGTCTAGCACTTTTTCTATTGTAGTTGGACTCTTTGGAATCAATATATCCATCTATCTCTAATGAAATATAAAACCATGTATCGCATGACATTTCCTTCATCATTGCTTATGTAGAGATTTCTAGAGCCCTTTCTCTTATTATAATTTCCTATAAGGCAAGGTGTGAGCCTAGCCTTTAGTCAAAGCCTATGTAGAGTGGATGTTGGTCATTGTTGACACAGTTGAAGATTAGACAATTTGAATTCACTTAGCGTATACCATCCCCCATGAATGGTGGAAACTTAACATGTGGTAGAGGTGAAAAAAAGTTTTAGATACTCTTACGAGATGAATTAGTGACATTTTGGCAAAAACCGAAGCTATTACATGCTTGAGGTAAACAAAATTAACTATTGGGTCATATCTTTGTATTGTTGTCAACATGCTTAAACGTGGTTTAGGTATCCCATCTTGACTACATGGGGTTACTAGTTGCATCCATATGATTTTAAAATTGACCTACCTTTCATAATGGCCCAAACGAAGAACATAAAACACCCTTAATGATCAAATGCAAAATAGTTTTCTTTCAAACTAGTTTCGACTATTATTGTTATAGATATTCTTCCTACTTATATCCTTGGTATAAATGAAACCAAGTCTCAAATCATTGTGTAATATTAGTGAATGTATGCATGTTTGTTTTCTGTCAATATTGAGTGGGAAGAGTGAATAGCCTCTGGAATCTTCAAATAAGGAAATCAAGAAAAACTCATCATATTATACATGTAATTAGCCATCTTTGGCACTATGTATAGAACTGTAGAGAGAACATTAACAGAAACAGCTAAAGCATCATTTGGATTATATCTATAACTCAAAAAATAATCATTACTTAAAAGAAGACTCATCATCAACACCTCCCCCACAAATATTAATATAGTCAATAATAAAATTAAAATGGTATGGGTATGCTCTTCGCAAGATAAAATTAGAAAAAGTACTACTCATGGCTCTTGATTTTATTAACAATATTCATATCATCTCTTCCAAGGGAAATCAATAATAGGTAGGTGTCAATATTACCCACAATCCTTAACATGAGTATGGAACCTTCAATTTGAATAAAGTCGATGTGTTAAACATATACATTTTACATAATATAAGAACCATACTCATGTTACACTTCTCTCTAGACTCAAACAAACCTCAGTAAAAATACTCCTTGACACCTCAACATAAGACTCATATTTTTTACAAAACCTTTTAGATCTAAAAAAATATTTTCCAAAATGGCTTGTATCACCTCAAAATATAGGTAGTTGTTTATTAATGAAAGTGGAAGTCAAATTATGAGGCTAGAATTTCAAAACACCTAATCATAGATAAAACATTACTCTGCTCATCCAATATAGCATATTATTGATGAATATATATGTATATTCTTAACTTCCCTCGTATGACTACAAGGAAATTTTTTGGTAAGCTTGACCCCAACAACCAAGGTGACAATTTGTTGTATGCATAAGGTAACACAACCACAGACATGAGAGTTGATGAATGCATATTCATCATGAAATTCAATTATCATTTTTGGACATATTCAACTCAACACATTTAATTTCACTCATTAAATATCAAAACGCATCATAATACGCAACATTATTTAATTGATCCAATTATCATGATTTTAACTGAAATTATGGTTGATTTGATGCAGGTCTTGATAAAGCCAAATAATCAATTGGGATCTACCTTCCCTCACCCTTTGTTCTGACCAATCGATCTAACCAAGCCGGTCGAACCCATTCGGTCTTAAGATCGTTTGAGCCCATTCGGTTTCAAGATTGTTTGAGTCCATTCGGTCTCAAGACCGTCTGAGCCCATTCGGTCTCAAGACCATTTGAGCCCATTCGGTCTCAAGACCATTTGAGCCCAAACAGTCTCAGGACCATTTGATCCCATTCGGTCTCACGGCCGTTTGAGCCCAAACGGTCTCAAGACCGTTTGAGCCCATTCGGTCTCAAGACCGTCTGAGCAGCAGATATCGATTGAAGGCATAACCCAGTCGTGAGGGATTGAGCAGTGCATGAATTCAAGACCTCGAAGATGAGTCTCAACCACGGCCATGGTGGTTCAAAATGACTGTGGTCTACTATCATCACCACGATCGTATGGTGCGGCCATGGCCGTGGTGGATCATCCCCAACACCTGAGCTCTCACTCACCACAACCATGGTCGTCGAGCCACGACCATGGCACCCCACCTACATCGACTCCCTCTCTCACCCGCCACGCTTGTGCGAGGCAGCACGGCCGTGGGGCAGTCGCCTCACCACGACCTTGGTGTCATGCCACGGTCGTGGCACAACACCATCAGAGCCCAATTACTCACCCACCACGCCTGTGCAAGGCAGCATGGCCGTGGGACAACAGCATCACCACAAATGTGGTGCCTCGCCACGACCGTGGTGCTTCATCATCTACCTCTGCACCTCTACCGAGCAGCACCTCTTTTCTTCGATTCCGGTGGCGCCTCACTCCTAGAGCTCCGCCCTGTCAAGTAGCAGCTCTGACTCCATCACACATGATGATGCTGCAACCGCCGCACCTTCTACCTCTACCTCCATCATCCTCAGATCTGCCTAGATCTACCCTCTTCCGTGTTGTGCTCTCGGTGCTGATCTTGCAGACCGTTTGGCGCTACCAAATGGTCTCAAACCATTTGGGATAGTCGATGGAAACCGAATGGAGGAAGCCACCTCGAGACCGTTTGGTCTTTTAAGTTCATCTACAAACTGAATGACTAGCCGCCGTGAAACGCAAGACCGTTTAGCATAGAAGACTATTTGGGAATCTACTGAAGACCGTTTGGGCATCTGCTGACCTGAAGACCGTTTGGGCATCTACTGACCTGAAGACCGTTTGCCCCTTCTACACAAGACCGTTTGGAGTTCTATCAATTTCCAAACTGAATGAAAAGGGCGTACACTTGCAAACCGAATGAGCAGCAAACGGTCTACAGACCATTTGATAGAAAATGGTCTACAGACCGTTTGGAGGATGTACTACAGACCGTTTGGTTTAAATAAAGTGAAACTGTTTGGGCAAAAATATCTGGAGATTGTTTGGTGTCTTTTAATCCAAGACCGTTTGGCTACTATACAGTGCCTATAATCAGGACCCCAAGGGTCCTCAGTGAGGCATCGGTTCTGGGACGCTGACAGGCTGCATGTACACAGGTCCGATCCAAATCTAGTGTCTCCACGCTAGTTTCATTCCACCTACTGCCCGTGTTGCAACCAAGGAGGCTGAGGAGAGAAGGAAGACTGAGCGAGGGAGACTGTCCGGTCTGTCTTGGCAACTCCCGTTTGCATCCAGATCTACTCCGACACGACGTACAAGGCCTTATCTTCTTCACCGAGCTGCAACTACCTTCTGCACTGAGTTCATGGCAGATTTCTCTCTCTTTCTCATTCTTCTTGTTTCTCGCATCATGAGCAAGTAGTACATTTTCATTGGGGTGTGGGGATTAGCCCCGCTTCCCATGCAAATCATGTTCTTTTGTTAAACTCTCCATGGCAATGTATATAACTTTACATTTCGTTGTTAATTGGTATGTTCGTAGTTGATTATCTCCTTGCTTTCATCTTGTTCCGTCCTTTATTGCAAAATCTTCTATATATGGGATGGAATGGAAGTTTCCAAGTTCGACTCCTTGACGAGAACTTCTGATAGGATTCCTTGAGGTTGTAAGTATATGATCCGTGAGGGGATAAGACATCTAGCCTTTGGTGATGCTTCTGTGGTCTAAACATCCCTCAGGGAGGACCACAGCCTTAGTTGGATTTTATATCGTCTTGTTTATCATCGAAGTTAGTTTGTAGATCTATCACCTGCTTGCTTATCAATTAATGTGGTTGACTCCCAAACTAGAAATAGAATGGGATTTCTTCGAGGTCGTAAGTGTATGCTCCGTGAGGGGACGAGCCATCTAGCCTTCGGTGACACTTCTGTGTGCCTAACGCCTGTATAGGGGGCCCACAACCATCGTGGAATTTCTATATCTTCAGAGTCGTAAGTAAGTGATCCAGTTGGTGACGATACATCTGATACCTAAGGTGATGCTTACGCGAACCTAACGCCCTAACGGGGGGTTCTGCAGCAACTCTATTTGGATCGTTTTATCTTGCCTAGATTGTTTGCATTGGAATGTTTTTGCATGAGTAGCGGTGGTGAAACCCGATACCATCCTGGCGATTCCATATCATTGATCTAAATCAAACTTTAATTTAGCTTTAACTTTCTTGCAATTAGTTTTATTAACCTCAAATCAACCAATCGTTTTAAATATTAGCCTTAACTAGAACTAGACTAGACTGATAAAGATTATTAAAAATGTTGTCCTTTGGGTTCGATCCTTAACTATACTGTGATAAGACTCGTCCACTTGCGGGTGGTATTATTGCACTTTGGTTTTGGTAAAAGCTCGGGGATTTCAACCCCGAGTGAGTTTGTTAGTGCATTCAAAATATCATGTCAAATTCTGGTACCGTTGCCGGGGACAACGGAATCAATTAGTCAAATCTAGTTTTTTTAGACTAATTTAGGATTTTTCTTTTTCTTTTGAAACCATCGATCATCTACTTGAATTTGACTCTACTCTGTGGTCCTCATTTTTGAAATCTTTCCATCTCAGGTACAATCCAAGGCGTAGTGCATGTACCATTCGGACAGCCCCGGACTCACAGCGAGCTTTGATCCCGAGATAGACAGAACTTTTCATCGTAAAATCTGAGAAAATCAAGCAAGGATGGCTCAAGAAGAAGAAGTAGCCCGAAGGGTGGCTCAAGCCATCAATGTACAAAGAGAGAGGCGCATGCAAGAAGCCAGAGTTGCAGTTCAACAGGAAATCCTAGCAGCGCAAGCAACTGAATTACAAAAAGATCTTAGAGAGTTCTCAATCCCAAAAGCTGCAAATGTTCATCATCCAGTACAACCTCCTCCTATCAACGCTAATAATTTTGAGATAAGAGTGCATTGGATCACCCTACTTCAGAATAACCCTTTCTATGGCAAGCAAGCAGAAGATAGCCAAGAACATCTTCTGAGATTTATTGATCGATGTGCCATGAAAAAACCAAATGGAGTCACAGATGATGCCATTAGACTTTGTCTCTTCAAGTATTCCTTTGTTGATAGAGCTATAAGTTGGTACAATTCATTGCAAAGTGAAATACCCATCACCACCTGGGAACAACTGCAAAATGTGTTTCTAGAAAAATTTTATCCTCCATCTCTCACATGAAATTAGAGGGCGAATAACAAACTTCACTCAAGTTCCTGGAGAAACCCTTATTGAATCTTGGGATAGATACAAAGAGCTTCTACGCAAGTGTCCACACCACAGAATTCCCAAAAATCAACTCATCAAGATTTTTTATAGGGGTGTGGATGATGACATTAAGAGATTCCTAGATTCTTCATCTAGAGGAAACTTCATGCGTCAAAGTTATGACAGCGCATGGAGAGTCGTCACCCTGGGAGCAGAAAATCAAGCCAATTGGGGTAGATCTGTAGGAAAAGGAGTTTTGAAAGTAGCTATGGCCGAAGCTACTCTTGAGTACACGTCTATCACTAAAACCTTGAAACTCTTAGTTGCCAAGCAAGACCATATTGAATCATCTCTTGCTTCTATTGGAAGAGGATGTTCACCCACTCAAAAACCGGAACAGGTCAAGTCTGCTTCCCTATTCTGTGAAGCATGTAAGAGCACCAATCATTCCACTTTATCATGCAATGTTCTCTATGATGTTGTTCTGAGCAATGTATGTGGCCAAGGAGACAGTGGTCAGATGGAAAATCTTAATGCTATCAACACCATTCCTGGTCAAAGTTACTATAATCCAAATCAGAATAGGAATCATCCTAGTTTTCAATATGGAAACCCTTCTGGAGCAGTAAACTCACATCAATTTGGTTCAAACAATCAATCAAGAGGCCCACCAAGATTCCAGTATAATCAACAACAGAATTTTGGGAATCAAGGAAATTTCAAGGGAAACTTCCAGAATAGGAACTACAATAATTACCAAAATAACACTCAGTACCAGAATCTTAATCAACAGTAAGGACAGCAAGCAGGTCCATGTTCTCCTGATGATAAGCTATCAGCCATTGAGAAGATGTTGCAAACTCAGCAAACCATGATATCCAACCAACAAGCTCAGCAAAAGGCTATTGAATCTCAATTAGCTCAACTCGTAGCTAGCATAAAGCCACCTGCCGGAGTCATTGCTGGCCAACCCGAGAACAATCCTAAGCATCTCGAACAGTTGAAGGCAGTCACCACTAGGTCAGGGAAAGACTATTCGGATCCCCCTAAAAAGACACATGTGGACATTACAGATGAGGATGAACCTATGATTTCCCAAGACTCGAAAATAGCAGTGACTCAATCAAAAGAGGATAAGTCAGAAAAAGGAAATTTTGAGAAGCTTGCTCCAGAAGATGAAGAAACTAAGACTCTAGAACCATATATACCTGTGTACAAACCTCGTATACCTTTTCCAGCTCGTATAAGGCAAACAAAGCTTGATACCATATTCAGTAAGTTTAAAGAAGCTATGAAGAAACTTCATGTTGATATCCCCTTTCTCGATGCTCTAGCTGAGATACCAGCCTAGATGAAGTACTTAAAGTCACTCCTCACCAGGAAGTATATAACTGAAGAGTATGAGATAGTAAAATTGGCGACAACTACATCTGATATCATATTGAGCAAGATGCCCAAGAAACAAAAAGACCTGAGATCCTTTGGAATTCCATGTCACATTGGCGACTCATCATGCAAGAAAGGTTTGGCAGATCTCGGTGCAAGCATCTCTATTATTCCACTTAGCCTGTGTAAGAGACTAGGGTTCACAGAATTGCATCCTACTGGCATGACTATACAGCTTGCAGACAATTCGATAAAATGTTTGTTAGGAATCCTCAAAGATGTCCCGGTCAAGGTAGGCAAGGACACATATGTTCCATGTGACTTTGTCATTATGGACATAAAAGAAGACACCAGATATCCTCTCATCTTTGGTCGTCCGTTCCTCGCCACTGCAAGAGCCCTAATTGATGTTGAAGCTGGTACCTTACTGCTCAGATTAGGCAAAGAAACTCTCAAATTCAAGGTTTTTGAAAGTATGAGAAGACCAAGTATGTAAGAAGAAGTATATCTGATTGACTGCATTGAGCAAATGTCACTTCTGACTCAAGAGCATCATGAATCAGATGATCCCTTAGAAGTTTCTCTAACACACCCATCAGTTGATGAGCCAATCGAAAAACAAGTAAAGGATTGCATCGAATCACTCGACTCTGCTAAAGAAGATGTTGAAGCCACTAGTGAAGAACTTAAAGCTATGGAAGCTATAGAAGAAATGTGCGAAAAACCAGAGGCTCCCGAAATGAAGCCCCTTCCCGAGAGACTGAAGTACGTGTTTTTAGACAATCTAAAAGTTTGACCAGTTATTATAAATTCCAATTTAACAGTTGAATAAGAAGATAAACTCTTGAAGGAATTAAGGGAAAGAAAGAAAGCCATTGGTTATAAAATGAGTGACCTCACTGGGGTCAGTCAAGTGTTGCGTATGCACAAGATCCCTATGATGGAAGATCACAAGCCTACTATTGAGCATCAATATAAATTGAATCCAAATATGAAGGAAGTGGTCTGTCGTGAAGTCATTAAAATGCTCACAGCTGGAACAATCTATCCAATATCAGATTCGCCATGGGTAAGTCCAGTGCATGTTGTCCCGAAGAAAGGTGGAACAACTGTTATACGGAATGAAAACAATGAGCTCATCCCCACTCGAACAGTCATAGGGTGGAGGATGTGCATAGATTATAGAAAATTAAACAAGGCTACTCGAAAAGATCATTTTCCAATGTCTTTCCTTCATCAAGTCCTAGAAAGGTTGGCTCACCAAGAATATTTTTGTTATCTTGATGGTTACTCTGGATTCTATCAAATACCCATACATCCAGATGACCAAAAGAAAACAACCTTTACCTGCCCATTCGGGACATACGCATTTAAAAGAATGTTGTTTGGTCTCTGTAATGCACCCGCAACTTTTCAATGTTGCATGGCTGCCATATTCACTGGTCTTACTAAAACAATTATGGAGGTTTTCATGGATGATTTTTCTATATACGGAGACTCATTCGATTCATGTCTAAAGCACCTCTCCCTGGTCCTCAAACATTGTGAAGAAGCACATCTTGTGTTGAATTGGGAAAAGTGCTACTTTATGGTAAAGGAAGGCATTGTCCTCGGCCATAGGGTCAGCAATAGAGGAATTGAAATAGATAAAGCCAAGATTGAAGTGATTTCTAAACTAGATATCCCAGCAAATGTAAAAGAAGTCTGTGCATTCTTAGGTCATGTAGGATTTTATAGAAGATTCATAAAATACTTTTCCAAGATAACGAAGCCAATGACGAATCTATTACTAAAGGATACTGATTTCAATTTCAACGAAGAATGTGTCAAAAGTTTCAACACACTGAAGTAGGCTCTTACAACCACCTCCATCATTAGAGCTCCCGACTGGAACCATCCTTTTGAAATTATGTGTGATGCTAGTGACTATGTTGTGGGTGTTGTTTTAGGGCAATATATAGAGAAGAAACACTATGTGATCTATTATGCATCAAAAACTCTCGATGAAGCCCAGAGGATTTATGCAACTACCGAGAAAGAACTTCTAGCAATCGTGTATGCCTTTGACAAGTTCAGATCCTACCTAATCGGTTCGAAGGTCATTGTCTACACAGACCACGCTGCCATTCGCTACCTTCTGGCAAAGAAAGATGCAAAACCCAGGTTAATAAGATGGATTCTCCTCCTGCAAAAATTTGATCTAGAAATCAGAGATAAAAAGGGTATAGAGAATGTTGTAGCAGATCACCTCAGTTGCATCCACACTCAGGATACCGAGAAGATTCTGATTAATGATTCCCTTCCGGGTGATCAACTAATGAAGGTCTCAGAAGTTATGTTGTGGTACTCTGATTTTGTGAACTACCTCGTTGCTGGGGTTATTCATCCTCAATGCACCGGAAATGCACTAAATAAATTTATGCATGATGTGAAACAGTACTACTGGGATGAGTCGTACCTTTTCAAACTATGTGTCGATGGTCTGTATAGACGATGTATCGTCGAAGAAGAAGCTCAACTTATTTTGGAACAATGTCATTCGGGACTAGTGGGAGGACATATGAGCTCTAAAAAGACTGCCTTGAAAGTTTTATAGTGTGGATTCTTCTGGCCAACCATATCCAAAGATTCCTACGACTTGGTCCTATCATGTGAAAAATGTCAAAGATCAGGTAATATAACAAAGAGAGATGAGATTTCGCTGAATCTATGGCAAGAAGTAGAGGTATTCGATGTTTGGGGGGGTGGACTACATGGGTCCATTCCCATCTTCTCATGGATTTTCTTACATCCTAGTGGTGGTAGACTATGTCTCAAAATGGGTTGAAGCCATACCAACCGTCACTAGGGATTCCAAACCATTCATCAAATTATTCAAGGATATTATTTTCCCCATTTTGGTGTCCCACGCACAGTGATATCTGACGGAGGTTCCCACTTTCTTGAAAGAAGATTTAAAGCATTGCTAAGAAAGTATGGTGTTACTCACAAGGTAGCCTCACCTTACCACCCACAGACAAGTGGACAGGTGGAGGTTTCTAATCATCAACTAAAGAGTATCTTAGAAAAGACAGTTGGCCGCAACCGGAAAGATTGGTCAGAGAAAATCAACGATGCATTATGGGCCTATCGAACTGCTTATAAAACTCCCCTCGGGACTACACCTTTTCGATTAATATATGGAAAAGCTTGCCACCTTCCAGTCAAACTGGAACACAAGGCATGGTGGGCAATCAAACAACTGAACTTTGATATGAAAGAAGCAGGCCAAGCCAGAATTCTACAACTCCAAGAGCTGGATGAACTCAGGATGACAGCTTATGAGAATGCATGAATCTACAAGGAACGCACAAAAATTTGGCACGATGGACATCTAAAAATAAAAGACATACAAGTGGGAGACCAAGTTCTGCTATTCAACTCAAGGTTGAAGTTATTCCCAGGAACTCCGCTCACGCTGGTCTGGACCATACATCATCAAGAGCATCTCCCCACATGGTGCCTTCTCATTATGGAGTGAAAAGTCAGGCGAATTTATGGCAAATGGTCACTGTTTAAAGAGATATTTCACCTCTACTGACATAGACACTGAAGTAATGCTAGAACTCATCAACCCAAAGGATCCACCGTAAAGATGAAGGACCCAGTCGAGCCATCGACATAAAACAAAGGCGCTTGTCGGGAGGCAACCCGATCAATAAATTTGTTTTACTTTTCTTTTCAAATTAGAATGCTTCTTCCTTCTAGTTAATTTTTCATTAAATAAAATTAGCATCGCAAGACTCTATTTTACGATCTAATTTCTCTTTACCTTCGAGATTTTCAGATAAGAGGATGCACGTTGATTGGAACGCAACCACATCTGGCGGTCAATTTGGCACGAATTTTCCCCTCCATCATGGATTTAGGGTTTTCTCAGGACAAGCAAATTTCTAAGTTCGAGGTGGAGGGTGGGTGGTATGTATCTTACTTTCCACCTACACCCATCCTTTTCATACTTAAGTTTTCTCTGTCACATTCTTGATAAAAAAATTCAAAATTTTCAAAATTCTTTAATGACTTTCAAAGAAATTGAACAGATACTTGATGAATTTTTGACACGTCCTTTATCATTAAAAGCCACTCTCTAACCTGCTATGCATTTTAAATCATTATATCCTCCTTATTCGAAGTAAATCCTCAAAAGGACCACTTTTTGAAACAAGCCTTTTGATTGAAATCATCTTGTGAAGCTTATGATTCCTAACATCATGATACTTATGCAAAAATGACAAATGTTTGTCAAACTGATAGGGATCAAACACGCCGTGCTTCCTAACTGACTAGTGGAACAATAACATGGAATCTCCACCGCATCCTCATCAAGTCATTATTTGAGCAGAGTATGATAAAGAGAATGACCTGGTGCTTTGAATTGTAAATCAAGTTGCATTCTGATCGGAACTCTTTTCTACACTTCTTCTATCATCTTTGTACCCCTCCATTCATCAAAAAGAAACAAAAATAGCCAAATTTGTGCCAAACCCTAAGTTCGGGGTGGCACACCACTTCCCTCTATATCTGCTTCTTCCATACCCCTCACAAATAAATAGGGGTGTACCACCAAAAATGTAATCTCGAGTCGAATAGAGGAGAGATTTGCAAACAAAAAGATGCCAAAGAGCACACATAAAGAAATGCAATCTTGAGTTGAATAGAGGAGAGATTCGCACACAAAAAAATGCAATAAATGAAATTGCAAATCATAAAATAAAAATCTCGAGTCGAATAGAGGAGAGATTTATTTCTTCCTTCCATACCATCATTCACTCCCTTTTCTACCTAATGGCATAATGATTGCCTACCCTATCCTAAAAAACACCAGTGTCAGATCAAATGCACACTTGTTGTTCCACGGGCGTCTATGGATTCTTACAAAACTCTTTGACATGCTTGTTGTTGGAAAAAGTGAGGAGGAAGTGATTTTGGAAAACGAACTCAGGAACGAAGATATGGTAATATGTGTTTAGTGGTCTCAGGAGGTTGAGATACTGAGTCATATTGAGAAGAAAGAAAATATTTGTGATGTGAATATGAAGTAATCACATGAATTGAAAGTATTCATTTGGCGACTATTTCATATTTTGTGTTACTCGAGGATGAGCAACGTTTAAGTTCGGGGTATTTTGATGGATGCGTATTCATTATGAAATTCAATTATCATTTTTGGACATATTCAACTCAACACATTTAATTTTGCTCATTAAATATCAAAACGCATCATAATACGCAACATTATTTAATTGATCCAATTATCATGATTTTAACTGAAATTATGGTTGATTTGATTCAGGTCTTGATAAAGCCGAACAATCAGTTGGGATCTACCTTCCCTCACCCTTGGTTCTGACCAATCGATCTAACCAAGCCAATCGAGCCCATTCGGTCTCAAGGCCGTCTGAGCCCATTCGGTCTCAAGACCGTCTGAGCAGTAGATATTGATTGAAGGCATAATCCAACTGCGAGGGATCGAGCAGTGCATGAATTCAAGACCTCGAAGACGAGTCTCAACCACGGCCATGGTGGTTCAAAATTATTGTGGTCTACTGTCATCACCACGACTGTGTGGTGTGGCCACGACCATGGTGGATCATCCCCAATGCATGAGCTCTCACTCACCACGGTTGTGGCACCACACCTGCATCGACTTCCTCTCTCACATGCCATGCCCGTGCGAGGCAGCACGGCCGTGGGGCAGTCGCCTCACCACGACCGTGGTGTCACGCCGCGGCCGTGGCACAATGCCATCAGAGCCCGATTACTCACCCACCACACCCGTGCAAGGCGGCACGACTGTGGGACAGTAGCATTACCATGACTGTGGTGCCTCGCCACAACCGTGGTGCGTCGTCATCTACCTATGCACCTCTGCTGAGCAGCACCTCTTTTCTTCGATTCCGGCGGCGCCTCACTCCTAGAGCTCCGCCCTATCAAGTAGCAGCTCCGACTCCATCACACCTGCTGCTGCAGCAACCGCCACACCTTCTACCTCTACCTCCGTCATCCTTAGATCTGCCTAGATCTACCCTCTGTCGTGTTGTGCTCTCGGTGCTGATCTTGCAGACCGTTTGGCGCTGCCAAATAGTCTCAAACCATTTGGGATAGTCGGCAAAAACTTAATGGAGGAAGCCACCTCGAGACCGTTTGGTCTTTTAAGTTCATCTGCAAACCAAATGACTAGCAGTCGTGAAACGCAAGACCGTTTAGCATAGAAGACCGTTTGGACATCTGCTGAAGACCGTTTGGGCATCTGCTGACCTGAAGACTGTTTGCCCCTTCTGTACAAGACCGTTTGGAGTTCTATCAGTTTCCAAACCGAATGAGCAGTAAACGGTCTACAGACCATTTGGAGGATGTACTACATATCGTTTGGGCTAAATAAAGTGAAACCGTTTGGGCAAAAATATCTGGAGATCGTTTGGTGTCTTTTAATCCAAGACTATTTGCGGACAGTATAGTGCCTATAAATAGGACCCCAAGGGTCCTCACTGAGGCATCGGTTCTGAGACGCCGACAGGCTATTTGTACACAGGTCCGATCCAAATCCAGTGTCGTCCACACCAATTTTATTCCACCTACTACCCGTGTTACTGTTGGTATGTATGCCCTGAGAGCCAATCATGGGATGATTGGTGGGATACATTAAGATTGATTTGATAAACATCAAAGGCAAGCATCCAATTCTTTCTGGTTCAGTCATATGAGATAGTGATAGAACAGATTGAATGTCTAGAGAATGACAGTACTAAATGACGTATGCCTTCAGGTTCAGGACTTGAACGATGAGATCATACGGATGCTAAGAGTTTGTACATTCTTATTATGTCCCTAGTCGGATGTCATTGTGGAAGGTAGATAGACAGCAATGACACATAAGAATAGATTGTGGTTTTGGTTGATGACAGAATCTCATTAGTCATGATATAGAGATATCAAACCAAACACATATGTACTTGTTAGAGAACAAGTGTACCGGACAGACCCACCGTGAGTTTGACACATGGAACCATGACATGGTAGTCACAGTCAGTACTCACAGTGATGGTGGTGAGTGTGATTCTTTGACCTGAAATCACTACACTCAACACATGTCGTTGGGCACACTTTGACATCATCAAACGCAGTCCTAAAACATGGGTTGTTATAAAGGTGATGATTGGGTGGCTTTGACACATGGGGCTTTTGAGGGGTGAGTGATAGATATGGGATTTGTCCCTCCTGAGGGAGTTTGATATCCAAGGCCACTTGATGAGTAGGAATGAATTAGGCGTGCGCATGCATGTGTGAATCAGTATGTGATATTGATGTCATAAATATCTCTTCCAATCTACTCTAAGATCAAGAAAGTGAATGAACGTTGACAGGATGACTGTTCCATGCCTCGAGTTCATTCGGGATATTAGTGACAAAAGAATTATACATTCACTGTAACACCATTCACGGATTGTAGGATTGAAAGTTGTTCTCCAACTTTCTATTTCACTTGGGTAGCACTGATCTGTGACTAGGCACCTCTCTTTGCTTGTGAAGTCATAAGTGTTATGGACTTTCACTGCCAACGTGAAAAGGACATGCAAGGTCACACATATAGGATATAACCTGGAAGAGGAGTTTTTTTCCACAAACAATGTTTAGATTGATTACTAAAGGAGTTTAGTAGTTCGATTAAACACTCAATCAATTGATAGCTCAAAATCATAGTGTTCAAGGTGTTGGACAGATTGATTAGAGTATCAGATTGATTGAAACTGCAATTGACTATTTCTGCACGATATGTACTCCCAACCGATCGGCTCATGTGATGAACCGATCAGCTCAGCTTGGTGAACTGATCGGCTCAGGTTGTGAGTCAATCGGCTCATGGTCAGGGTGAAACGATTGCTTCAAGTGTTGAAACGATCTGTTCAACTGATGCAACCGAGCATGTCGGGAAAGTAGGATTGGTGAGAAATTTCCTTTTGTTTCACTTGCCCAATTTGATTGGAACAAGGATTGGTATTTGATACTAATTAGAAACAAAAGATGGAAAGTAAATCGGGAACTGACCAGGACCATGAACCGACCGGTTCAGAAATGAACTGATCGGTTGAGGTGTCCCAACCGATCGGTTGAGGTGTCAACCGACCGGTTTAGGTCCCCAATCGACCGTTTCAGTTGTGAAACGATTAGTTCAGGTTGTGAGTTGGTTGTTTTGTCGAAAATCTTGAACCCTTCTACTCCTATTTTTAGTCCAGCATTGCCCGGGATGGAGAACCCTATCCCATGACCCTCCTATATATAGGGGTATTGGGGGCTTCTCAGAGGACAACCCAGTGCAACTAGTTGATCTGTGAAGTTGTCGTTCTTTCTGGTTTTGGTAACCAAGAGAGAGCCCGAGCAAGTGCTACCCGATAAGGGAGGCACAGCAAGGGAAAGACAACTGCAGAAAGCGACTGGTGGCAGGAGAGTGTGTCAGCGACTAGTACGCTGACATGAGGGTGTGACTCCTTCCAATTCCTTGTGAGACAAGGAGATTGGAGTTCCAGGTGGTCCGTGTAAACTACTTCAGAGGCAGAAGATTTCTACTGCTCAGAGGATAGTTGTCAATCCCGACAGTCCCGGTGAGATCAGGAGTCGTCAGTCCCGGTGCGACCAGGAGCTGCACAGACACCGTCTAAGACCAGAAGTGAAGACCGCGCAAGGCATGAGGTATTGTCGCCGAGCAAGCCTCGGGACAAGGTATGATTCCACAAACCATCATTTCCTATTGTATAGACGTTGACGCGTTTCCTTGTTCTGGGTTTGGGGAGGAGAAAATTTTTTGTTTCCGCTGCCTTCTCTACCTCCTTTAAAACCCTACAGTGGTATCAGAGCCACGTCAACTATTCTATACTTTAGGGATTATCGATATGATCGATTTTGGTTTGTCGCCTTTATTTATTGCATACAATGCGAATAAAATTGGCTTTATGCATGTCCAATCCTAAATCCACAAATCCCAATTTACATATATGATATGTATTAATAATGCTCTCGATACGCGTCGCCCTTAAACGAGTTTTGTGGTGGATGTATAGCGTGGTTATGGCCAATAAACCCTATATGTGTATGGTTGTATGTGGTTGCTTGCATCTTGGTCTGCGCACCGATCTTCCTTCTCCTATTCCTGATGTAACTCGAAATAATTCGAGATTTCTTTCCTACCTTTGCTCCCCTCAAATGTAACTCGAGGTTTCTCTTTTTACAATGTAAAATAGGATAGAATTTTATTTCCTATTATGTCAAAGAATGGAGGACATCTGACGACGGCTGAGATGATCAGTTCAAGGCATGAACCGATCGGTTGACGTTCTAGACGATCGGTTCAAGGAGTGAGTCGATCGGTTGATGACTGGTTCGAGGAACGAGACGAGCGGGTGGCAGCCATGAAGAGATGCATGATGACCAGGTGAACCGATCGGTTGGAGGAGCCAACCGATCGGCTGGTAGCACCCAGCCGACCAGTCTGATGGTGAGCCAATCATTCATGTGATGAGTTAATCAAACCCAGAAAGGAAAAGCACAGATTTCATCTTGTACAGGTTGCATGTGATGTAGACCTAGATGACTGTGATTCCTCTTGGATCGAGGAATCACATTAGGATGGCCATAATCATCGCTTTTATCATTTTGCATGTTTTCTATGGGATATAGCATGTATATGATACGTACTATGTATTGTGGTGATTGGATATGTATATGTATATAAAACCAAATCCCTCATTAAATATTAAGTTTTAGATGCCTTCCAAATGTGACACATGTGAAAATCTTGATCGACCAAGTGTAGGCACGCCCTAGCGTGGTGCATCGTCTATCTCGTGGAAGCGTGAAGGATGAATGTGTGGGTCTACCCTAGCAGGGTGCATATTCATCGTGTTTGCTTTGGGTCAGACTTAACAAGGTGATCTAGATCGGATCTAGTACCTTGAGGCATGGAGATGATCATGGCAAGGAGTTGCATATGACACCTTATCAAGAGTTGCATATGATGCAATTGGCAAGAGTTGCCTACCTGAGAGATCGAAGTTGTGGGTGACAACCCTTGCTGGTCCATGACTTAGAGGATTTTAGGATCTTGCCCACTAGAAGGTTGTACGCTGCAATCTTCTGAATTGATGGTGAGGGCTATCAATTTGAACTAAAATAGTGGGAGCGATAATTAATTAAAGGCCTAATTATATCGTCAACTTTTCAAATCAATCAAATAAGTCAAAAATGAGTTTTTGGACTAAAATTGCATATTTTCCTTTTTGTAGTACAAATGGCAACAAACAACAATCACTTTTCTTTGCAATCGGTCCTTGAAAAGGACAAGCTAAATGGGACAAACTTCCACGACTGGTATAGGATATTGAGAATTGTTCTCACTCAAGAGCGAAAGCTCTATGTCCTGGATACTCTAATTCTAGAGGAACCTGCTCCTAATGCACCAAAGGCAGAAAGGGATGCTTACAAGAAGCATTCTGATGATGCCATTGATGCAAAGTGCTTGATGTTGTGCTCTATGAACCACGAGTTGCAGAGACAACATGAGAACATGGGTGTCATTGAGATGATTCAGCATCTTAGAAACATGTATGAAGATCAAGCACGACAAGAGAGATACAATGTCTCAAGGGCACTGTTCAAGTGCGTCATGACAGAAGGAGATCCAGTTGGTTCTCACACACTCAAGATGATTGGGTATGTGGAGAACCTGACAAGACTGGGATTTCCACTGAGCCAAGAGTTGGCTACTGACGTGATACTGCAATCGTTGCCAGAATCCTACAGCCAGTTTGTGATGAACTACAACATGAACAACTTTGATAGGCCACTGTCAGAGTTGTTGGGCATGTTGAGGATAGCCGAGATACAGATGAAGAAGGACAAGCCTAAGTCTGTGATGGTGATCACTAGAAAGAAAGGCAAGTCCAAGTGCAAGGGCAAGGGCAAAGCTAAGAAAGGTTATGATGTTAGCCAGGAGCCCAAGTCGTCTTCAGCTCTCAAGGCCAAGGGAGGCGTGACCAAGAAAGGAAATTGCCACCATTGTCAAAAGCCAGGACATTGGAAAAGGAATTGTCCTCTCTATCTGGAAGAACAAAAGAAGGAGGCGACAGACGTCTCTACTTAAAGGTGTCCTGAAAGTAAACTTGTAACACTTTTGAGGTATATGATACCATGATGTAAAGTGTAAAGCACTCATAATTGGGGCAAATGTTGCCGCCATAGATAGGAGTACTTTATTTTATTTTTAGCCTAAAAGCCATGTAATACAGTTATGAGCTGCTATTTCATATTTTCCAATAGATAGAAACACTTTATTTTTGCATATTGTATGACAATGATGGCAATCAATAAAGAGATGTTTCAATTTCTAAAGATATGATCTTTGTGGCAATGCCTTGTTTATCTTGTGGTATTTGATATACATAAGATAAAATGATACCTAAAAGTTATAGATAACTCAAACAATAAAATTAGCATCAATCATGAGAAATTCATTTCTAGTTTCCATGTAATGGATAAATCTAGACTCTTTTGGTTAGAGAACCAGTAAGAGACATGAATATCTTGGACATGATTAATCAATCTTCACTAATGGTAGTGGGAGAATGATTATCCTATTAGGTATGATACATGTGATGTATTTACATACCTATTGGAACAAATGCTAATACTTCAAATGGTGTTTAGAGAAATACCAATATGAATATCTTGAAGTGTTCAAGATTATCATAGATGAAGTGCAAATTTGGTAAAGTATTAATTCTTGATGAGATTAATGAATGAAATACTTGGACCAAATGTTTGAGATCCTTTTGAGTGATTATGATAGTATATCATAGTGAACTCATGATTAAGGCATGGTGATGTCTAAATCAATAAGGAATCATACTCTAAGGAGTTAGAGAATGATTATCAAATAACTAAATTCTTCTTAATAAAAGAATACCCCACACTAATAAAGGACATTGAGAATCACAAGGAGTTGTGAGTTCTTATATCCTTGACAAATACACCTCAATTATCTATGTGATGAGTTGTTCATGTGATGAGTCAACTATCTAGATGAATATGAGGAACCGAATTTTGAGTTATGGTTTATGACCATTACATCCTAAATGACATCCATGTGAACCATAAGGTATGACCTTGATCGTAGCACCCATGGGATGAAATCCATAAGTGCAAATGAATCTTAAGTGTTAAGACACATGGATAACATTTTGAGAAGGATGATGCTTGTTGATTGCAACTTAATGACTAAGACATTTGGCATATGGATACTAAAACTGCATTCCTATGAGGAATAAAACAAGGATGTGTACGTGACACAACCTATAATGTTTATGAATACACTAATACAAATGAAGTCTATAAGTTACAATGGACTAATCAATGTGATTGATTGAGTACAAGCAACTCAGAATTGGATCTTTACTTTGATGATATAGTCAAAGGGTTTGACTGATATGTCAAAGATAAAGAAGGGATCTGTGATTTAGTGGGAGCGTGTTCACATTCCACATGTTGATGTGAAATGGAAATGTTCTAGAATGGAAATCCAAAAGTGGAAATTATCTTTAAGGAAGATAGAGATGTTTCCTATGTGATAGGAATAGAGATCTATAGAGATAGTTCTCGAAAACTACTTGACCTGAAAAGAGAAATCATACATTGGCAATTTGTACTGAAGAGTTCAGTATGCACAGATTCAGTGGGAGAAAACTTGTCCATGTTACATGGAGTTAGTATCCCAAGGCCAAGTGTCCAATTCTTATGAAGAATGGGAACACTAAGCATATATATGGATCTATCATGTATGTAATCATCCCATTATCTTGCATGGCAAGAATAAAATGCATTCATCATCTTGTATGTAGGACATGACAATATGATGTGTTCATCCTGATAACTCATATGTGGGACATGACGAGTGGATGTTTGTCTACTTCCAGTAAGGGTTACTGGAAACCATAAGAACTTGATAAGTACTTGAGAAGTACTAGTTCTATGGAGATAAGGAAGAGCTCAATGTACATTGATGCGAACTTCTAAAAGGATAGGAAATTAATCGCAAAATATATATAGGATATATAAAAGTGAAAGTCTGTTGATAATTAGAAGTGTTCCAATAAAATCATTTAAAAGGAAATGTCGAGTATCTATGTGTTAGAGAACAGCAGTGGATACTATATGGATCTGGAAGTTCGTGAGATGAACTTATAGATATTCCGCGCATTGATGACAAGTATGGAATCCTTGATCATGCAATGTGGCTAAAGGTTAGAAAAGGAATACTAGATCGCATATTACGGCAACTCCATCTCATGCGTGTGACGTACAGCGAAGAGATGAGAGACATGCAATTATTACTGACTTTGGCAAGGTGTTGCCATAACTCACTATGTTGGCACAAGAGCACAGTAACATGTGGGACATGTTTGAAGATCACTATGAATATGATTCAAGGGTGATTGGCTCGCAGTGCAAGTGGGAGTCTGTTGGTATGTATGCCCTGAGAGCCAATCATGGGATGATTGGTGGGATACATTAAGATTGATTTGATAAACATCAAAGGCAAGCTTCCAATTCTTTTTGGTTCAGTCATATGAGATAGTGATAGAACAGATTGAATGTCTAGAGAATGACAGTACTTAATGGCGTATGCCTTCAGGTTCAAGACCTGAATGATGAGATCATACGGATGCTAAGAGTTTGTACATTCTTGTTATGTCCCTAGTCATATGTCATTGTGGAAGGTAGATAGACAGCAATGACACACAAGACTAGATTGTGGTGTTGGTTGATGACAGAATCTCATTAGTCATGATATAGAGATATCAAACCAAACACATAGGTACTTGTTAGAGAACAAGTGTACCGGACAGACCCATCGTGAGTTTGACACATGGAACCATGACATGGTAGTCACAGTCAGTACTCACAGTGATGGTGGTGAGTGTGATTCTTTGACCTGAAATCACTACACTCAACACATGTCATTGGGCACACTTTGACATCATCAAACGCCGTCCTGAAACATGGGTTGTTATAAAGGTGATGATTGGGTGGCTTTGACACATGGGGCTTTTGAGGGGTGAGTGATAGATATGGGATTTGTCCCTCCTGAGGGAGTTTAATATCCAAGGCCACTTGATGAGTAGGATTGAAATAGGCGTGCGCACGCATGTGTGAATCAATATGTGATATTGATGTCATACATATCTCTTCCAATCTACTCTGAGATCAAGAAAGTGAATGAACGTTGACAGGATGATTGTTCCATGCCTCGAGTTCATTCAGGATATCAGTGACAAAGGAATTATACATTCACTGTAACACCATTCACGGATTGTAGGATTGAAAGTTGTTCTCCAACTTTCTATTTCACTTAGGTAGCACTGATGTGTGACTAGGCACCGCTCTTTGCTTGTGAAGTCATAAGTGTTATGGACTTTCACTGCCAACGTGAAAAGGACCTACAGGGTCACACACATAGGATATAACCTGGAAGAGGAGTTTTTGTCCACAAACAATGTTTAGATTGATTACTAAAGGAGTTTAGCAGTTCAATTAAACACTCAATTAATTGATAGCTCAAAATCATAGTGTTCAAGGTGTTGGACAGATTGATTAGAGTATCGGATTGATTGAAACTGCAATTGACTATTTCTGTACGAGCTGTACTCCCAATCGATCGGCTCATGTGATGAATAGATCGGCTCAGGTTGTGAGTCGATCGGCTCATGGTCAGGGTGAAACGATTGCTTCAAGTGTTGAAACGATCGGTTCAACTGATGCAACCGAGCAAGTTGGGAAAGTAGGATTGGTGAGAAATTTCCTTTTGTTTCACTTGCCCAATTTGATTGGAACAAGGATTGGTATTTGATACCAATTAGAAACAAAAGATGGAAAGTCAATCGGGAACTGACCAGGACCATGAACCGACCGGTTCAGAAATGAATCGGTCGGTTGAGGTGTCCCAACCGATCGGTTGAGGTGTCAACCGACCGGTTCAGGTCCCCAATCGACTGTTTCAGTTGTGAAACAATCGGTTCAGGTTGCGAGTTGGTTGTTTTGTGGAAAATATCGAACCCTTCTACTCCTGCTTTTAGTCCCGCATTGCCCGGGATGGAGAACCATGTCCCATGACCCTCCTATTTATATAGGGGTATTGGGGGCTTCTCATAGGACAACCCAGTGCAACCAGTTGCTCTGTGAAGTTGTCGTTCTCTCTGGTTTTGGTAACCAAGAGAGAGCTCGAGCAAGTGCTACCCGATAAGGGAGGTACAGCAAGGGAAAGACAACTACAGAAAGCGACTGGTGGCAGGAGAGTGTGTCGGCGACTAGTACACTGACAGGAGGGTGTGACTCCTTCCAATTCCTTGTGAGACAAGGAGATTGGAGTTCCAGGTGGTCCGTGTGGACTACTTCAGAGGCGGGAGATTTATGCCGCTCAGAGGACAGTTGTCAATCCCGACAGTCCTGGTGAGACCAGGAGTCGTCAGTCCCGGTGCGACCAGGAGATGCACAGACACCGTCCAAGACCGGAGGTGAAGACCGCACAAGGTGGGAGGTATTGTCGCTGAGCAAGCCTCGGGACAAGGTATGATTCCATAAACCATCCTTTCCTATTGTATAGACGTTGACGTGTTTCTTTGTTCTGGGTTTGGGGAGGAGAAATTTTTTGTTTCCGCTGCCTTCTCTGCCTCCTTTAAAACCCTACAGTTGCAACCAAGGAGGCTGAGGAGAGACTGTTCGGTCTGTCTTGGCAACTCCTGTTCGAGTCCAGATCTTCTCCGACATGACGTAGAAGGTCGTATCTTCTTTACTGAGCTGCGACTACCTTCTGCACCGAGTTCATGATGGATTTCTCTCTCTTTCTCATTCTTCTTGTTTCTCGTATCATGAGCGAGTAGTACCTTTTCACTGGGTTGCGAGGATTAGCCCCGCTGCCCATGCAAATCATATTCTTTTGTTAAACTCTCCATGGCAATGTATATAACTTTACATTTCATTATTAATTGGTATGTTCGTAGTTGATTATCTCCTTGCTTTCGTCTTGTTCCGTCCTTTATTGTGAAATCTTCTATATACGGGATGGAATGACAGTTTCCAAGTTCGACTCCTTGACGAGAACTTCTGATAGGATTCCTTGAGGTTGTAAGTGTATTATCTGTGAGGGGACGAGACATCTAGCCTACGGTGACGCTTCTGTGGTCTAAACATCCCTCAGGGAGGACCACAGCCTTATTTGGATTTTGTATCGTCTTGTTTATCGTCGATGTTAGTTTGTAGATCTATCACCTGCTTGCTTATCAATTAATGTGGTTGACTCCCAAACTAGAAATAGAATGGGATTTCTTCGAGGTTGTAAGTGTATGATCCGTGAGGGGATGAGCCATCTAGCCTTCAGTGACGCTCACTACTACAGAAATAGCTTATAAAGTCACTTTTCAAGGTGTCGGTTGTATACATAAATGGATACCTAAACTCTACAGTGTCGGTTTATAACATAAACCGACATACAATCTGTGAAGGTCGACCAGACACGGGTACCGCTTTTATTAAGTGTCGGTTAATTAATAAACAACCGACACCTAAAATCAACCGCCAAAACCAAAATTCCAGTGAAAAAATTACCTCCAAAGTTTCACATATGGCGTCGGTTTATAAATGAATAACCGACGACCAAAGAGTATTCGCGGGACAGGAATAGTTGTCGGTTGTCTTTTAGTTAAAAAACGATGACTATAATCTAGTATAGGCGTCGGTTGTTGGAAAAGAACCGACACTATTGGTTTAGTTGTCGGTTATGTTGAATAACCGACGCTTATTGTCAACTTAATATCTCACCAGCGCGAGCGACTCTTCCCCCTTTCCCAGTTTCATTCCCGATTTCAGTTAGGTCCGGCGATTTCTTGCTCGCCCCCGCCGGTCATTGCTCCTCCGCCGCCGCTGCCGTGCTCGTGCTCCTGTCCTCGCCGCTGCTCTGTGCTCACTGGCGGCTGTGCTCCTGCTCCTGCCCTCTGTGCTCACCGGCGGCCGTCTGTGCTCCTGCTCCGTGCCCTCACCGCTGCTCCGTGCCCTCGCCGCCGCTGCTCCGTGTCCTCGCTGGCGCTTCTCCTCTCTTTGTCGCCGCCTCCACCGATGGTTGCTGTGCTCCGGCTGCTGCTCTCCTCTTCCCTCAAGGTATGCCCGCCCGCCCTGCCTTCTTCCTTCTTCCTCTGCTCCGGCGGCTGCTTGGGCGGTGCCAAGGCACGCCCAAGCAGCTGTTGGGCGTTTTTTTATTTTTTATTTTAAAGTTATTTAGTTATTTGTGTTTAGGGTTTAGGTACTGATTTTGTGCTTCTACTGAGTTGAATACTCTATTGTCTATACAATACATGTAATTTTGATCAAGTGATGATATGTAAATGTGGAAATAAGTTAGTAAGGTATCAATGATAAGTCTGTTGTAATGTGTTGCAAAATAGTTATTGTATCATGCATATCTTAATACTTTTTTGTTTTATAGTTGTATAGGGTGTTTTATGTGTGACAAGTCTATTGTTTTATAGTTGTGCATACCTGTGAGTTATCAGGAACACCTAAATGAATGTCTAACACCTAAATGAATATCTAGTTGTGTATTTTCCTAGTATCGTGAAAGATTCTCAATCGTGTGTATCATATGGGATTCTTATCTCAACACAATGGACTGCAATATATGCATCTAATGCATTAAATGGAAGACTCGAATGTTATAAAATCCCATCAAAGTAGGTAGAAATAACTTATATATATTCAGATCTTAATAATTCCATGAAGTGCACATTATCTTACTCAGGAAAAGTATGTGTATAATATAGGATTAGTTCCATATAATGGTTCTATTTTAGTAAGCACCTAGAAACCCGTCCAAGATTTACTCATTAGGAGTAAATTTTGGATAGTCTCCGGTTTGGGACTGTTCTTGAACACCTAATCTCACTTAGGATGTAAGTGTATAATGTGTATTGGGTTTTCGAGAAAATTTCGATAGCATTTCCTCATTTGTTCTCTAAGTACATATGTAGACTTCTTTTCAAGCTATCATGTCTACCACAATAAAGTTGGTTATGACAAGCAATAAAAGGTTAACTGATGTTATATAACTTTTTCTGAAAATATATAACATCGTTATATGTACTTACACTTTGTTAATACTAATATTGTGCAGTCTCTGTCCACCCATAACAGTCACTATGAACTGGGCCTCGATGTCAATGTTAACATTCCCTATTGAAGAACAATTGGACATCATCCTAGATGATCGTTCCTTAAACCAATTGGTCATACCCAAACATTGGCGTTTTCTAAAAGGAAGACACTACATGCCTGGTAAAGTGACCATAACTTTTGGCAATTATTCACATGTTATCGAGGTTGAGTATGATTTGGCGGGAAATCTTGTATCAAAATCCAATCGGCGTGATTGGATTAGAGAGATGCATGTGGTCCGTTGCAACAGGCTTTTTCTCCGTCCAGTTGGCCATAATTCCATCAAAGTTTGGATAACCAACAGCAACTGCGAGACCCCCGATCATCTACTGCGGTATGAGCGCACGGCGTCGCATATCAGCTCGGACGAATCTGAATCTGAGGCCCCTATCAGTTCAGATTCGTCTAAATACAGTGAGGAGCTTCGTGACACAGCTTCATCATCAAAAAGAAGTTATTGATGTGGGACCATGTTGGTGCAGTATTTAGTTGTCTATCTATCTAGACTTGTCTGTATTAATAGTTTTTTTAATTATGTGCATGTTTAGGGGTACACCAACCCCTTTGTTTAGTTATTGTTTAGGGGTACACCCCTGTGTGTGGATGTAAAAAGAGATTAATGAATGGAACTGAAAGTTGCTACATGAATGCTTATAACTGAAGTGTGTGTTCCCATGAATGTTCCCATTTGCATAATTACACTACTATTTTCTCATATTGTATAGTCTATTTTAATATGACATGCTTGCTTATATCTTGCTTAATGATGAACTGTAATGCACACATGTGACATGCTTGGAATGTAAATGATGAACTTTTCCCTAAATTGCCAATCATGCTTTTAAAGACATCAATAATCACCCTAACTTGAAGAACTAGGATTTTAGGTATAAGAATGACAACACATTATTTGTTGGCCTAGAAACCCGTCCAAGATTTACTCATTAGGAGTAAATCTTGGATAGTCCCCAGTTTGGGACTGTTCTTGAACACCTAATATCGCTTAGGATGTAAGTGTATAATGTGTATTGGGTTTTCAAGAAAATTTCGGCAGCATTTCCCCGTTTGTTCTCTAAGTACATATGTACTTGGAGAACATCGGGGAAATGCTGCCGAAATTTTCTTGAAAACCCAATACACATTATACACTTACTAGTGAGATTAGGTGTTCAAGAATGGATAGGTGGTACACATTTATTATATATAATAATGACATCACATGTATTTGTTAACCCTAGACCCTAATCTTGTCCTAATATATACTTGTTTTCTCTTTGATCATAGAATGGATAGATCATGGATGTCCATTCGTAATCGCTGCACCCCAGAGTTTATTTCTGGTCTTTACCAGTTCATTAGATTTGCTGAGGAACATAGGAAATAACCTAGAGATAGGTTCTACTGTCCATGTAGGCATTGCGGTAACAACTTGAAAGTCAACACTGGTGACGAAATCAAAACTCATGTCATGTGCAACGGGATTATACAAGGCTATACAGAATGGCACTGGCATGGAGAGATTTCAAACCCAAAACCAGTGGATGTCGATAGCAGTGCTTGTGTGGAAGAAGAAATTGCCTACGATGACGTAGATGTGAATGAACCAGTTCCAGTAGACATCGTTGATGTGATGCTGGATAGTTGTGGGGTAGAGCACACCGATCCACCTCCCATTTTTAGAAACATTGTGCATGATGCTGAGATGCCGTTATACATAGGTTGTACTAAGTTTACGAAGCTTAACGTTGTGTTGAGATTGTATAAGTTGAAAGCTAACAATAGATGGAGCGACAAAAGCTTCACGTCATTGCTGTCTTTGTTGAAAGAAATGCTTCCTGAAGGAAACGAGCTGCCAATCTCAACATACCAGGTAAAGAAATTGTTGTGCCCAATGGGAATGGATGCCAAGAAGATACACGCATGCCCTAATGATTGTGTATTATTTCAAAAGGACTATGCGGATTTGAAAGATTGTCCAAAATGTGGTGCGTCACGGTATAAATTGACGACTTCGGGGGAGTCCAAAACTGGTTCTCCTACCAAGGTGATGTGGTATCTACCTATAATATCACAGTTTCAACGCTTGTTTGCCAATCCGATAGATGTAAAGAATTTGAGGTGGCATGCAAATGTTAAGAAAAATAATGATGGGATCCTACGACATGCGTCTGATTCCCCACAGTGGAAGAAGATTGATGTATTGTACCCTGAATTTGGTGAAGAAGTCAAGAATCTAAGACTTGGGCTTTGTACAGACGGGATGAATCCGTACGGGACATTGAGAAGCCAACATAGCACTTGGCCAGTCATGCTTGTTATATACAATCTTCCTCCCTGGTTGTGTATGAAAAATAAGTACGTAATGTTGTTGTTGTTGATATCGGGCCCTAAACAACCTGGAAATGACATCGATGTTTATCTTGAACCTCTGATTGATGACTTAAAGATACTCTGGGGTGAAGATGTGATGACCTATGATGCTTCACGAAGAGAGACATTTCGTTTGCATGCTATGTTGTTTTGCACTATTAATGACTTTCCAGCATATGGGAATTTGTCTAGATATAGTGTCAAAGGAGCTAAAGCGTGTCCTATATGTGAAGAGAACACTGATTCAAAAAGACTAAAACATGGCGGTAAGAATGTATATCTCGGTCATCGAAGGTTTCTTCCAAAATTCCATCCGTATCGTAGGAAGCGCAAAGCATTCAATGGATTGAATGAGGAACGCAGTGCACCTAAACCTATACCAGGGGAGGTTGTTTATGAAAGAATAAAAGACTTTGTCAATGAATTTGGTAAGAGATCACAATGTACTACACGGAGTGACAATTCTTCATTCAAGAAGAATTCAATATTTTGGGATCTTCCTTATTGGAGTTCTTTGACAGTCAGACATTGTATCGATGTAATGCACGTTGAGAAAAATGTATGTGATAGCATCATTGGTACTCTGTTAAATATACCAGGTAAGACTAAAGATGGGATAAAATCCAGACTGGACCTACGTGAAATGGGAATAAGGTCAGAATTAACAGAATTACATGAAATGGGTAATAAAAGAACATACTTACCTCACGCTTGTTACACGTTGTCTAGAAAAGAGAAGAAAGCTTTTTGTGAATGCTTGGTAAATGTTAAGGTGCCACATGGTTACTCATCCAACATCCGTAGATTGGTATCAATGAAAGATCTAAAGTTGATAGGTCTTAAATCTCATGATTGTCACACTCTAATGCAATAAATATTGCCCGTGGAAATTCAATCTATATTGTCGAAGCATGTAAGGTTTGCAATCACCAGACTTTGTTTCTTTTTCAACAGTCTCTGCAGCAAAGTTATTGACCCTGAGACTCTCGATAATTTGCAAAGAGAAGTGGTTGTTACCCTATGTCAGCTTGAGATGTATTTCCCTCCTTTGTTCTTTGATATCATGGTACATCTTGTTGTCCACTTGACTAGGGAAGTGAAAATCTTGGGACCGGTTTTCTTGCATTGGATGTATCCCTTTGAACGATACATTAGCGTTTTTAAAGGTGATGTTCGAAACTGTTATCGGCCTGAAGGGAGTATTATTGAAGGTTATGTGGCGAGAGAGGTTATGGATTTCTGCAATGACTTTCTCAGTGGTAATGACACTCCTGATAATGACAAGAATATTGACGAGCTATTTGGCAAAGGAATTTTGGGATCACATGTGAAAGTAATCAGCCGTGAGCAGTTGGAACAAAGTCATTTGTATATTTTACACAGCATGGACAAAGTGAACGTTTATATCGAGGAACATACCAATTTCATCAAAAGACAATATCCTCGAGCCAATACAATGTGGCTTGCTAGAGAGCATAACAAGACTTTTATTAAGTAGTTTGAAGATAAAGTCTTACATCAACTATCTCAAACACCAGATGATATTACTGAAACTATCAAATGCCTCGCCTTTAAAACAAAGTTGACTGTTATGTCTTATGAAGGGTATGACATTAATGGATTCACATATTACACAAAGCGCCAAGATGATAAGAGTGTCGTCCAAAACAGTGGGGTCACCCTTCAAGCATCGACTATGTTTTTTGCAAGTGTAAAGGATAAGAGTCCACGTGAAGCTAAAATGTCATATTACGGTGTCATTGAAGAGATATGGGAATTTGACTACATAGATTTCAGAATTCCGCTCTTCAAATGTAATTGGGTTGATAACACCAAAGGAGTTATAGTGGATGAATTGGGTTTCACTTTAGTGAACTTTGAAAAGATTGGCGAGAAGGCTAAACCATTCATATTGGCATCACAGGAGAAACAAGTATTTTATATCGATGATCCTGCAAATGATAAATGGTCAGTTGTTCTTCATGGTAAAAGACAGTTCATTGAAGATCCTATAGATGAAGAAGAGTACTATGATAAATATGATGACTCCAGTCCATTCTCAGTTGGGTTGCCAACTCCACAAAATATTGAAGCTAATGATGTCTTATATGTGCGCGGAGATCACAATGAAGGATTGTTAATTGATAAAAGATCACAATTTTAGAGGCATGCATGTTTATATTTTTTTATTGAAGCTAAATGTTTACTTTTTTAATATCAATATCATTTTCTGATTTGATGTTTCATTATCTTCTAGTTAATACAAATGCTAAACATTATGGGAGGGTGCTAAAGAACTATAGGACCAATCTCACCTGAGATTACATACGTGATGCTGAGAATAGGTTCTTGATCGATTCCAATTCTAGACATTGATCAGTATTTCACTAACTCTACACTAATAATTTTTTTTTGTATTCTCTTTGAAAAATAAATATAGGAAGAAGGCTATGCAGGACGGCCATGACATAGCTATGCAGGATATGCAGGAAGAAGCCCCAATGAAGAGAAGCAGGATACAGATACAATACATAAAGTGCAGCACACACAAGTGCTTCATATTCATATAACAACATGACAGACTAACACATATATAGTGCATAACAACAGCAGCGCCGAATTTACATAAAACACTAGCTTAGTACATATAGTGGGACTAAGGTGATGATACCACCTGCTAAAACAGGTTACTGACTACATGTTACGAGTGGGAGGTCGTGATTCAGCAACCGTATGCATTAGCAGGAGGACAAACATATGGTGATCTGTTTGTCCTCCTGCTAATGCATACGGTTGCTGAATCACGACCTCCCAGTCGTAACATGTAGTTGTCGGTAACCTGTTTTACCAGGTGGGATCGTCACCTTATAAGTCCCACTATATATGTACTAAGCTAGTGTTGTATGTAAATTCGACGCTGCTGTTGTTATGTACTATATATGTGTTAGTCTGTCATGTTGTATGGACATCGATTGTATTGCTCAAGTATTATATAGTCTCATTAGATAATATGAAATATATCAATCTTATTTATAGCTCATTAATTATATATATACATCATTCTCTTTACAGGTGTTTAAAGCTGACCCCACTATAGGAACGGACTTACCAGATGTACATGCTCCCTATACGATGGGAGAATTAAATGAAGTAAGAGAAGAATGGGCAACAACCATACAAATAGTGGGGGTTTTAAAAATATAATTGAGATGTTGATAGAGAATAATGACTAAAGAATTATATTTTGTAAATGAATTTCTGAATTATAATATATGTGTGAATGTTTCTACATGTCTAGATATTTCTACATGTGTCTGACTGAAAATGAATGAAAGTGTTGGTTGCTATATGAATGTTTCTACATGTGTGAATGTGAATGAATGGAACTACAGATTGCTAGCTACATGAATGTTTCTAAATGTGTGAAAATAAAATGAAACTGCAGGTTGTATTGCTAAATGCATGTGTGAATATTTTTGTTGTTAAATTTGTAGGTTTGTGGCCTGTTGTTGGCTGATATCAATGGATGTCATAAAACCTGCAGTTAACTGCAGGTTTCTCATCCTGCGACCAGCCACAGCAGGTCTGCAGACTGACAGAAAAAAAAACAATAGGCGTCGGTTATTTGTATAACACCGACACACAAAGTTATAGTGTCAGTTTTATATAAATAACTGACGCCTGTTTCCTGTGGCGCGAAGGTATATGGCGTCGGTTTATTATCTAATAACCGACACTGATAGAGGCCAAGATGGCGCCCTTTCTGTGGCGCGAAGGTATATGGTGTCGGTTTATTATCTAATAACTGACGCTGATAGAGGCCAAGATGGCGCCCTTTCTGTGGCGCGAAGGTATATGGTGTCGGTTTATTATCTAATAACCGACGCTGATAGTAGCCAAGATGGCGCCCTTTCTGTGGCGCGAAGGTATATGGTGTCGGTTTCTTATCTAATAACCGACGCCTATACCTTCGCACCACAGGAAACAGGCGTGATTTCGGTGGCGCGCGAAGAGTTTGGGCGTCGGTTTTAGAACCGACGCGTAATGGGTGAGCTTTTAGTATCGCCCACATAGGTGTCGCTTAGAAACTGACACTAAAGGCCTTAAATAACCGACACTAAAGGTAGGTTCTGTAGTAGTGGCTTCTGTATGCCTAATGCCTGTATAGGGGGCCCACAATCATCATGGAATTTATGTATCTTTGGAGTCGTAAGTAAGTGATCTGGTTGGTGACGAGACATCTGATTCCTAAGGTGATGCTTACGCAAACCTAACGCCCTAACGGGGGGTTCTGCAGCAGCTCTATTTGGATCGTTTTATCTTGCCTGGATTGTTTGCATTGGAATGTGTTTGCATGAGTAGCGGTGGTGAAACTTGATACCATCCCGGTGATTCCATATCATTGATCTAAATCAAACTTTAATTCAGCTTTTACTTTCTTTCAATTAGTTTTATTAACCTCAAATCAACCAATCATTTTAAATATTAGCCTTAACTAGAACTAGACTAGACTGATAAAGATTCTTAAAAACATTGTCCTTTGGGTTCGATCCTTAACCATACTACGATAAGACTCGTCCGCTTGCGGGTGGTATTATTGTACTTTGTTTTTGGTAAAAGCTCGGGGATTTCAACCCCGTGTGAGTTTGTTAGTGCATTCAAAATATCACGTCAAGAGTCCCTAGAATGTTGAACCCATGAAACGTGTCACAAAAACTTTAGATAAACAATTTATGAAATCTATGTACATATCTACTATTATGATCAATGTCTTTTCTACAAGACTTCCAAACTATTAAAAAGTGTTTTTCTCTTTGGACAAATTGATAAAGAAATGATGCTTTCCTTTCCTATGTCAATATCCCTTCTCTTAACGAAAATAACTAGATTTTGGAATGATGGGTGGTTCATGAACCTCCCCCCTTCTCCAACTATGACAGAAAATATCAATTAATAAAGTAGACAAGACAAAAGACTACTTTCTAATCTATACTCTATCTAGCAACATAGGACAGTGTTCAAGTACTTACACGCACACCTTTTAGGAAGTTTCAAAGGATATCATATTAATTGAGACCCATATCAACCAACAAAAAGAGCACATCATAATCTTCATCTAAGGATAACATTCATTTCATATTTAAAAACTCTAATGAATTCCTTGTTGAACTGATGATTATGTTCCCTTGAAGAAAGAATTATAAGAACTAGTATACCTTGTAGAGTTTTCACCATGCCTAGATATTCTTAGCAGTCATCTAACTTTCTTAGACAAATTGTAGACATGAGGTCAACAGACATAAAAATAACTTTTTGTGTTTGAGAACAAATAAACCCACATGTACATCTTTCTTATGTGCCTTATGACTCAAACAACTTGAAATCACTTAACTAAAGCATAGGGTCAATGAAAATCTCAAAACCATAGATAAAATACCTAGTATATATGAAAAGCCTCAAACACCTTAGTCAGAATTAACCTCACCGAACTATTTTGGAGAACCCCTCATGTATGGAATCACCTAGGAAAAGGTTGTTACATGTTATAACTCATCTTAGATCGGTTTCCTAATTCTAATATAGAAATTAAATATAGAATCAATAATGTTGTTTTTTGGATTAAGGCATCTAGGTTCAGACATGGCGTCAGGAGATTTGGTTCTAAAATAGAAATTGTCAATATTTCCAATAGGAATTTTTTATTGCGGCAGATTTTCTTATGACAAAGATGATCTTGAGGGGCGCACGGAGTTGATGACAACATCGAGATAGACATACATGAGGTCCCTATAGTGTTCTTTAGTTGTCGTGTTAATATTTTTAATGGGACTTTCTTCAACTTCTCACCATTGATCTAGAAATGAACACATGAAGCGGTATATCGAGCTCTCTCAGCCATACACAAGGGCATTTTATGCTAAGCACATTGTTCTAAATATATAAAAGTGGACTTCAACATAAAAGAAGAAAACGAGAAGGAAATGGTGTGAAGTAATGCCGATTACAAAACAAGGCATCAAAACTAAGCCAGAGAGTCACTAATTATTTCCATGACTGAAAGACAAAGATAAAGAGTTACAAAATATAGAGCCAAGTAACCAACTAAGTATTTAGATGGTAAGGCATTGCTATCATATGCTATTCTAGCGGAGAGTGATCTTTGGTCAAGTTTGATTTGATTCTAAAACCGTATGACACACCACACATTACAACATAAAAGTTTTGTTGACCGCCAGGAGTGTCTATACCAAACTTATTGATGATTTCGGCTAAGTTTAGTGTAGAAACAATTTGCATTTACCGTTAAAGAACATTTAAATGTAGGCAAGTATGGACACCATCAGCTACCAAAAGCCTACAATGTCCATTTTCGACCACCTATGAATATGAAGTAGATCTTATGATCCGCCAATTGAGTGGACATATCAGTCAAGTTGCCAGATATTCAATATAAAGCTCTATTTTTTACTCTGTATCAATACGTATGATAATGATGTTTTGAAAGTCTATTATTAAAATAATCTATGTATCTGTAATTATATTTATCATAAAAATATATATGCATCTATTAACATAGATATCATACATAGTTAGTAAAGTCTTAGACAGGTTGACCAAACTATTGCATCCAAATTTTATCATCCCACAGAAGATGTTAACGGGACTGCTCTATATGTACAAACCAGACTAGAGTAGGTGGTCATTTCGAATGAGGCTTACTAACTCCCGCAACCAAGATTAATTTTTTCCAACCCTAGCTTTTCATAGAATTTCAACACCCCCAAACACGCACAAAGAAAACTGCTGAGCATCATTTTATATAAAAAAGAATATCATTGCCGCAATCAAATTCACTACTAAATTTTTTTGATGTGCAATTCCTTACTGTATATAACATCTCCCATGCAACACACAACATCTAGAAGGACCTCTGTTTTCGAGATTCGTATAGCATATGCTGCGAGTAGTGAGGCTACCATTTTGTAACAAGGGCAATAGTGACTATCTAATAAGTTGCTTTTAAAGGACCTTTGCAATCCTAGCTATCAACTAACTTTTTAAATACAGGGGGACATACCCTTCAACCAAGGCCTCAAGTAAATTTATGTTATTTACGCACTTGACCAAACATAATACATCCAATACTAATATAAGTAGGGTTGTATATATATCGGTCTAGACCGGTGGGCCTGACCGGACCGGACTGACTATTCAATCCGGTTCGGTCTTGGACCGACTTGAATTTCGATCCGATCCTCTGCCCATTATATTTTCTAAATTTGTTCCTCGGTCCGGTCTGGGAGACCGGTAGAAACTAGTCTGGACCGGTTGGACATCATAATACAGAAAAAAAATGTATATATTAATTGAATCTAATATTTATGAAGGATTATGGGGATGTACTATACATTATTTATGACTGTAGAATTTACAAATAGGTATTATTAATATTGTGATCTGCACAGTTAAATGTTAATTGCATCAACTATTGCACTTATACAAGTATCAAGCAGCCGCTAAATAAATTTGAATATTGCATTACACTATGACGATAAGGACATTGCACATTAATTGAATTGTTAATAAATAAGTATATTACGTATTAACTTTCATGTAAATTAATTTTATAATAATTGTAAGTGTTAGCTCTTTATGTGCTACAAATTTATAAAAGTTAGTATCAATTGTGTTATTATGTAAGTATTATATTAGTAATGTTCCTGATAGTCTTATAATAGTTTAGTCTATCAAGTTGTAAGAATTTAATTGTGTAACTTAGTATGTGTCACCAAATTCAAATAGTTATCAGTTTGTAAGTTCTTCATATTTTTAATCAGAGTGTATGAATATTGGTTATCCAGTCTGATCTCGTCCTTCCATTTTTGGTTTGAACCTGGACCGGACCGGTTCTTACTCGGTCCAATCTTCGGTCCATAAATTTTTTATTAACCGGTCTGGGTTTGGACCGATGTATAGCCTTAAATATAAATCATCAGTTATTGTCTTCAATGAACCGCACACTTTATTCTAAGTGTTATCTTCTCCTTTTACGTACATTCTTTCCACGCAAAAATGCACTTTCCAAACCGACTAATATAGCCAACACTCGGCGCACTGCATCAAGAGGTCAATTTGGCGCAAGCGACCAATCCTTCAGCAAATTATGCTGTAAAAATTATACTGCGAGTCAAGGTTGGCTCAACTGATAAATGGAGTGTTTTTTTAAGGCTAATAAATGGAGTGCTTTGATATATGGAATGTCCTGATTTTGAATCCCTTGGAGACAATTTCGTGGAGAGACTCCAGGCAAAAACACCAGGAATTTACTCTGATTGGTCTTAGCTCAAAAGCAAACCAAGACTGTCCTGAGACAGTCGCACAAATGATTCATTTTCAGCTACACACAAGTTTAATAACTGCATCATAAATTTATTAAATTAATATTTATTCATTTCAATCACTCAAGCTCGACAATCCTAGCTATCAACTAACCTTTTAAATATAGGGAGACATACCCTTCAACTAAGGCCTCAAGTAAATATTCGTTATTTACGCACTTGACCAAACATAATACATCCGATACTAATATCAGTCGTCACTTAATATCTTCCATGAACTGCACACTTTATTTTACGTGTTATCTTCTAAGTACATCTTTTCCACGCAAAAATGCAGTTTCCAAACCGACTAATATAGCCAAAACTCGGCACACTGCATCAAGAGGTCAATTTGGCACAAGTCGACTAAACCTTAAGCAAATCATGCTATAAAAATTATACTGCGAGTCAAGGTTGGCTCAACTGATAAATGGAGTGCCCTTTTTAAGGTTAATATATGGAGTGCTTTGATATATGGCACTGGCCAGGAAATTTGGTAAGGGAAAGCACAAAGTTAGTCCATCAAATGTTCTATATGTTAATATCAAACATTACTTAAAAAATGATATAAGATTTCAGTATTCGTAATTATCGTTTGTAACCTTTTAAAATGTAAGCAAAATGCAAAGCAATCATAAATACATTAAGTTGTTAGACATTTTTTAAACTGTTTTGAGAAATGGTCATGTTATTATAAATAAATTATGAGACTACTTGATATTTTGTAGGAGAACTTTAGGCGACAAGTTATGAATTATTCTAAAACTAGGACTGAATTGAATCAAAAAAATTATTATGATGCTAGGAAATATGTGATACCATACAACTACACGTCTGTAAAGTGCTTATTTGTCTCAAAAGTAAAACAGTTTATGTTTGCCTAAATGAACATCAGGATTAACTAAGCGATTGATAGCCCAATTGATAAAATCTGGCGGCGCCTCATGCGTCTCAAATTTGAATTTTAATAGGGGATTAAGGCTTAATATATCTATTCTGAGGGTATCGTGACTCTGTTACCGGGGTCTGGAGAAAAGAAAAATGAACCTTCTCTTCGGGCATGTTTGATTTGCTATATTTTTCTATAATGGACTGCATTTGCGGATCCAGCAAGTAAAAGATTATGTTTGGATTGTTGAGACGGAAAAAGTTACAGTTACGGCTGTGTAGAAATTGTTGTAAGATAGACTCCAATTCAAAACCGGCAGGACGCCGTCCTCCAGCATGCGTGTCATGCGTTTTTACCTGCTGTTTACCTGCCCGGAACAACTACCCGGAGTTTTTCTCCCACGGTTACCAGACCTAAATCTATACTTTGCAGATTTTTCTGAACGCAACATTTTGTTGTTCATGGATTATTTGCGACATTTCGTTGTTCATAAATTATTTAGATGCAGGATTTGCCAAAATCCAAATCAATCCCAGTAAACAAGTGTGCCCTTAGATCCGAACATGAGAATCTAACAAATGTAGTCAAACCCGCTACAGCAGGTTACTATTTCCTTTTACAAGACCTACTAGAATTATGGAATGATTCGTCATTATCAACCAAATAATGTCACAATTTCTAAATAATTCAACAATGTTTTGCGGCGTCCATTGCTTATATACTAGATTAATTATTTTCAACCATGACGAGGTGTAAGTTTACGGCAGCATGTAAAATTGAATGTTAATGGCATTTAAGACGAGAGCGGCTGCGGTAAAATAAAGAACATGTTGGCAAAAAAGTAAAATATGGGAGTTGGGAAGACTCCGCGTATAGATATGACTAATTAGATGGGACACTTGCCCTGTTTGGTTCGAGATGGAGATTACGAAATCCGGACTGGACGGGTTAGTCCAATGACTCCATTCATCGAGATTATCGGGACTGGAGTCAATCCTGTTTCTGTTTGACAAACCAATCTCATCATTAAATTAGACTGGCTTCGTAACTTGTGTTTTTCAGTCTGACATATAAAACAAAATACACAAAAGACAGAGCAAAATTCAGACTGGGTTTCCAAAATCTTACTGCTAGCAGGGCTGACTTAATCCGGATATCAAGACAACAGAACCCGAAACGGGGCCGTTTCAAGATGTTCAACCAAACACACATATGCCAACTTGAACTGGATCGTGTTGATGTGACGTAGATGTGACACAAAAAGACAAGCCGAAATATGGATGATATCCCGAACCAAACATGGGCTTGTCTTCTTCATGGTCGGAAGCCTATCAGCAGGTTGGGCACTTTTTCATATTTCACAGAATTTACATGCTGTTTCTATGTTTAGTCATTCACAGCGGCAGTGGATGGGGCACGTGCCCCGCTTTGCCTGTGGCTACGCCACTAGTATATGGGGTGTCCCTGAGTTTGAATCCCTTGGAGACAGTTTCGTGGAGAAAGAGACTCCAAGCAAACACTCCAGGGATTTACTCTGATTGGTCTAGCTCAAAAGCAAACCAAGACTGTCATGAGTCGCACAAACGATTCATTTTCAGCTACACAGAAGTTTAATAAATCAATCATAAATTTATTAAATTAATATTTATTCATTTCAATCACTCAAGCTCGAGTGCGTATGTATTGAGAGTTACAGGTATGCATGTTGCCTGCTTTTTGAGATGCTAGAGCAACATTATTGCCAGCCTTGATCAAATAGATGGAGCCTATAACTACAATAACCAGCAAAACAAAAGACTGACCACATTATTGACATTTAGTTTACAAAAAATAAGATCTTTGAGCCGATTCTATGTACACCTCCAGACAGAATCAACTATTCTCGAGCACTGCGGCATCCAGAGTGTTATTTCCTTCTGTCAGTGAGACATTAGCGTGATGTTCTAGGTACTCTTTGCTATTCATCTCGGTTAATCTGGAACAAAGATGATTTGTCAGAGTTGCTGCTTGGAAATAAGAACAAGGACAACGAGGAATCATACGATACATCAAGAAACAAAAAAATCCCACATCTCCTCGTAGGACGTGTATAAGAAATAGCAGTCCTATCATAGTTGATGCTCATGCTACAGCCCTTGGACAGAAAGAAGTTTCCGTTTACCACATTTAGCAGGGCACACTTGCAAAAATAACTCGTCTTCTGATTTTCACCCAAGTGAAAATTATTATAGAAAGTAGCATACCTACTGATGGTGCGATCTTTGGCAAATCCCAACTCGTTGTCCACACACAGGTCAATTGCGTCAATCTTTTGAGATCTTGATGCAGTTCTAGGGGACATCTTCTGTGCATCAGACACGGTCACAATGCGTTCAAATAATTCTACCGGTGGTGCTTCAGCAGTGCACAATAATCTGGCCTTACATTCATACATAACCTGCATAGCAAATGTGATATAAGGGCAGATTACGTGCAACAGATTGAAATACAAGCAGAACGAGTTTAGCAGATATATATGCTTGCACTCTCAATTCTACGAACCTGAATGCTAAAATAACTAATATATATCATAGCTACCTTGAGATGAGATGCTTGTACGTCAATATTATAGAGTTACAGCCTTTCAATAGAGTACAGAGAATTATATGGATACACTTAATGGTAAATGGATCCTCCCTTAAGTGGATCACGAATAAAAGAAATACATAACAAAGAACAAACATGATAGGCCTATGCCCAATCTAGGAAGCACGGACACTTCTATATATCCCCTGTTTTCCTATTGGGCACATTTTGGACACCACACTTCCTGGGTACACCCAAAGCGTTTTGGACAGCCAGGATGTGTCCTTCCATTTTGGTCCATTTTTGCTGTGTACACACACCTGGATGCGGCTTGGACACTTCCTGGGCAAATCTGTGTAGCAGCGGCTGCTACTGCTGTTGCCACTTATTTAAGAGTGTAAATTCTGAATAAACAACCATTATATAAGTACATCTTTTCATTGAGACAATGTAACGCAAAGTTCAATCTGATGAAAATCACAAATGATATCTCTTATATATATAGTCAATAAGTAAAAGCAAAGATGACTAAGATTCATTAATCATATTTTTGGTCTAATAAATTGAATGTAGTTGGAACTCATTTACTTATTTCAGAAAATCTACTATGTTCTTATTGAGAAAATGCAAAATATGTGGTTGTCTACTTCATATTGTTCCTCCGATACACAAACACTTGTATTCATAACCGTACATAATTATACATACTTATATACATAATTATGGATAGTTTATGAATTCTTTCGATAAATACGTACACTATACATACACATGGTTTTAAAAATATCCCTTATCTTGTGTTGTGTTTGTGTCCTATATTTTCAAAAATCGTTGTATCCCATGTTCGGGTCTGTATCTGCATCTGTGTCTAGAACCGTGTCCTTGCTTCCTTGGGCCCGACAACCACTTAAACAGACATAGCCCTCAAGCTGGAGAGTATACATTGTGTAGTCCCAACTTTGTATTCATATCGAAAAAGAGGTAATGGTTTTGTCAGCAATTTCATTTAACATTCGTACATGTGGTGTCACAATTTTTTTGACCAAATCCGTACAGAATGGCAATCTACCTCAGTATAGTTTTGTGCATTTATGAATTACTAGATTTTTTGCAATATAGTATGACAGCATGGTTGTTTCAATAGAAAGTTGATGGCGTCTAAACAGGAATTCCAAACTCAGCCATGATACATTATACCAGAGTGTAGATTTCATGATGTGAGTAATTCCTATGTAATCTGTATTATGCTTTTGTGCGTGATCGAGCAACGACTGACTGCTTCTTGCTCCTTAAGCAAAATACATATGTAGATTGGCGGTCTTGAGCATCTCTTATCCATTCTACATCCGCAATTCGCATACCCAAAAATGGTAATAGTCTTCTATGTAGGTTGGTTGTAGAACAGTCCACTTTTTGTGTCACATTAGATATAGTTGGATATGTTGAATGTTGCACGAGTGAACCTAAGGAGCACTCATATGTAGACTTCCACTCTGAATGATTCTCAATAAATCAGTTTCACCACAATGCGACAATAATTCTCTAGATCAGAAGATAGCTCCCCCTCAATTTGAGCTTTTGTGTGGAAGTCCATCAGAGTGGAGACCGAATTGACATTTGTCATCCCAGTTTCCTACAATAGGTTCAAGACTACGTATTTGAGATAGATTGATTCATGTGTTGGAGCAGAGAACTTTTATGTCAAGAAAATACCAAAGATTTCCCAGATATTGGTTTGAAAGTGGTTTCACATGGACTTCTTCAGACTAGAAATACCCTCGATACCCTTGCCACTGATTACAATATTGTCAGCATATACAAGGAAAATATGACCCCAAGATAATTTGGAGTAAAATAATGAATGATCTATAGCAGATCTTTTGAAACCGAATTATTGAAGGCGAAGCTTAGTTTATTACGCATGGTTGTGGCGACAGCTTCAGTCTATACACGAGCTACGAAGTTGGCATACCTTGTGAGCATACTCCCCCTTAGCAACAAATCTGGGAGACTGTTGCATGTATACTTTCTCCAATAGATCGCCATGATGAAAGGCATTTTTATTGTCACAATGAAAAGGAGGCCAATCCAAACGTGCAGCCAAGGATATCTGAATAAAGACGAAGGCGATCCAAGTAATTAGTGAGAATGTAGTAAAGAAGTTGACGCCAAAGGTATGGATATATCTTTTGGTAACCAAGCGCGCCTTAAGCCTTTGGATACAAAAGATACCCATGGCATCCAATGATAATCTTGCCACGAGTGGATCAACCACAAGTGCCATTTTCACGTAGTGCCTACATTTTGTCCATCATTTTACCTTTTCCCCCACAATGTTGAAGAGCATCAATCGAGTGTTTGGGAATATAGCTATTGTCCTAGGACGTAGCAAGTGCATACGTAGAGGAGGATAGACGAGCAAGACCACAAACGTTGAGATGTTTCACCATACAAGGACATGTATCTGGATTTTATTAGAATAAATGATGGGGATGGTGTAGCTAAGCCTACATGTCGATCCACTTCCTTGCGCTAATGATAAACTTTGGGAAATAAGTGTCGCGGTGCAGATTAGTGGCGATGATGGGGAAGATAGTGGTGGGTTGGCGGAAAAAGAATTTGTAGGGAGACCATTTCATCGGAAGACATTTTGAAGACGATGTCTTCTTGGAGGTGACGCCCGTCGAGATATAAAAGTGTCCAGTCACAAGATCAAGATCTCTATACCCTTTTAGGATTTTAAATATCCTCTACAAAATTATCTTGAGCATTCACAGGGAAGTTTATCGGCCTTTGAATCAAAGATATGTACAAAAGTGATGCAGCTGAAATATTCAAGGACATAGCGAAAACAAATCTTTATGAGGATATAGGATCAAAAGTGAGTAATTTCCTTTAAGAGTGGACAAAGCTTGGTAATTGATAAGAAAACAAAAGGTGACGACAACTTCTCACTGGAATTATTTCCGAAGCTTAGAATTGAAGGTAAGGGCAAGTAATGTCATGTTAATGGTTCTTGCACTCAACAATACCATTTGGTGGAGCAAGAAGCGGTCGTTCATATTCTTCAGTAATTAATGAGACATGAGAAGCTTCTAGTTGAAGCTCCAGGGGCAGCGGTCATTGTGGTTGGACACTTTTCATGGTGGAGTCAGGACCGCATGTGGAGTGCCTCTGTCGCGTCCATGCATGTAGTGAGGGGGGATAGTCATGAATTTTAGAGCAGGAGACATCCTTGATATGCCCAAGCTAGTTGTTGTAGGTGCATTTAGGACGCAATCCACATCCATGTCCACAACCATGTGCAGTTGCGACCATTGTAGTTATTCTTTAGAGGAGTTTGGGCGGATGATGCAGGTTGGCGCCATATCTGAAAGGATAGACTAGCATATGATAATCCATAGAGGGCAAGGATATGCCTCCTACAAGAAGCTGACAAACGACTATATAACAAGGATGGAGACGGTTAAGGAAACATCCTGAGATGATAGTGGCTTCCGCAGACGTATTGGATGAGAAGAAGTTGATTTCATTTGTTGGTGTCTTCATCGGTCATAGTAGATCTCCAGGGTCTGATCACCCTACTACGAAAAGGAGTATATCCATACTATTGTGAAGACAAAGACAGTCATCCTCTTGGGTGTAGAAGAGCTTCATTTCATCCCAAACGATCTTGATTGTGATGCATATGTACTTCATTGCAATGTGTGGCCGCATGCTCCCCCAGAGCTAATGGAACTTGATTGTTCCCCATCACCCATGTGTTGGTTGGCGCATCATCTTTTATGTGCTCCTATTTTTTGCAGGATTTGAGGAACATTTGACTACGTTCACCCAGAGCAAAAAATCGTTGTTATTCATTATAACACAAATAGCAGAATATAGCATACTAGACATGGTAGGGGCCTTATTTTCGGTCATGATAACAGGTTTGCATACCAAAATGTAAGTGTGATACAGAAAATAAAGGAGAGCACTATTGGTTGTAGAAGCACGCTAGGAAAAGAAAATAGAAACGAGAGGCACCCCTTGAATAGAAGGCATAGTAAGAGTGAATCACATGATTGCAACACTGAAATTTTAAAACATTAAGGCCCCTATGTTAATACATAAAGCATGCAACCATGTGGTTTCAGTTTCGCGGAGCGGAATAAAGAAAAGGTATTGCTTTGTCCTTTGTTCTTTTTAATAGAACTAGGGCCATTTGCTTCCCTCTATCTCTCTCTCTCTCTGTCTCTCTCTATTTAGAGAAAGAGCAACACAATTCAAAAATGCAGATCAGTAAATGGACTCAGTCCATGGAGGCAGTGCCGCTGGAGGATGGCCTCCCTATGGCTAATGGTGCAGTCGGTCAGCTCATCACAACCAGTGTGGCGGGCTGCCAGACAGACAGAGAGCAATAGGGTTTTCAATGGCGCTATGGTGCTGCATCAGGCTACCAATGATGTTTGGTTGTGGCTGGCCCCTGCTACTAGTGCTAGTTGCGCCTAATGCTACCAAATTGTTGTCATGCATTGGGCTATAGTCAACTCTTTGATCCTTGGCAACACTCGTACGAGAGGAATGGAGGGGCTAGGTTAAATTCTAGAGAAACGTTGCTCCACTACCATGTATAAATACCTAATCGATAATTCTCATTAACTGAAACAAGAGTCAACATGGAATTATACAGTTACACTTAAGTGATAAATGGATCCTCACTTCAAGTGTATCAAGAATCAAAAGATATACATAACAAAGAATAAAGATAACAAGCCTAGGCCCAATAACCACTTATCAATTGATTGTCAAATGACATCAAAAAAATACACTTGACTAGAAAGTATTTATAGATTAATATGTTTAGAATTCTTGACATTAATATTTTTTAGCTATTTCATAATCATTTTTACATTAAATTCAAAAATATTGGGATTTGTGATTTATATATACTTTTTTGTCAGGCATTTTTATGTATACCAAGGTTATTAGATGTTTACCCTTCATTAATATTATCTCAAACGCAATTCTTTAAGTGCCCCAATAAGAATGAGAAAATTACAAAAAGAATATTGGTTCATAACTAGGAGTTGTGGTATACACCAGTAACATTATTAGACCAGTAATGAGCAAGGTATCGTCAAACTGTTCAACTTTTCTTAAACACACACAACATCTCCATCACTAGTAAATTGGCAGATTTTGCCATAGTTGTTAAGGCGGCTAGACACTAGGCGTTCCTTAGGGGGTGCCAAGGCATTTAGGAGTTTTTTTTAATAAACAATGCTGATTTTTATATATTAACATTCATATTTCAGGTATGTAACTATTAAATAATGATATTATTACACAGGATATTACATATAATTTAGGTTAAATCACACCTAACTTGACCTAAAACTAGAACTGATTGGCCCTAATTTGAACTCATTTGATCTAATTTGACCTCGTTTGCTTTGATTTGGCCTAAATCAGACCTAATTTTGTATAACATGACCTAATCAGACCCAATTTTCTTAATTTTTTCCTATACTGACCTAAATGAGACCAAATCAGACCTAATCTTCCCAATTAGAACTATCTCCCCTGAATCACACTTGCTTTCCCCAGATTAGACCTATATGTGCCCAAATTTGACATGATTTGGCCTAAATCAAACCTATTTTGTATAATATTACCCAATTACACCTAAGTTCCTCAAATGTTCCCTATGTTGACCTATGCAAGACCTAGTTTGGCCAAATTAGACTAATCTTACAAACTCCGACCCATTTCCCCCAAATCAGACTTGTTTTCCCCAAATTAGGCCTAATCTACCCAAATTTAACATGATTTGACCTAAAATTAGATCTAATTTTGCATAACAAGACTTAAATCAAACCTAACTACCCCTAATTTGCCCTATATTGATCAAAATGAGGCCTAACGTGGCGAAATCAGACCTAATTGGACAAAGTTAGACCTATCTCCCCCATACTTGTTGAGGCAGCCGACTAATCGACTGGTTGACGGGAGGGGGACCGACTAGCCAGCCGCCCAAATCGGGCTTTGTCTTATCGTCCGCCCAGGCAGACTGGTTGATTAGTCGTTCGACTAGCCCAACTGGTCAACTCAATTTCTGACTGGGTGGACACTTAGATGTTGGCCCCAGGCTTTCTTTTTCATTTTTTTGTGTTCAACTATTTTTGTTTGTCTTTTCCCATGATTTGATTTGAATATCAATTTCATTCACACTACACTAGTTTATCATATAACTTTTATTTTAGATCCAGTATTTCATCAAGTACTAAAAATCTGAATTCAATAATGGTATGTCACTTTTCTCTTTCTAATTGTACTTGTTGAATTTGAATACATTAAAAAGACTTCATTAAAAATAGTTTGTGGTGTATTATGACATTATTTACCAAATTAGGATTATTATATGCTTGGATACATGCTTATATTAGTGGATTTGTATAATATATAATATATATAACTATATGTACATATTTAATATTATGTAAAAAATTACCTATGACTGGGTGCCCGACTAGTTGCCTAGTCGGCCAAATCGCCCTAGTCGCCCAACCAGGGAAGGTGACGGACTGGCCACCTTGACAACTATGATATTCCCCAAACCAGGCCTTCCCTAAAGTAGACCTAATTTACCCTACTTTGACTTGTTTGGGATAAATTAGACCCGTTTCAACCATAAAATGACTCAACTTGATCAAATCTAAACCCAACTTATGCCAAATTAGCCTTTAAGTGGCTTAATCTTGGCCTAAAAGGCCCTATGTAGCCACTTAGGTCACCAAAGGGGCTGGTGCCCAATTTGAGGACGATTCGCCAAATCCTAGGGCACCTAGGCGGGCACCTAATAACCAAGGATTATGCATCTTAATTCCATCTATAATAATACATGTCCTTCAATGACTAATAAGCATGACATGGCTTTATGTTACTCGAGTGAAAAGTTTATATATGATGGCAACCTCTACTTTCTTTTGAGGAACTTGAAGATGGATACCATTCCAAGTTCGTAGATTGTACTAAGGCTCCTATTGGTTTGGTGTAAGTCATAAGTTATGTGAAACTCATTTTCTGGGAACTCAAGTTCAGTTTCTAGAACTTAAGGTCCATTCACTTCCATGGGATTGGTTCGATGTAAGTATAAATATGAAAATCATAAAAAAACATTATTGATTTTTACCGTGTAATATATAATAAGTAAGACGGCAATGACATAAAGAAAGAATCATATCCATAAATAACCATGATATTTTTTAGTCATGGTGTGGATGTTGCTCCTTTAAAAAATATTTTAGTACGGTATGTTTTATTATTTTAATATAAATATTGTGGTTAAAATCATATTGTAATATTTTTATTTCACTTTGTAGGTACAAAGTATTTTAATAATATCTACATAAGTTTTGGTTTAACATTAGTTAACACAATTTACACTATTATTTTTAGTATATTCTTCGCGCGCGGTTATAGTTAATTATCATTTTTCACATCAAATTGTTTAAATATGAAGAATAAAAATATGTTAGATAAATCATAATTTTTTTCGCGGTGTGATTAATTCTTTATAATGTTCATATGATTTTTAATTTATAAATAACACTGGTGATTAAAGTGTAAAATGTTTTACATAGTGTGATTATATTGTATACTATTTTGTCATATTATGCTATGATTTTGGCAATAAATAATATCCACACCGCTAACATTTTTAGTCATAAATATTTTACGTGTGTCATTTATAAAGAAAGAAGAATATAATTGTAGTAGAAAATGTTGTTAGTTGTTCTGGAACTCGTTTTTCGCTCTTTTTAAGAGGGAACTCAGGAATTGTGTTTTGTATGTAAGTCTATAACTCACTGAAACTCACGGAACTCAAGTTCTGACAGTTACTTGAAACCAATCATGAAAAACTATTTAAGGAACTCCAGTTCATAAGTTTTCCGGACCAGTTACAACAAACTAATCGGAGCCTAAGTGTAAACAGAAGAGGAACTTAAAGATTTCCATTCCAATTGTTCATTCTAAGAATAGTCAAACAAGTCTTTCCTTAATCTGTAGACCTCTTTAAGCCATCTTTCATGGGATAAAATAGTGGTAGTAAGCTACACCGTATTAATTTAACACCGTATTAATTTTTGCGGTCCACAATTATTTTGTAGCATTGGTGCATGGTTGGCAATGATAAATAAGGGACTGTCAGCCAATTGCTATCCCCAAGTGTTGACTAAAGAAGCATGTCCAAAGGTGGTGAAAAATGAACAAGGTTTCCCACACTTTTTTATGGAATGAGTGGGGGTAAAAAAGCTAATCTAAATAGAAAGCTTAGAGTAAGATCATGGAATATTGCTTGTAAATAGAAGAAAACCTAATGTCAGTTGCATAACATTGGGTGGATTGAGATATCATGTGTGTGTTAACAAACATAGATTTGTGTGTTAGTAATTGTAGATTAATATGACTCATAATAGAGAACTCATAAAGAGAGATTAATAAGACTCGTAACAAATCTTACAAAGAGTGGTTAAAAGAAGAAAAGGCAGGCCTAAATTAAGCTGGGAAGAGCATATAAAGAGAAATTTTGAATCTTTACATCTTGATCAGAATACAACCCATAACAGAGCTTATTGGGAAAGAAGGATCCATGTAGCCGACCTAACATGGTTGGGATTGAGGCTTAGATGATGATGATGACGAGTAATAGTAGATTAATGTTAATGGATCATGTTGTTGAGATCATTTGGTTGGGGAATAAATTGTATTGACATGTATGACTTCTAATTTCCTTCTATCTTTTTGTTCCACATCAATTGGGGTTTTGCACACTTCTTTGTGCATTTATAGATTGTAGGCAATGTATCAATGCAATTTGCATCAGCATCTTTCTTTATGTAGTATCAAAGCATGAACTCTCTCTCTCAAACTCTAAGCTCCCACCCCCTCTCTTTCGTCTCTCTCCTAGGCACCTTCCTCCCTTTTGTGTCAAGCACCTCTTCGGGGGTGTAGACACATCACTTAGGAACCTAGCCCAACTATCACTAACTCCCTCTATAACCGGTGTAGCAAAGGGTAGGTATGGAAGGTGGTCACCTACCTTTTCTCTGTGTTGGTGTTTTGTTGGGGGGGGGAGTGGGACTTTAAGGCATATCACCCTCGTGTTTTAATTTTGGAATTTATTGAAAAATTAGATGAAGAAACCAATCTTGGGGATGCATGAAATTTTTTGAGCCAATCATGAACCTGTTTGTCAACAAATTTTAAGTTTAATTTGTTACCATCTCTAGTGAAGTATATTGGAGGAGTTCTAGAATAGCTCCTATCACACCCACTACAGAATTAATTTCCTTAGCAATATCTGAGTGATTAGGGACAATCACAGTTTGTGGACTTGGAAGAGGTCCCTCTTATACTCATCTTGTGTTTTTTGTAGTTATACAATGATTATACTAAGGATAAATGGTGGAAAAGACATGGAAAGCTAAACAGGGAAATAAAGGGATTGTTGTTGCAAAATCTAGTGATTACTCTATGCATGGAGATGCTTATTTGACTAATCTTGGGAATTCGTCTCAAAGACCCTTTTATTACCTCTTCATTTAGTCCTTGGGTCAATACTATTCACTATAAGGTGATTCTATTTGCCTTGCCCCTTCATCATTCAAATCTACTAACTGAACTATTTTGACCCTAGAACTATTGTTCATATATTTGGAAATAAAGGACTTTCTCTTCAATGGCTAAGCTTGTTAGTCATCACCTATTTGCTTAATTGGTAAATCAGGGAAGTTGTTGACTTTTTATCATTATCAAGGATGAGGTTTCGTCAAAATCGACGAAATTTCAAAAAATATCAATTTTCTTGTTGATCGGTTATCAAATCATGTCACTATGTCGATACAATTGCATCTATCAAAATTTAAAAAAAATCAACAATTTCCACGGATCTTGCCAACTTCGATAGATTTGGAGGTTTTTGTGCACAAAACAAAATTTTCAATGGAAAAAGAACAATTGCAATTCTTGGCGTTGTTGTTGTTGTTTGAAGAGGAGGAAATAGGGGTTGGGTAATTTCAACATTTAGAGCTCAAATCCTCCTAGATCAAGGTAAGTAAATATATTATCTTCATTCTCCATCATTCACAACCCCTCTCTCTCTATTTTTACATACATTCACCTTAAGAAATGATTTTTGCATTCTAATGCACACTAGATTTTTTATCTAATTTGATACTTAGACAACATTATAACTCATGTATTAAGACAGAGTTTCACAACTAAGACATTATAACGATGTCAAAATCAATATATTACATATTTAATTATGAATTTATAAATTTGTAAATTACATTAAAATGTGAAAACAAAAATTGTTAAATGTGCTTGTTAATGTGATATTAGTTATCGACTAATATCCCAAGAAATTAGTACGACTAACCCCTTAGTGCTTTTTTCAATAAAAATAAATGCAGAACTAAAAACATTACAACCATAAATGTGTAAAAAATGTGTGATTGATTTTATAGTACTCATTCCTAGTATATACTTATAGTATTACCATAATTGCATTGTATTATGTAATATTCACTATTCAATGTTATAAATACTAATGTAGTGTGTGCTTTATGTTATTTTATTTTCTTCATTGTTGACGACATGTCTTTTGGTGGTGGTCTATCAGACAATGAGGGTGCTAGGCAGCCAACCATACCAAAAGATAATGATTTTTCTTGTGAAACAAATGGCCCGGAGGTTATGAAACAGCAAAAAGAATCCTAGAAGACATAACCACATGGCTTGAAGGTTATGAAACAGCAGAAAGAATCAACCAGTTTAACCAGATACGGCAAGTTATAAGAAAAATTAGGGATAACATGTACTGAGGATAATTTTAAGGTGAGGGAAGGGGAATGTTGCCACATTTTATGACTTGTTTGACATATCCATCTTCCAGTCCGACATTGAATGTGGGACGAATGAGTCGGCTAAGGTGAGAATATATGGCATGGCCATCAAATGCTAGGTAGCGCTGGAATCCACGATCAAATTGAAGTGCACGACGAGCATTGATGTCCCAGGGTTACCTTGGTGGGCTGCTACAATATGAGTTGAGGGTGAGTGTTTGGCAGATTCCCAAAGTTCTAGTGTGATGCATAAGTGTGTTGATTGCACATGTGGCAGAGAATCGCCAAACTTTTGGTCAAGCGTGAATTTGTATTTCTCATTTGTTAGAGAAATGTGACAGGAACTTCTAGTGGAGGTTGTCTAGTCGATATTCACGGTGTAGGGACCCTAGGCAATATGGGGTTGTGGAGCCAGGGAAAAATGTGTAATGCCTCTACTAGGTCCTCGCCCATAGTGTGTTGAATACCCATTTGGAATGACATACATATTAAGTTTGGCCCAGCTTGCCACAGTAGGTGCTTGGGTGTGGTCATCTTCCCCATCCACACGGGCTGCAAACAACTACAGGTTCATCTGTGAAGAATTAGGTGTGGAAGATGCAAGACAATGCGATATCATATGGGAACATAGGAGCATATGCTTGGTCCATGGAGGAAAGTGATGTGCTGACGAGCAGGAGTTAGCAAATGGTGGCATACCAAGGCTTGAGACCATTAAGGAAGCGACCTATGATGAGAGAGTCCCTTTCCTTAGTGACCTCAGGAAAATGGTGGGTAATAAGAAATTGAGTTGGTTGGCAAGCGTCATCATCCGATCGTGGTACTTCTCTAGAGGAAGGTCATCATGCTACTCTAAGAAGATTTTGTCTATAATGTTGTAGACGTGAAGGCAATTCCCTTGATAGAATGGTTTCAACTCATCCCACATCGTGTGGGCTTTCGATGCCACATGTATTTGACGGCAATTTGTAGCTCCATGCACCCCTAGAGCCGTGACGGAACCTGATTGTTCCGGTGACCTGTGTAGGGGTGAGCATTCAGTCAGGTCAGCTATGGTTAATTCAGCTCGGTTAAATGGTTAATTTGCTGTTTGAGATTTTAACCATTAACTTAATCGAATTAGTATCGCTTAATTTGGTTAATGGTTAATCGGTTAATGGTACAAATTAACCAAATAACACTCTTGTAACAATATTGTTTGTAAATACTCATTAAATTTTGAACAATTATTATATTATAGCAATATTGCATATAAATGTAGCGCTATATAGCTCATGGAAACTTGAGTAGTATATAACTGTGGAGGTTTTTTGATATAAAAGTACGACCATATCGGTATATATATGTGTACGAATTTTTTTTTGGATAAACTGTGGATATTCGGTTAATTCTATAGAAAATTTTAACCTACAAATTAGCCGTTTTAGCAATTAACTGAAATAAATTAACCGATAACCGAATTGTCCAAAAAAATTAACCATTCGGATAATTATTAACCGAATTCTACTCACCCCTAGATCCATGTGTTGTCGGGTTCTGTTGGCACCGCATCTTTGACGTATTTCCGTTTGTTATAGGATTCAAGGGATGTCTGGACTAAATTTTTCTAGAGGAAAAAGTTTTCATTATCCATTAATAGTAGAAACAACAGTATATCAATATAGATAACAGTAGGGGCATGGGGAGCTTTGTTGTCATCCACTAAAACATATACTGGTACAAGGATAGAAGCACAGTATAGAAATACAAAGGGAGGAAAAGCACTACCAATATAAGGGCACGATAGGAAAGGCGGAAGAATTAAAGCGCTACTGAAATATAGGGCATGGTATGAAAGAATTACAGGAATATTTTGATGTGATTCTAAAACATGAAGCCGTTAACTAAACATATATGGCACTCAACCATGTGGTTTGGGGAACTGCATGGAGATTAAGAAAAAGTGAAAGTTTGCCTCCTCTCTTCTCATTGTAGATGTTATACAAGATTTGGCACTAGGGATGTATTTTCTCTTTTTTTTTTAGTTCTTATATGGTAAAACAAAAGCAAATGACTAGAGGAGTTTTAAGGAGGCAGTAGGGTCTGGAGGATACAACCAATGATGTGGTGGCAGCAAGGAAGGACCTCATACCCTTGTTGCTTGGCAGCGGTGTTGCCGGGTACGGCCGCAGGGCCTGCCCGATAGTGCGGGTCATTGGCCTTACTACTACTACTCGGGAATATAGCAGGATGTCTGCATTTGGTTGTTGCCTGGTCTGGCCACACTACTGCTAGATGGCGGCCTCCCTGACAACAGCAATATCCCAGTTGTTGCTGCCCAATGCCTGCTATTGGGCCCTTTAGCGGCACTGGAAGGTAGGGAAGGAGAGGAAGAAAGATATGGGGGGCTAGGTTAGGCCCCCAGAGCAAGTTGCTCTAGAAGTATGAAGTACTTCTCATTAGTTGCAAACAAGAGTATAGAGGCTCTCCTATATATGGGACTACATAGGTTTATGGATAAGCTTAAGTGCGTAAATGATACTCATTCAAGTGCCAATGATGGATAGAAAACATAATAAAGACTCACGACAATGGGCCTAAGCTCAATAACCACTTATACCAACAAAACAAGCATGTAACAATGAACGAACCAGGTAGGCAAGTAGGCGAAAAAGGAAACAACTAGAGAGACATACAGTTGGAACAATGAGTAGAGAGACGTGTTACTCCTTTTTATATGGAATTTGAAGTCGTACTTACACTCTATCTGTAGATGTTCTTATGCTTAGGGGGAAAACATCAGTGCAGATGTTTCTAAGTTTCTAACCTCAATAGTAAATACAGTCTTTCAGCATAGGTATTGTACTAGAATTTCAAGTTCGCCTCTCAACTAGATGATGTATGACTTTACATGCTTGAATTCTGGATCTAGTTTTTGTAAAAAAAACATATCCTTTTGGTGTATTGATGTAGCCCCTTTTTGAAATGAGATGTTACTTAGTAGAACTCCATTTTAATATGTTAAAGTGCTAACAAACTCTTTTCTGTGATCTAATCATTTCTAACATTAAATATGATAATTGAAGCCAAGCTTAGCTCCCCTTGTTGAACTGTGATGAAAGAATTCCTAAAGTGATCAACGGAGAATCAGAAAGTGACTGAAACAAATGCATAGAGAGAGAGAGAGAGAGAGAGAAGATTTACATCAACCAAGGTTACAAAGCGATATGCCGCAGTCCTGTTGTGGAGGCCAAACTTAGGAATACCTTCCAAAGCAAGTGTATGAAACTTTTCTGAAGCAACCGATATCTGTAGTTAATTATCTTCTTTTACACAAGAAAAAACTGTAAGAAAAGAGAATGAGGAAATTACGCACTAAATAGTCCAAAATAGTCAGCAGCTCCTAAAGGCTTGTCACATAAATCCTCAAAGTCAAAGTATGCACATCCAGCTGCTCCGAGTGGAACCTTCAACATAAGTTCAGGAGAAGCAACGTCAAGCAAGTTCTAAAACCAAAGAAAACATGTGAATTGAGCTCACAGACTGTAAACCTGTAACTGACGGCCCATAACCACCTCAACCACTTGGGGATGGGGAGCTGCTTGACCAGATAACCAAAAGAATTTCTGTTTAAGAAGATCTGAGTGCTCATTCCCAATAAAATAGAAACCCTGTTCAGCCTGAAATTTGTTTAAAATTTCACGACAAAATTTCACGACACCAAAAAGAAAAGAATAGTCAATCATGTTTCCTATAGGATAAATTGAGGTCATACTGAAGTCATTTTCCGATAGTCCGTCGATGAGCCAATTGCATGAGCTTTACATCTTTCCTGCACATTAACAGAAAACTGAAACATGTGGCATCCAAAAGATAAAAAAACCCCAGGTGAATCCCTTTACCTTTAAAGTTTCAATGAAGGGCATGAAAAGGTCCCTTTGCAGCCCACCTTCATATAGGCTATCTGGAGCACGATTTGATGTGGCAACAAGAACCTATTTCATATTTATAAAAAAGACATAACCTTCAAAAAGGGTGTGGTGATCTGTGCAGTACATAGAGCTTATATCTTTTACTGGATATATTAGAAATGGTCAAATGGTGCCTAGACCACAAATACCCTCAGGTTCCCTCACGAGATAACCAAGCTTCTTTATATCTAAGCAATAGCACGATTCCAATTCGCTGATCATTTTTTTCAATCAAATAGTATAATAACACAGAAAATTATATAATTATTAATTAAACAAGATAGGAAGAGGATTGAAAGATCAAATACATTCAGTCAAGAAAAGATGTATAGAAAAAAGTAGTCGGCCTTCATATTTAGTACATTCCACAGAAAGCATCTAGAAAAGAGTAGTGGGTCTTCATATTTAGTACATCCACAGGAAGCATCGCCTAGATGCTTTCTGTGGAATGTACTAAATATGAAGGCAGACTACTTTTTTCTATACATCTTTTCATGCTTTCACTTGTGCAACCATTACACAGTTTTTGATAAATTAAAACTAGGCAAGATTTCCTAGGCTGCCAGAGAAAGTTGTTCAAAGAATATTGCAGTATATTGCCCCATCTCAAAATTCAAAAAACACAATGTTGCAGCACTGCATCATGAGTAGAAAAGAAACATACCACTCCTTTATTAAACAGATGGCCAAAAAGGCGGTTCAATATTAAAGCATCAGCTACATCTGTCACCTACATGTTTGTCATTTGATCAGATAACCACAAAGATTCATTATAGAATGAGATAAATGCCAGACCTAACCTGATGGTTCTACATACCATAAACTCATCTAAACATAACAAAATGGACTCGTCTGAGATCTCTCCTGCAACAACATCAAGGGGGTCTGCGAGGCCCTTATGTCGCTACAATCATGAACAGAATGACTAGTATAGTTGTTGATAGATGCTAAATTCAGAATTGAAAATTGTTAACATTAATCATTCACCTGCAAACGACTGTGAACATTCAACATGAAGTCATGAAAATGTATCCTCTTCTTCCGCCACCTAGATGGCCTGCAGTATGGCTCGTCGTTTTAGTTTAGGACGGCATTACCACAGATATAAGATAGAGCATTGTTGGATTTTGATACTATTATCATATTGAAATGATGTCCATGCCAACATGGTCAATGCTCAGTTGGAAACATACTTAAAACAAACTTTGTGATTTGTGGTCCATTAACTGTGTTTGGGAAGTCAGCCTCAATTGATGTACTTACACTATGCATACTCCCATTATGTGTTTTGGAAGGTGGTTTAATGGGGGCAGGTAATTGGTGTGGAAGGGTTCTGGCAGGCACTGTGTTCCCATATGACTTAATGAGGCTGCACACAAGTAACCATCAAACTTACAATTGGTCATAGAATAAATCCATAAGCATGGTTTTTCCGGTCCCAACTCCACCATAGAGGTATAGTCCTTTAACTGGAGAGCATGAAGTCTGTGGCATGAGGCGAGACCAAAGCCATCGACTCCTGAAGAAGGATATGTTAATACTCAATTGTCAATAGTCATCTGGGAGAGTAAATTTGCAGCTCATTTTCCTAAGAAGACAATTTGCGACAGGCTGGTCTACCTTGCAGCTTTTCCTGATGATGCATAACGATCCAGCTTACAATCATGTTCTTTTTCAACAAGATCCTTATAAAGTGATTGCAGTAAATGGACGGTATAGATCTGAAACCATTGCAAAAGAAGCAAACTTCCTAAAGCACCCCTACTAATACAAAAAAAACAACTACAAAGTTTAAGAGAAGGCTGCATAGAATAATAAAACGCTAGTTAGTTTAGAAACCTGATTGTCATCACCATCCAGGACTTCTCCTGCTGCAATTCTCCTCTGGTATTCATATAAAGGGCCAGCCTTTTCAACCTCTGCAGATACACAACAGCATGTGATAGAAGGTACAACACGCATATATCTGTCAAATTAAAGGTATCATGATTTGTGTTATTTCTATTTGACATTGGTTTGTGATCAGCTTCCAGTAACAGCACCATGATAATCCCATGTGAAGGTGTGGGAGAGAAAAATGACAAATGAAATTCTAGGGTTATGTACGTATATATATCACTGTGACAATTTGCATCTACCGTCTGCCAAATTGGAACTCTATAACTTGTAAAAGATAAAGAGAGCCTTGCATGCACTCATGTAAGGATTTACACTCACAAGGAGTGACTTGTCCACAAGCACAATCAGAACATTCATCTACGTGAAGTTCTTAATAAAGAAAATGACAATTGTGAAAAATAAAATTGTTGTAGATTGAATTGATATATTCTGATAGACGTACATCGATATCCTATATATAGGAGAAAGGGGGAAACCCTAAAGACTTGGGACACAAGTAAACTAGACGGGTCCGGATACTAAAGCCCGTTAACTAATTAACCTATTAACTAAATAGGCTAAGATACCTTCTAACACTCCCCCTCAAGCTAGAGCATGGGTGCAACACATGTCCCAGCTTGGAGTTACAGGACTCAATAAAATAATACAAGAAATGATAATGAAAGATAAAAACGTCACTCCCCATACAAAATTTGTTACTTCCCCTTAAAACAATACTCCCCAACTATAACATATGATGACAACGCCCCTTGTCTTTTGAGTTGTATTTTGCAAGCTAGAAATCCTCGAGCTTTGGAGAAGGTCTTTGAAGTGCATCTGGAATGAAGAACATCTGATGAATGGAACTTGAACGCCGCAGTAGAAACTCGCCACCTTGGATCAGAGGATCATAAATACCATGACTACACCATCTTCACTGGAGAGGAATGTGTGAGTGGAATAAGGGGCACGATCAACACATCCAACGTACTTAACACGGACACACAATGTCGATGGAGTAGTGGTGTCTTCAAATCGTCTGAGAAGTGTAGTTGACTGGAATCTAACGTAGAAGACCACAAACATGCAAAATGCGGCATGAATACGAACCAGACGAAGTGTTGATGACAAGATGCAGGTACCATAAATATGGCGCATGAACCTTGGGGCATGATGGGAATGAAGATGACCATCAAGGAAAAGCCCAAGTAGATTACATACAAGTGATGCCGAAACAACAGATGCAACTCGGAGAAGATGTAATGAAATCAGCTCGGTGAAGAGAAATCTGGATGAACCAACCTTGCAGTTATAGAATGCACAGCTAGAAATTGTAGGGCTTCCAAGATGTCTGAAGAAGTACCCATCTGTCTCATGTGAATGCACCAAGGATGATCAACTGGAACGCCATTAACACTGGAGGGATGGAGGAAACAAGATGTTGAAATATGCGCAGCAAACTCTTGTCCTGACATACATAATGCGGTATGAACGCTTGCTGGGTGTCAATGTTGCAATAGTGATCCGTCAAGGCTATCTAGAAGTGGAGAACGAATGTGTTGAACAATACAAAGCTCCTTATGAAGATAGCCTGGAATGTATATCATCTCTTCTCATCTCTCTTGTTGTTCTCTCTCATACTCTTCCTCTCCTCACTATCCCCCCCCGCACACCAAATACGATGAGAGTGAGTATATGGTGTAGAGAAAGGGACATATGACCCCTAGCACGGGAAAAAGGGATACACACATGATGGGTGGAAGGGTGGGAAAGAAATTGGTGGAATTGAGAGGAATTTGTGAAATTGAGAAGTTTAGTATGTGGAGAATGGAAACCGATAACCAGAGAGATGTTAAATGGTCAATGTAAGATCTGAATAGAAAAATTAAATGAATCTAATCTCGACCTAAAAATGAAAAAATAGAGAAGAAATTTTTAGAGGACGACTTGAACTAAGTGTTATCACAAAGGCGGGGGTGATGTCATGGTGTAGGTTGCTAGCGATGGTATGCTTTGGCCAGGGACAGGTGTGGCCGCTCCAATGGTTGGTGCGATGAGAGGTGCGATCGTTTGTTGGAGGATACAGTTGTTGGACTCGATGGCAGCAACGCAACAGTTGACGGACACAGAAGATGGTGTTGGATGTTTGATAATGGCAGGTGTTAGAGAGATTGTTAGAGCGGATAGGTGGTGGAGTTGGGGCAATAGCGGTGGGATGGAGCAGAAGTGGCTGACAAGGCAACAATGTGTAGTTGTCAGGAAGAAAGCCAACGAGAGAGCAGCATGGTAGATGGCGACGGCGGCTGCTGTTGGGGATCGGCAGCGATTGCTGGAGACCGGTGGCAGTTGGGGATCAGTGGTGGTTGCTGGCCAATGGAAACGTTGTTTGCTGTTGGTGGCGGTGACGCTGCTACTGCTGACCGCCAGTCAGCTTGCACGGGATAGGGGCAGCGGTAGTGACGGACAGCAGTAGCGTGACAATGGTGGCTGATAGATCGATCGCCGAGAAGGACAATGATGACGGATGAATAGATTGGAGATAGTCGAGAAGGATGGCACTGGTGTAGGGAAAGAAGATTGGATCTTTAAGAAAGAGAAGGAGAAGCCATGGAGGCCGGGAGGTGTCTGGCGGACGGCCGGCCCAAGCCATGGAGATAGCGGCGGTCGCCCACAAGCGGAGGCGCTCCTTCTTGGTTGCTTCTCTCTAGGATAGAGAGAGGCGGCGGCTAGGGTTCACATAGAGAGGGAAGTAGAGGCGATGGCGGCTAGGGTTGATGCTCGCATGGAGAGGAAAGCGGAGGCGATGACAGCTAGGGTTCTCTCACTCTTTCTCCCGCTTTGATACCATGTGAAAAATAAAATTGTTGTAGATTGAACTGATATATTCCGACAGACATACACCCTTGTCCTATATATAGGAGAAAGGGGGAAACCCTAAAGACTTGGGACAAAAGTGAACTAGACGGGCCAAGACACTAAAGCACATTAACTAATTAACTTATTAAGTAAATAGGCTAATATACCTTCTAACAACAACCAAACTCTAGGGTTGTACATAAGCATATACGTACATGCATACATATATGTTACAACATATCAATATACATACATTTTCGACAAGAAGAGAGTCAGTGATAGGAGTCAGGTCCACCATAGAAGTGATCGGATGTGGTCCTTAGGTTACATCCAGCCCTGGATCCTAACTGCACAAGCCTTGGGACAGAAAATCAAGGGGGCGCACCCTCCCTCCTACTGATGATCCTAAACATATATTGTGGGATTGTGCATGCTACTTTCCCTTTTAGCATGGATATGTCATTGCAACCTGGATAGATCCAATCATAGATATGAAATGTGATATGGGTAGACACTTGATTGTAGGTTGGGTGAATAGAAGCATGCATGCGCGAGCGCAGACGAGTACATAATCCACTATGGATGACAGACTATCACGTTAGTTCTAAGTCCCCATCTTTTGTCTTTTTGGTTTTCTTTTACTCACACACCCTAGTATAAATCTCATTTTTTCTTTTTGCTTTTTTGTACCTTTTTTACTCACACACACGAAAGTGACCAACTATGGATTGTTGACCGTCAGGCATGCTCCTAGTTTCTCCCCCACTTTTTTAATGAACCCACATAGCATGAACCATTGCCCTCCATAATTTATAGCCATTGAACTTAAGTTTTTATAATTATTATCACTTGGGCCACGATCCTAGCCATGGAGAGGTCCAATACCTTTATCCTTTTTTCCATGAGGCCTGTTTTCGGTACATTCTCATGAGATACACTAAACTAGATATCTTCACTTGTTAATCATACCCTAGTTAGTTTAAATCAGCCTTGTATGCGGCAATTGTGTTCAAACCATGGAACATAACTTAAACGAAGTTTGGCAAAATTTCACCGAAATTGGATTTCAACCATAAGCGAAGTCAAATACCAAACATTTCGACCTTGTCCAAACTTTGGGACGAAGTTTGACTCTTGTCAATAAAGTTGACTTTTTTTGTATTTTCGTCCCAACATCTTGGAAGTTGTCAAAGTTTCCTCAAAGTTGGGGCAAAGTTGAGACGGTCCAGGACATTAATCTTAACTAGTGTCCTAACAGTCATATAAGGCATAAGTGTCGCCTCCAACCCTCTTCACAACTTCTAATATCAACTCCTAGGTTTGTTGTTGCCACTCTTTCCTAGATAGGTGTTGTAACTACTATTTGATAACATATTATATAAATACATATCTGAATTGTATTCATATGTGTATTGCACATTTGACCCTTGCAAGAAAAACATTGTATTATCAACCTACCTAGGGCTAAAGAGTCGTGAACCGTTTTTTTTTGTGTTATATTGACATATATAAGATAGAAGTATAACATAATTAGAATTTTTCAATCAAATTTTCCTTCAAATTCACAACATTTTCTTCAAAAAAAGCATCGAAGTTTATCAAACTTTGCATCTTAACTTCCTCAAAGTTTCCACAAACTTCCACTTCCACACCTGATGAAGTCGACATCAAGTCGAAGTCCTGCATAATGGTCCAAACTTTTGAGCTTGAAAAAGAGGGCATGTTAGTGTCATGGCCAGACCCAACCCAATCAACTATTGTAATATTGTTCTTTCTTATCCGGGTGTTGTAACTGTTGTTAATGCTTTTGCAATGACCTTTACAATTAATTTTAATATTACAGCTGCTTTTGTTTCACTTATAATGATTTCCATCTCTTCATAATTTTGTATAACAATTTTTCATACTGATATGTTTTAAACATGAAAGTCCCATATCTAGAGTTACAACTTATGTTGTCCATAAATGGCTCAACTTCTATTATTGTTATTTGCACTATAATTATATAGCAGTTTGGTTATTAAAAAGTAACAAAACGAAGGAAAATATTACAACATATATTAAATGAAAGGCTTACAACTTATAGTCAGTTTCAAAAGTAGTGTTATGATTAAACTGATCGTCATCATCTAAGCCCCATTCCCAACCATTTTAAGGTCAGCTACATGGGTCCCTCTTTTCCATTCTATTGTATTACGGATCATTCTCAGCAAGATGTACAGATTTTTAAATATCTCCTTATAAGCTCTCCTCATATTAGTTTTGAGTCACCTTCCCTTTGTCTTTCATCCACCTTCGACTTTGTAACATCGCTTCACTTGGCGCATTTGTTCATTTGTAACGTACATGTCCATGCCATATGAGGCGACCCTTACATAGCTTATCATCAATGCTATCACCCCCACTCCATTCCTTATATAGTTATTTCTCCAACAATCTTTCCTTCTCTTCCCACGCATCCATCTTAACATTCACATTTCTTCCACATCCATCTTGTTAGCACCTTGTTACTTCACTGCCCAACATTCACTCCCATGCAACATTGTCGTTTGTAAAACTTATTTTTCAATTTGGGAGGGGTCTTGGTCAAAAACTATTCCGATTGCACTCCCCCTTTTAACCCATCGTGTTATAATCATGCGACATACATCATCTTTAACATAGATGTCCATATGGATAATAGAACGAAAACTTATCAGATTCTGATACCTCTACTCTATCCAACTTAGCATTAACACTCACAGTAGTAAACTGGCTGTATTGCAATGCATATAGTCAGTTCTTCTGTTGTTCAAATAAATCAAAATTGCTCCAAGTGATACATGAGGTAAACTAGTACATGAATTGACATTAACTGAGCATTGGGGATAAAGATAATAATATAGTTGAAGTTAAACATAAGGTATTCTACTATTCTAGCATTTTGAAGGGTACACAAACACATTGAATTATGTACGTTTGTCATGCCCATGACGTTTTATTTCTTATATTTTAGGAAAGAGTTATATACGATGTTTTTAGAAGAATGAGTTATATACTGTCAATACCTTGCATACAAATGGAATATGATACTGTCATTCTTTATCCTTTTTCATAGTCGGTTGCAGTATTATTAAATTTTTGCTGGAAATGCATCTCTGTGAGTTATGAAGATTCATCCAAATCAAACAAATCCCAAATTCCACAATTTATTATTCCATCGAGACTTACATTGTGACAGCTCATACATACATACATGTTCATTACTACAGCATGATCCGTTTCCCATTTTCAGGTTGTAGACTGTTGCAAATCAAGCAAGCTTAAACTTTATTTCATATTTCCTGTTCTATCTATGTTGCTGCAGCAGACTTGTGGATAATTGCAAGCTGAGCTATCAAGATTGTACCACCATGCATCCAAGGCATTTTTTTTTCAATACAGCGTGAATCATATTGCATAGTGGGAACTGTATAATTGTAATAGCAATCATTTGTTTTTTGAGATTACTGAAACACAGTGCCCCCCTTGACATCTCCACAAATATAACCAAAAGCCACCCAGCCTGGTCAATCTTCCCCAGTCCAGTAAAGCTGTAAAACCAATCCATATCCCTAAAGACAAGAAATTTAATAGCTTTCCATCCCAAGGAAACACAAACCCAAGAAAAGTGGTTGCTTTGGAAGGATGATTGAGATATTAAGGTGGGGGCTGGGAACCTGTTGTGCTTTCTTCCATGGCCGCCGGACTGCACATGGCTCTGGAAAAAAGGGAGTAGTTGAAGAAACTGACAACCTCGCTGCTGGGGGACGCCTGGTTCAGACCAGCTCGGTACGGGACGCCAACTGGGCCGCAAGGGGCCGCACATTCCGCTCCACATCTGCCGCTATGTTGGACCTCGGCCACTGAAACTCTGTGAGCGCCGTGAAGGCGCCGGAGAACCCGAGAAACCGCCCTCATCCTTGGAATAGCCGTCAATCTCGATGCTGCAAAACGAAAGGTGCTTGAATTGCCCGTCTTACAATAAGCGAACCCAATTGCAGCATAAACGGAGGTGTAGGGGCTTCCGATTGATAAGGACTATGGCTTTCGTCGGAGATACAGAAAGGAGAGAGAAAGATAAGAAAAGATGGAAAGAAGAATCAACGGGGCGGGGTAAAAGATAGAAAGAAGAATCCACCCAAAAAAAAGGCGTCAAAGAAGCGATCAAGCAAGCTCTTTCTCTGGCGTCTTGCACGAAATACTCACGAAGAGAGGGCGAGCGGCATCGAGGAGCATCGGATCCGATAGAAGGCCTTGCCAGCCGGCTGGCCTTATCACCTTCGCCTTCCTCGCCGCGCCTCGCGGTTTTCAAACCCAGGAAACCGATCCAATGCGACGAAAATAGGAAAATGGCGGGCTGGCATGGGAAGAAAACAGCTTTCCATCTTACCACGGGATACCGGCGGCGGCGGAGTCCGTCTGTCACTGCCGAGTCCGCGGAGAGGCCGAATATGGAAATTTGCAGCGACGACGATAGTATATTCGAACCGATGGGGACAGTTCGTATATTTAACGCGCTGCTTACGGTGGGTGGCGGCCGGAAGTCGGGAATCTGGCCGGGGCGATTCCGGTATCTCTGCGCCTTCACCCACCTTCAACTTTCCACGTCAGCCTCCTCCTCCCTCCACCCGCAGCGCCTGTCAGCCGTCGGCGGGTCTTGGCAAGAGGCTCCAAGCGTAAGAAGGGGAGAAGGAGAAAGCAGAAGAAGGATGACACGGAACAGCACTACCCCGGGTTGATTACCGGCACACCAACCCCAACTTGGGACTCATCAGCAACATAACTTCAAGTGGGACTCGGAAACAACGACAGGGACAGCACGAGGGCCAGGGTGGGGCCGGCCGAACGATGCTGGGAAGTCAGACGCCGCGGAATTCAGTTTGGGAGTTTTATATTCGAGTTTATGCGTGCCGCCTTTGTCAGCGCCACTTCAGAGCGTACGGTGGGCGAAAGGGGAAACCGGGGCGGACGTGGAGTCCGACGCGGGTAGGGGAGGATAGTGACGGCCGGTACATATAAGAGGGAGACACGCGAGGATTAGGCCTTGCCGGATGGATGGGCGGTGACAGTGAATTCTGCTCGGAAACGTCACGACGATGAACTCTGCTCTGCTATTCCCTGTTGGTCTTGGTTTGGCTGTCTTGCCGGTGCCTCCGCCCCACCCACCCCCACGGACCGGTGTGTCAGTTTGACGCCACCTCTCTCTGAATGTGCCGCCCTCGTGCTTTCCAATGAAGCCACGCAATGCATGTTTTTAGTTATATTCTTTTACACATCACTCGCTTGTTTTTTTTCTTTTGAAAACACATCACTCACTCTGTTTTTTTTTTTTTTGACACATCACTCACTCGGTGTTTTTTTAACACATCACTTGCACATTTGAAAGGAGTTTAATTCAGCCAGAAATTGATTTTGAAAAAAAAAATTCTTCAATGGACACAATTTAATCCAGTATTTAGCAAAACATGTACTAAACATGGACTTGAGGGTCTGTTAATCCCAACGGAATCTCAAAATCTTCTAAATTTGGACCAAGTCGACTTCGGCCTAGGGTGGAATTTAGAATAAAATATGGACCAACTCGGCTTTCTCCTAGGATAAGACCTTTTGAGCATGACTAGCTAAAGGTATGTAGCACGTAAATAGCAGTTGAATTAGCATGATCAAATCTTTAATGTATATCATTACACATGATAAAAACATTTGATGGTTATTTAATCTTTGATTTGAAATTGATCTTTTCTCTAGATTCATAATTAGTAATAATTATTATTATATATAACTTGCTAAAAGAAAATAATTCGATTAATATCTAGTTGATTTTCTCTAGTATGCACATCAATAATTTAAAATTAGAATGTAAAAATGTGTGAATTATAATTTTTTTGGGTAACCTATCAACAGAGAGTAGCTCAATTAATATTCAATGACTTGTTCTAATATATAAGTACACAAACATATTGAGTTGATTAGCGAAAAGATAGGCTGAATTGGTTAACACACATACATGTTACTAGAACACAAACAATGAACAACTAATGAGCACATAGCCACGCTACTGGAGCATATGCAAATGCATTCAATTAGTTGACCGGTTGACTCCCACCGACTTGAGCATGTCACTACCAAAATCTAAATCAAAGCATTGTTTCCATTGGACTCATGATGACCACTGTAATAACATGCACTAATCTATATAAAAATATTAAGAGAAAGTATATTGATTAAAAGTCAACTAACTCTTTCAAACATGTAAGCACAAAGATAGATTGGACCAATTAATACTCAGATAGAATATTTAAATACATAGACATGATGAGGTAATTAGCACTTAGATGGACTGATGAACACATAAATAAACTGGATCAATGATCATAGATAATTTAGTGGAACTCCTTTTGAATAAACTGATGATGTCAAACACATTGTTAATATGTACTAATTAGTATGCAAATGACTATTGAAACACATTGTTTGGAACAATGAGGTCAAACTATAAAAACACACACGGACTGGTCTCATGAAAACACATAACTAAAACCTAACCGTTGTAGAAAAAAATCAAATAAAATTGAAAAAAGGACAAAAGTTATTACCATGCACACATACTCCTAACTCAGAACTTTCATTTAGCTTGACAAAAATACACAAAAAATGGAAGAAAAAAAAACAAAACAAAAAATAGCAATAATTAGTAGGCAGACACACACCTCACTCACTAAGAGACACACCTAATACTATATACATCCTTATTGTCATGACTACAAAAGATAACTTAAAAAAGTAGTTGTACATAAATAAATTAATTTACAAATATACAAAATGTCGTGCTTCTATGACAACTGTATACATCCTTATTGTCATGACTACAAAAGATAACTTAAAAAAGTAGTTGTACAGAAATAAATTAATTTACAAATATACAAAATGTCGTGCTTCTATGACAACTATATACATCCTTATTTATTGTAATAATAAAAGATAATTCAAAGAATTAGTTGTACAAAAACAAATTAATTGAAACAACTATACACATTGCCATTAGCTAATGCTTTATTTTTTATAGCTATCCAATTTTATGCTGAAGAGCAGCGATAATAACAAAAATACTACTTGTTATATGTATCCAATTGTAAATTGACTACCGATGGAAGTACTGGTCACGAAATTCTATAACAAGAACAAAGCATACAAACAACTAACAAAACATGGACATGTTTATGCTTGTCCATTATTGAAGAAAGCAAACATATATGCATCTTAAGAAATAGTTAGAATCATTGTTAAGCTAGCAAGTAGATAACTTGAGCAGTTGGATGAGCACACAACTCATTTGCTCTTTTTATAGGACTAGCTAAAAGCACGTGCTAAGCACGTGAATAACAGTTGAATTAGCACAATAAAATAAAATGTATAATGTATATTATTACACATGATAAAATGATTGATGATTAAATTGATTTTTTTTGGATTCATCTTAGTAGTAAAAAAATTTATACATAACTTGCTAAAAAGAACAATTCAGTAATTATCCAAGTTTGACTCCCTCTAGTATGTAGAACACAAATTAAAAATTAAAATGCAAAAAAATGTGAATTATAAAAAAAATGGCCGACCCATTAAGAAAGAGTAGCTCGATTAACATTCAGCTAGCTCATTCTAGTATATAAGCACAAAAATATGAGGAATTGGTTAGCATATAGACATGATGGATTGATTAACACACACATGTTGCTAGAACACAGACAATGAATAGACCATTGAGCACATAGGCAAGCTACTGGAACACATACAATCATTCTATTAGTTGACCAGTTGACTCCCTCTGACCTGTAATGTGTCACTACTAAAATTTAAAACAAAATTATTTTTTCTGTATGACTCATGATGACCGCTGCATTAACATGTGGTAATCTATATAAAACTACGAAGAGAAAGAAAACCCAACTG
>OY856409.1:833920113-833925113 GCA_963693085.1 Alisma plantago-aquatica | reverse complement strand
CAATAATACCACAATTTCAACGCTTATTTGCTAATACAGAAGATGCGCAAAATTTGTCTTGGCATGGGGAGTTAAAGGCCAATGATGATGGCGTCCTACGACATGCATATGATTCACCACAATGGAAGAAAATTGATTTATTATACCCTCAATTTGGTAAAGAACCAAGAAACTTAAGACTTGGACTCTGTACAGATGGAATGAATCCTTATGGTACATTAAGCAGCCAACATAGCACGTGGCCTGTTATGATTGTTATATACAATCTTCCTCCTTGGTTGTGTATGAAAAATAAGTATGTCATGTTGTAAAATATTGATATCAGGGCCCAAGCAACCTGGAAATGATATTGAGGTTTACCTTCAACCTCTAATAGATGACCTAATGAAACTATGGGAAGAAGGTATTATGACATATGATGCTTCATGTAAAGAGATCTTCAGTTTGCGTGCTATGTTATTTTGCACAATTAATGACTTTCCAGCTTATGGAAATTTGTCTGGATATAGCATAAAAGGATACAAAGAATGTCCTGTTTGTGAGGAAAATATTGATTCAATCAGACTGAAACATGGTGGTAAAATAGTATATCTTGGTCATCGGAGATTTCTCCCAACAGTGCATCCTTATCGAAGGCACGCAAAACCTTTAATGGGTCAACTGAGGAACGAAGTGCTCCTAAACCTATACCAGGAAATGTTGTATATGATAGGGTGAAACATATTGTTAATGAATTTGGAAAGAGTTCAAGTAGTCATACACTCGCATGTGACAAATCTCTATACAAGAAGAGGTTAATATTCCAGGATCTTCCTTATTGGAGATCTTTGGCAATTAGACACTGCATTGACGTCATGCATGTTGAAAAAAATATTTATGATAGCATCATTGGTACGCTATTGAACATGCCAGGAAAGACTAAAGATGGCATCAAATCTAGAAAAGATTTAGAATTAATGGGTATAAGAAAAGAATTATCAGTGGAGAACAGGGGTCGCCACACATATTTACCACCAACTTGTTACACTTTGTCAAAGAAGGAGAAAAAGACTTTCTGTGAGTGCTTGTATAATATTAAGGTTCCACAAAGATATTCTTCTAATATTCATAGATTGGTATCAATGAAGGATCTGAAGTTGATAGGTCTCAAATCTCATGATTGTCACACCTTAATGCAACAATTTTTACCTGTGGCTATTCGATCTATATTGCCGAAGCATGTAAGGTTTGCAATCACAAGGCTTTGTTTCTTCTTCAATGAAATATGCAACAAAGTGATACATCCTGATACTCTCGATAAATTACAGAAAGATGTAATTGTTACCATGTGTCAGCTTGAAATGTACGTTCCTCCTTCATTTTTTGATATCATGGTTCATCTTGTAGTACATATTACAAGGGAGGTGAATATGTTGGGTCCAATTTTCTTACACTGGATGTATCCATTTGAATACTACATGAGTGTTTTTAAAGGTGATGATCGAAATCATTATCGTCCTGAAGGGAGTATTGTTGAGGGTTACGTGGCTAGGGAGGTGATGGACTTTTGCAATGATTTTTTGAATTGCAATGAAACTTCTAGCGATCTAAAAAATTCCCATCACACTGAATCTTATTATGGCAAAGAAACTCTGGGAGGACGAGTGAAAGGAATCAGTTGTGAGTTGTGGGAACAAGCACATTTGTATATTTTACACAACATCAATGAAGTTAGTAGCTACATCACATAACACAATGATCTTATCAAGAGAAATCATCTGTGATCCAGTTCAATGTGGCTTGCAAGAGAGCATAATCGAACATTTATTAGGTGGTTTGAAGAGAAAGTATTTAATCAACTATCTGAATCACCGAATAATGTTGTTGAGAACATAAAATGGCTCATCTTTAAGCCAAAAATGGATATCTTGTCATATGAAGGTTGTGACATAAACATATTTTCATACTACACAAAGCGTCAAGACGAAAGTAGTGTGGTCCAAACAGTGGGGTCACTGTTCAAGCTTGTTTGTTGTATTTTGCTAGTGCCAAAGATAAAAGACCACGCGAAGCTGAGATGTCATATTACGACGTCATTGAGGACATATGGGAATTGGACTATACAAATTTTAGAGTTCCTATCTTTAGGTGTAATTGGGTTGACAACAACAAATGAGTTTTAGTGGATGAGTTGGGTTTCAAATTGGTGAATTTTGAAAAGATTGGTGAGAAAGATGAGCCATTCATCATGGAAGACCAAGCAAAACAAGTATTCTATATTGATGACCCGACAAATAAAAATTGGTCTGTTGTTCTTCATGGAAAAAGATAGTTTACTGTAGATCCTATAAATGAAGAAGAATACTACAAAAAAGTATGATGATTTCAGTCCATTCTTAGTTGGTTTGCCAAGTGTAAATGTTGAAGATAACACCGATGAATATTATAAACGTTAAGATCATGCTGAAGGAATTTTACTTTACTAACAACTCAACCAATACTAGAGGCATGTATTATTTGAATTATTTATTTTATTATCATTCAAGCAAGTAATCTTTTAAATATACACCATATATCATGTATACCTTATCACTTGTGCTTTTATTATAACTTTTTTTTATCATGTATACTTGTAGGTTCTAAAATGGCGAGTGAAGATGAACATTCTAAGCATGAGCATGAGCACCATGAGGATGGTATTGGTGATGCTAAGAAAAGTAGAGGTCCCACACTGATGCTTAGGCTGCAGAGCTTAGGGCTAAAGGGGACAAATTGCCAGTCCAGTTTGATATCATAGGATCACCTGTTGGGGAACATGCTAGTGCTTTCAAGCATTACGTAGGGGTGACCGCGCACAGTAAGGTGGCAATAGATATAGAAAATTGGCATGATGTTCCTAATACCAAAAAGGATCTCATATGGAAAGATATATCTGAGTAGAAGTGATATTATTTTAATATGTTTTTTATCTATTGATTCTAATTTAGTTTTCTTGGAATTAATTCCTTTTTAAAGCAACATTATTAATTGCTTCTTTTGTATGTATAGGGTGTTTTTCATCTAAATGAAAAAGATCACAAGAAAAGAGTGCTACAATGTTGTGGTGTACGATGGAGGGGTTTTAAGACATATCTCGCAAGGGAATTTATAGATAATCCTAAACAAAAGAAGAAAGCCACAGATGTATATATTTTTATAGATCTTGAGGTGTGGGAAAGATTTGTTGCAGCTAGGAGATCGGAAGAGTTTCAGGTAATAAAGATTGTGATGTTTGTATGAATCTTTAATTTTATACAATTAAGGAGGTGAATCTTTTTATACATGTTTGCCAAGTCTAAATTGCAATATCTCATTTTAAATGATCAGGCTATCCACCAGGCTCAAAAGGAAAGATGGGCCAAAAATGTGTATGACCATCGCTTGGGGCCCGGTGGTTATGCCTTCCGCCGCCAACTACAAGAGAAGCAATCCTCTTCTGGAGAAGAATCTAGTACAACTCAAGTTGAGCGTCCACCCCGACACTTGACATGGATTGATGCTAGAAAGAATTGAGCAGGTGAAATTGTCAACCTTGCAACTAAAGAGGTGGCACAAAAGATGGTAGGTTTATCCCAACTAAGTAAAGAGTAACTCCCACAAACTTAGATTTATTTATATCTAATTGATATTGTGATTTAATATTTTTATTAACTATGAATAGATTGATCTCCATGAGAAAATGAAGGAAGGAAAGTTCATCCCAACTGGCCAATGGATGAACTATCAGTTGCTCTTGGTACGAAGGAGCATCCTGGCCGTGTTAGGGGATTAGGAGCTGGCATAGGATTCAAGTCTTATTTTGCCCCTTCGCAATCTAAAAGAGGTCATACAGGAGGTCTTACACAAGAAGAGGTAGAAGCATTAGTAGCACAGAAAGTAACAGAAATAATGTCTTCATTTCAGTCTACTCAACCTTCTCAACCTATTCATACTGTGTGTCTCTCAAGTGATGAGGTACAAGCCCATGCTACAGTCGTAGAAGGTCATGGGAGCACTCTCAATGACCCACCACAACAATCTATAGTAAGTTTTTATTCTATATGTTGTTTTATTAGTATGATATATATATATATATATATATATATATATATATATATATATATATATATATATATGATAATATATATAGTGGTAACAGGTATCTGTTCTACTACTTCTTATATAACTTATATTATTTCAATCTAGGTTGGTATGAACTGTAAACTTGCAGTGGAGGTTCCAGAATATAATGTTGTGGCAGCGGACAAGGTGTACAACCTTGGTGGTACATTGCATTGCCAACAAATTACTGATGATATTTGTCGTGTGTCCATCCATCTTGTGTATGACGGGATGGGGGACAAACCACTACCCATACCTAATCTTGAATATAGTACAGTTGAAGAAGCATAGGGTGCTATGGTGGGTTGGCCTAGACACTTGGTTATCAATGACAAGGTATACTTGAATTTTACTATGTTTTTCATATTTTACTGCATATATGAACTCATGTAATAGAAGTATGTAATTTAATTAACAAGTTTGCAAACCAAAAAGTAAAAATTCTACTAGTCATCCTCCTATGCCCAAGCCATCTATTATTCCAGAATCCACATTCGACGAGTTGGGAAGTAAATATAAATGTTTGTGTCGATACTTAGCCAACCAAAGCTCTGGACTACAAATGTTGATCAATTTAATAGAAGATGCAACTGGGAGGGACTTTGACGATTATATTTTTCTTGATGATATTATAGATTTGTTCCGGTATGATTGGATGAATACTTCGATATTAGAAGTATGGATAAGATAAGGATCTATCAATATAGAAAATTCCAATACACATGCTTATTTCTACATATGAAAATAATTACAAATGTTTAACAACCATTTATATACCGAGGCAACAAACTTTGATATAAAGAATGTTGGATTCTTAGTTCCTTCAGTCACTAGTCAGGTGGAGACACATATTGAGGAAGTGAGTGAGTACTTCTCTGATG